>QRFJ01000390.1:180310-356797 GCA_006176705.1 Cocos nucifera | reverse complement strand
GAAGTAGTGCAGGCCATGCAGCAGCAGTAGCCTCTGGCATCAATTCGATCGGAGCAAGCTTCTCCAGAGCCCCATGATCCGATCTGAAGATGGTCGACTTAGGCTAGCTGATTGGTGACCTCCAAAAAGGAGAAGCAGAGGGTCGAGAGCCCCTACTCTGATCATGACTCTACCCCTGGGGGGACTTTGCCCCTATTCAATTAGAAGACCTTGGAGATCTGCGATCGAGAGAATCTCTTGGACCAAAAATTGTAAAAGATGAACCGACGGATCGAGGAACTTCGCCATACTCTCTCCTCCCACAGTAATGATATCTGTATCGACCCTCATTTCTCTCACTGCATCATGTAGGAACCTATCCCATCAAACTTCAAGCTCCCTCAATTCGAGAGCTACGATGGGACAACCGATCTGATCGATCACCTAGAGGCCTTTCGAGCGATGATGCTACTCCATGACATGCCCAATGCCATCCTATGCTGACCTTTCCCATCCACTTTGAAAGGAGCAGCCAAAAATTGGTATTCGACCCTTAAGTCAAATACCATCTTTTTCTTTGATCAAATGAGCCATCAGTTTGTGGCTCATTTTGTCAATAGCCGATGTTTTAGGTGAGATTTGGAATCTCTCATCAACATCAAACAGTAGAAGGGAGAATCCATCCGAGCTTATGTTAATCACTTCAATGCTGCTGCACTGGAGGTCTGAAATCTAGACCAATCTGTTGCGATGGCCACACTCAAGGATGGCCTTCAGAAGAACAATTTGCTGTTCTTCTTGAAGAAGAAGTACCTCAGAAATTTTGCCGATATGCTGGCTCGGGCTGAAGGGTATGCCTGAATGAAAGAGGCCTTCAAGGTCAAGAATAATGAAGCCATAGGAGAGTGACGAACAGACGAGCTAGGCAGGCCTGCTGCGGAAGAAAGTAGAGTGAAGCTCAGCCATGCTCCTGAACTCCCTCTGAGCATAAGCGAGCTTGAACTTCTCCCCAAGCTCGAAAGCAGGAAAGCCCTGACAGAATGATGCAGCGGAGCTACCCCTTCGAAGGTTCCATAACTATGCTCCTTTCAATGCTCCAAAAACCTAAGTACTGATGGAGATTAAGGAGCAGCTACCAAGGTTGAAAAGGATGCGCTCCCATCCTGACAGACGCAACCCAAAAAAGTTCCACCTCTATCATCATGATCATGATCATGACACAGAAGAATGTATCCAGCTCCAAGATGAGATCGAGGAGCTCATCAGGCGAGGCAGGCTCGATCGATTCTTGCGGCATCAAATTGAATAGCGAGAAGATCATCCAAGGTTACTGCCACAATCAAAACTACCAAGAAAGGAGCAGCAGGCAGATCGGCCATCCCTCGGCATCATCAACACCATCTTTAGGGGACTTCGATGAGGAGAGGCTAGTAGATCGGTAGAGCTCAGAAAGAGGTAGAGAATTGAAGAGCCCATCACTTTCACTAACGAGGATGCCAAACAGTCCAGTTTCGACATAAGCATGTAGTTGTAATTTCTTTAAACATTGCTGATTATGATGTGCACCGTATTTTGGTAGATAACGAAAGCTTTGCTAATGTTTTATTTTATGATGTTTTCTGATAAGCATCGTAAATTCACCAATAAAAGTATTAATTTATTAATTAATTTATATTAATTTTTAAGAATTATCAATCAATTTATATATAATTTTTGAAAAATTCATATTTTTATTAATTAAAAAATTAATTAAAAAAATAATAAAAAATAAATAAAAATTAAAAAATAAAATTTTAATATCAAAAGAAAGAGCTCATTTTTTTGATCACAATAAAATAAATTTCAAGTAAAATGGAGCTAAAATGGAAAAGATATGAATTTTTAAAAATATAAAATAAATAAAAATTAAATAAAAAAAGAAAATGGCTCAACCGGCTCCGCAAGCCGAGCCACCAAGCCAAGCCGAGCCACCAAGCCGAGCCATCAAAGCCGACTCAGTCGTTGAAGCCATCAGCCGGTCTACGATCCAGGCGTGGACCGCCAGCTCAGCAAAGTCCGGCGAATCAGAGCCTGCCACGTGGTGGACCTAGACCCTTAAAGGGTCTACAAAAATTTATCGCGGCTCACAGGGCAATCTGGTCATTTCACTCGGCGACAGAAGCGTTGATTGGTTGCGGTGTGCGGTGCGGCCGGTCTACGCGGTCCATGGGAACAGTAATTGCGCGATCGGACGGCTGCGGTTGATTGCGGTTAAGATCGGACGGTCAGCATTTTTTTCGGTTGCCAATTTCACTCGGATCACCATCAAACGGCAGCGCCTGATTCCAGCTTCGATCCGACGGTCCAGAATGCTCCCGACGGTGATCAGGACTCCCGAAGCGCGATTTGCGGCCAGATTTCCTCGATCAAGCGCGATCGGACGGCCAGAATTTAATTCGAGCTGATCTGGGCTGATAGGCATCCGATTTTGACGATTTTTGAACCGTTCGATTTCTATCGAATAGCCAGATTTTACCAGATTTACCAGAGTCATAACAGAGTTGTTTTTATTCAAATTTTATTCAGATTTTTATGATTACAAAGGAAATTAGTCCCATATTGCTTTTAGAAATAAATATCTACCTCTTCTAGCTCTATAAAAAGGATCCTAAGCCTCTAAGAAAGGGAGGAGGGTTGGAAGGGAAGCTAAGGTATAGGGTGGAAGTCAAGCTCTGGATTAAAGGTTGCTTCAAAGCTGCGGTGCTGAGAAGAAGAGCCGGTCTTCTACGCCATCTTCATGCCTACGCCGATCTGCGATCTTCCATCTAGTCTTTTTCCTTTAATTTTTTGTATTAAAATTCTGAATTTTCTTTAATTTCTTGTATTTAAATTCTGCATCTTAGTTTTAAATTTAATAAAGAAAGTTTCATTATTCTTTTCAATTCTAGCTCTTTAAATTATTTATTCTTTATTGCTTTTTAATTTTACTATAAGTAGTTGCTAAGATCTAAATAGTAGATCTTAGTATCAAATTTATTTTTGCATAATTTAAATTCTATTTTTATTTATAGATCTATTTTTTGACTTTAATTTTTTTAAAAAAAATATCCTTGCTTTCTTTTCTTAAAAAAAAAAAAGAATCAAAGATTTTAGAAATAAATCATTGCCTCTCTGTGGATTCGACCCGACTCACCACTTTCTTCATAATTTTTAGTTAATTTAAAAAGTAAAGAGTCGGATTTAAATTGATAAACACGGTGTCTTAACGACAGCATCGTGTCCCTATCAAGTTTTTGGCGCCGTTGCCGGGGAGGCATAAAAATTAAAATTTCTTTATTTCTTTGATTTTTTTTACTGCCTACTCATTATTTTTTATTTATTTTGTAGAAAAGAAAAAAAAGAAAAAAAAAAAGGAACAAGGAAGATTAGGGCACGAACAAAACTCTCAATCCTATTCGGTGAGATCATTCCTAAACCCTAAATCTCTTTCTTTATTTTTAATATTTGCTTTATTTTAAATTAATTAAAAATATTACCTACGTAAACCTAATTAAAAATCTCATCATAAGATTAGAAACCCTAATTATTTAGAGCATCCATCATATTAGTTTTTATTCTTATTTTTGGTGATTGCTGGAGTCAAGGTAAGCCTTTTTATAATTTAATTAGTTAGTTTAAATTGCATAGAACTCTTTGATTGGAATTTTTTTTTTCTTTTGCATATTTCATATTAAACCAAATTAAGGGCACAACCCATTAAACAAGATAAGGTGGGGATTTGATCACCCTTCCTTAGCCCACAAACAACCAACCAGCATCCTGCATTAATCCCAAACCTTAACTCTTAAAATCAATTAGACATTAACCTTTAAGGATATTCGAGCTCAATAGGACAAGAAATCCTAAGAGTTGAACCAAGTTAGGGTTAATCAATTTGACTGGTGTCTAGGAAAGTGGTTCAGGGATGACTTGGGCCCGAAAGAAGGTGGTTACTTAATTGGTTCTGTTCGCTTACCTGGCCAAGCACAATTGGTGTCTAAGGCAAGCAACGGAGGGACTCCCACCGACTTTACACTTACCTGGCCAGTTGATTGGCTAATCCTCTATTTGGAGGGCTTGAAGGTGATCTTGGCAGTTAGGAGCTGTCTAGATCTAGGATAACTCTTAGTCAGGATTGATTGCCTAACTTGTTTGCCAAATAATATCTAACATAAACCACAAATTAACTCCTTCCTATCTTCTCCAGATTTAAGACTCTTTAGGATTTTTCCTCTTCTTTCTTTCTCTCTTCTTTTCTTAAAAAAATAAAATAATAATAAATAAATAAATAATTAAAAAATTAAAAAAAAAATTTTGAACCATATATCAAATTGCACTAGTACATGCACGGTAGAAGATCACTTTTACCTGACCTAGTTAAACCAGATCCTAAAATTGAAAGACTAATTCATTTAAGACCAGATAATCAAATGGCTGAAAATCGTGAAGAACCACCTAGGCAGATGAAGGAATACTTTATTCCTTCCACCTACAACCCATCGACTTGCATCCACATACCTGATATCCCTGCTAGCCACTATGAGATTAAGTCGACCACAATCCAGATGCTCCCATCTTTTTATGGGAATGCCAATGAAGACCCTTACAAACATCTGGATGAGTTCTTAGAAATCTGCTCTACGGTAAAAATTCAGAATTTTTCTGATGATGCCCTTAGACTGACCTTGTTTCCTTTCTCATTAAAAGATAAAGCCAAGTACTGGCTTGGCACATTAGGAAGAATAATTCAAACATGGGTAGAGATGCAACATAAATTTCTTAAGAAATTTTATCCCATAGGACGAACCAATACCATGAGACGAGCCATCACGGGATTTGCTCAGCTTCCAGGAGAACAAATTCATGAATCATGGGAAAGACTTAAGGAACTCCTTAGAAAATTCCCACACCATGGTCTATCTAAGTGGCAAATTGTACAAGCTTTCTATGAAGGTTTAGGAGATCAATATAAGCAGATGGTTGATGCATCCTGTGGAGGTGCATTCATGAGCAAAAGTGAGGATGAAGCTTATACCTTGTTTGAAACTTTAAGTGAAAACTCTATTAACCATGCTTCATTATCTTCTTATGAAAGATCAATTTCTCAACAAAAACGGGCAGGAATTTATAAGATCAAAACTTCAGAACTCAATTCTAAGGCAGATTTGAACATAATAGCACAAAAATTAGATAAAGTCGATCTTATTGCACAGAAATTAGATCAATTTCTAAACTTAGGTCAACAATCCCCTGCATAATACACACCAGCTTCTAATTATCAAGTGATTTGCTCTATTTGTGCTAGCCCAACACATCATGTAAGTGAATGTCCCACGGTTGCACAATTACCACCTCTTATCCAAGAACAAGTCCAAGCTGCTCAAGGTTACTCAAAACCATTTAATGACCCATATTCAAATTCATATAATCCTGGTTGGAGAAACCATCCTAATTTCTCTTGGAAACCACAACAAACTCAGGCTCAGACCCAAATCCCACCAGTTCAGAATTATCAAAATAGGCCCCAATACCAGAACTATGCCTATAATAAGGGTCAGCCTAGTCAGTCTTCTCAACCACTACATTATAATCAACCCTCATACCCACCTCCTCAATAGACCAATCTAGCCGACGATAAATTCAATCAACTTCAACAATTAATTCTAAGCCAACAACAATCAATCGCCAGACTAGAAGCTCAAATAGGACAAATAGCTGAGTCTAGCATGAGGAGAGAACCGGGTCAATTACCAAGCCAACCAATTGCAAATCCTAAAAATAATCCATCCAATGTCTATCAACCACCTGGATTTACTCATCCATCTAACATTCCACCTAAGAACCCCCAATTAGAAAATGCCAAAGCAATATCTGAACTTAGAAGTGGTAGAATTCTTAAGGACCCATATCAAGACCAGGTGATAGAGGCCAATACTGATGTTAGCCAAGATGAGAAATTTGAAGAAGAGGATAATCATATAGAAGAACTTGAGCTTAAGACTGGTACTGACACTGATAAGATGGATAAAAAAAGAAGAGAACAGATGAATTAGCTGAGACATATAAACCCAAAGCCCCATTTTCTTCAGCCTTAGAAGTAGGCTCTTCTCGCAAAAAGCAAGAAACATGCAACAAGGAGCTAATGGAACTATTTAAACAAGTCCATATTAATTTACCCCTCCTCGATGCAATTCAGCATGTTCCAGCCTATGCTAAATTTCTTAAAGAACTCTGTACCCAAAAGCGTGAGCCACGAACCACCAAAAGAGTTATGCTATCCGAGGATGTAAGTGCGGTCCTGTTAAATCCAATACCTCAAAAGATGAAAGATCCTGGTGCACCCTTAATTTCATGTGTTATTGGAGGTATAACCTTTGACCGAGCATTACTAGACTTAGGAGCTAGTGTAAACCTCCTTCCAACCTCGGTTTATGAAAAATTTGGGATTGGAGAATTAAAACCCACGTCAATCATTTTGCAATTAGCTGATAGATCTATAAAAACACCACATGGTTTAATTGAGGATGTTCTAGTTAGAGTAGATAAATGTTATTTTCCTATAGACTTTCTCATACTTGACATGGAACCATCCCAAGAGCTGAACCAAAATCCCATAATTTTAGGACGTCCATTCTTAGCAACCGCGAATGCCAATATCAACTGTAAAATGGGAGCTATGGATATTTCTTTTGGGAATCAAAAAGTAAGAATTAATGTTTTTAATACCCCAAAGTACACCCAAGAGGAGGAAGACTGCTTTGTAATCAATCAGATAGATGAAATAGTTGAATCTAATTCCTCCTTAGATTTACTACAAGATGATGAACCCACTGAAGATACTCAAACCCAGAAAGTAAATACCCTGCTTAATTTACCTCAACCATCACATTCATTACCTTGGTCAGTGAAAATTGAGCCCTTACTTGAGCGAAAAATTGAACCACTACGTCCTTCAATTCAGCCCCCACCACAACTTGAACTAAAATCTTTACCTGAATCACTTAAGTATGTATTTTTAGGATCAAAGAAAATCCTACCAGTAATAATTGCTTCCAACTTAACTACTGAACAGGAAAACCAATTGGTAAATATTCTAAAAACATATAAAGAGGCCATAGGGTGGACCATTGCCGATTTAAAAGGAATTAGTCTGTCAATATGTATGCACCATATTTATACAGAAGATAATGCCAAACCAACTCGAGAGATGCAAAGAAGGCTTAATCCTAACATGCAAGAAGTAGTCAAGAAAGAAGTAATTAAATGGTTAGATGCTGGAATTATTTATCCTATCTCTGACAGCCACTGGGTGAGTCCTACACAAGTTGTTCCAAAAAAAAATCTAGACTTACGGTTGTCCGCACTGAACATGGAAACTTAGTACCAACACGACTTTCCACTGGGTGGCGTGTCTACATAGATTATAGAAAACTCAATACAACCACCCGAAAAGATCACTTTCCCTTACCCTTTATCGATCAAATCCTAGAAAGACTAGCAGGCCAACAATACTTTTGCTTTTTAGATGGATACTCGAGATACAATCAGGTAGCAATCTACCCAAGAGATCAAGAAAAGACCACCTTTACATGTCCTTATGGAACCTTTGCTTTCCATAGAATGCCATTCGGATTATGTAATGCACCTGCAACTTTTCAACGGTGCATGATGTCAATATTTTCAGACATGATAGGAGATTTCTTAGAAATATTCATGGATGACTTTTCGGTCTTTGGAGAATCTTTTGAGAGTTGTCTCAACAATTTGAAGAAAATATTAAAACGATGTATTGAGGCTAATCTAGTGTTAAGCTGGGAAAAGAGCCACTTCATGGTTCAAGAAGGGATCGTTTTAGGACATATAGTATCCAAGAAAGGGATTGAGGTAGATAAAGCTAAAGTTGAACTAATTTCTAAACTTCCTCCTCCCACTTCTGTCAAACAAATTCGATCTTTTCTTGGTCATGTAGGATTCTATCGTCGCTTCATCAAAGAGTTCTCTAAAATTTCTCGTCCTTTGTGTAATCTCCTTGCTAAGGATGTTTCTTTTAACTTTGATGAAAATTGTCTTAAAGCTTATGAAATTTTAAAAGAAGCTGTGACCAAAGCTCCAATCATACAACCTCCTAATTGGTCACTACCTTTTGAAATTATGTGCGATGCCTCAGATTTTGCCATAGGAGCTGTCCTAGGCCAAAGGGTAAACAAATGTCCTGTAGTGATCTATTATGCTAGTAGAACTCTGAATGAAGCACAAATGAATTATACCACCACTAAAAAAGAGTTGCTAGCCATTGTGTTTGCCCTAGAAAAGTTTAGATCATATTTATTAGGATCAAAAATCATAATTTACTCGGATCATTCAGCCTTAAGATACCTGCTCTCAAAGAAAGATGCTAAACCATGATTAATTAGATGGATTTTACTGTTACAAGAATTTGACATTGAAATTTGAGATAAGAAGGGATCTAAAAATGTTGTAGCAGACCATCTGTCTAGGATCCTAGTGAAAGATAATGAACCTGTATCAATCAGAGAATCTTTTCCAGATGAACAATTGTTAACAGTTTCACATACAAAGACTCCTTGGTTTGCAAATATTGTCAATTACTTAGTCATAGGACAAATTCCTGATGGCTGGTCTAAGAATGAAAAGGATCGATTCTTTTGCTCAAATCAAATATTATTTTTGGGAAGATCCTGAGCTTTTTAGAATTTGTGCTGATCAAATCATTTGTAGATGTGTTCCTGAATCTGAACAATGGAGTATCTTACAATTTTGTCATACTCTTGCTTGTGGAGGACACTTTTCTGGACGAAAAACTGTGGCCAAAGTGTTACAAAGTGGTTTTTATTGGCCAACATTATTTAAGGATGCCCATACTTTTAGTCAGGAGTGTTTTAAGTGTCAAGCCTTAGGGAATATTTCAAAGAAAGACATGATGCCTTTAAACCCCATTTTAGTGGTTGAAATTTTTGATGTATGGGGAATTGATTTTATGGGACCTTTTCCACCTTCTAATGGATTTGAATACATTTTGGTAGCTGTCGATTGAAGGGAAATCCTGATTTCCCGGTCCAGGTTCGTCCAGATCTGATTAGATCAAGAGATATATTTCAAAAATTTTTCTCTTGATCTTAATCAGATCTTGATATATTTCAGATCTGATTCTTATTATTTTAATAAATAAAATAAAATAAGATAAATTAAATCTAATTTAATTTACCTGATTTGGGTAATCCTATTACCCTGTAGATGATCCTGATTGCAGCGGAAGGTTCTGGATCTTAGCCACGCAAGCGCCTGGCCTCTACCGGTATCCACTCGGGTTGGATCTGGAGATCCTCTTCTTCTCTATCACACCTCCAAAAATCAGATCTGGATCTGATCTGGAGGATCTTCAAAACTCTTTTGAAGATCTGCAGTCGTCCTTTTGCAGCAGCGCAGCCTTCTTGCTTTTGATCGCCTTTCCTTGATCTGAATCGCACCAACCTAAATCCAAAACACCTTTTGGACGTGGAGAGCAAGGGGAGAAGAGACTATGGCATGGAGAAGGAGGGGAGAGGCAGCCTTGGGGTGGGAAATCTCTATTGAATTTCATTAGACTTAGAATTAGGGTTGGGCGCAGGGTCTTATTTATAGACCTCTTGTGATCCAACTCCTCTTCCTCTCAACCAATCACAACCCTTTGTGAAATCAGATCTAAATCTGATTGGTTGGAATAGAGACCCCTGGATTCCTCCTTAGAGGGTGCCTAAGACCAGTCAAACTGGATTCTTAGTAGAACTCTGATTGGAATCCAAAAGGGAGGTGTAGTCCTTGTCCAACAAGGACTCCTAGGCGCCTCCTACTTGGGCTCACGCCACCCTTGGCGTGCGCCCTTCTCCTTGCCAGGTTCTGGCAGGGGGACAGGCCCCCACCAGCTCTCCAATAGGTGCATGACATGTGGTCAAAAGTCAAAGGGTCAATGGTCAACGTTTGACCAGTCAAAGGTAGACTTTTGACCAAAGTCAAAGAACAAGAAATGGCAGGTGACCAAAAATGGCAGGTAATGTCTTACAAATAAGACAACCTATTCTGACTTGGACAACCTCCAGTCAGACCATATGAAGGCCTCTGATTGAGCACAAACTCCTTTGGCTCAGTCAGGACAACTTATTTATGATAGTAAAAGAAGAACGTTAGGTTCAATCGAGTGCTAGCACGATTTCCTTGAACCTAATTGAATCTCATTCAGATCAATTGAACTAGATCAGTTCAATTGATGATCACCAGATTCAAACCCTTGTTTGTGTGACCCAGTTAGGTTCAGTTCTGTATGGTAATGGGATATGTCATGATCTCTATCATCGACATCATCGAAACTCCTTTCGATGGATCAGAACTCTTCTGATTCGAACAGCTAGAATGATCGATCATCTAAATCATTCTAATTGCTCCCAAAATCCACCAGTGACACCTAGCAGTATATGGTGGCAACCCATCAGAGCTGAATGCGAACCTCTTGGTGCAGCTACCTGTGTGATTCAAGTTCTTCTATCTTGAGCCCCGATCAGATTAGGGTTAAGGTGAACTCGTCAAACCCTAGTCTCTGTCATATGATGTAATCATTCGATTCGAGTCCAATGTGAAAATCTAAATAGAAACTCTTTCTATTATTTCACTCTGCCATGGCCATGGACTTCTGGACTTGATTCTCATGATCATCATAGGGCTGCTCCTCTACCACCGAGGTAGATAGATTCCATCTTGATGCAATCCAGTTCCTACAATGAACATGCTATAGCCAACATACACCTCAGGGTTCCATATGGCTAGGAGACCGAGTAATGGTGTAGTCAAACTATAACACCCTCAAGGTGAACTGCCGATGCATCTCAGGTCAAAGAACCAGACACACTACTGCAGCATCGAGTCAGTCATTGACGAGAAGGTAGACTTCCTAATGACTACTCGAGGTGGTCACGCTCAGTGCCCTCGTTCTCTAACGAGTACCTGTACTCTCGCTCCGGTGTCTCCACACCGTAGACTCAAGACTCATCTACTAAAGAGAAGCGATTGTACACCAACCTTCCGGATCAATCACCATCCTCGTGATGATCCTATGGTCGGGAGCTGTTTATGAGTTAATAATGATTATTCATGTCTTAAATTTTCAACTCTTGAAAATATGAATTATCATTACCATTAACTCAAAGGATGTATCACAGACACTAAATACACATATGTGATAGAAAATAACCCATTTTATTAATTATAGTCAAAATTACAATTTTGCCCCTAGAAGTGTATTACAAGTGTCAGCCAATTCTGGCTTCTAGGGCACATATATCTAACAATCTCCCACTTGTCCTAAAGCCAATTGGCTACAAGTCTAAGTCCCATCTTCTCAAGGTGGGCTTCGATCTTCTGCTGGCCCAACGGCTTTGTAAGTGGGTCTGCCACATTATCTGCGGAGTTGACTCTCTTGACCTCAACGTAACCTTTCTCAAGGTAATCGCGGATGAGATGATATCGCCGCTCAATGTGCTTGGACTTCTGGTGAGACCTCGGCTCCTTAGCAAGGGCTATGGCGCCATTGTTGTCGCAGTAAAGAGGAATGGCATCTGATGGCATTACTCCAATTTCTGCAGCAAACTTCTTGTACCAGAATGCTTCCTTTGCAGCCTCTGATGCAGCTATATATTCTGCTTCCATGGTGGAATCTGCTATCACAGTTTGCTTGGAACTCTTCCAGCTGACAGCTCCACCATTGCACACAAACAGACTTCCAGATGTCGACTTTCGATCATCTATATCGGACATGAAATCCGAGTCTGTGTATCCCTGAACTTGGAGTTCTCCGTTACCAAAGACCAACATCATATCCTTAGTTCTTCTCAAGTACTTAAGGATACATTTCACAGAAGTCCAGTGTTCTTCACCTGGATTTGACTGATATCTGCTTGTGACACTCACAGCATGGGCTATATCAGGTCGTGTACATAGCATGGCATACATGAGGCTCCCTATTGCAGAAGCATAAGGGATCTTGCTCATGCGTTCTATTTCCTCAGGTGTGCTGGGGCACATCTTCTTGGAAAGATGAATACCATGTCTGAAGGGTATTAATCCCCTCTTAGAGTTTTCCATACTAAACCTCTTTAGTACTTCCTCTATGTACATCTTCTGTGAAAGTCCTAGCATCCTATTCGGTCTATCCCTATAGACCTTAATTCCTAGAATAAAGGATGCTTCACCTAGGTCTTTCATGGAGAATTCCTTGGACAACCACATCTTGACTGATGTCAACATGGGAATATCATTCCCAATAAGGAGGATGTCATCCACGTACAATACGAGGAAGACAACAGCGCTCCCACTGACCCTTTTGAAAACACATGGTTCCTCTTCATTTTTGATGAAACCAAACTTTTTGATCACATCATTGAAACGAGTGTTCCAGCTCCGAGATGCTTGCTTAAGTCCATATATGGACCTTTGCAGCTTGCAAACCTTGTGATCAGTATCACTGGATGTGAAACCTAGCGGCTGTTCCATATAGATATCTTCCTCAAGATATCCATTTAGGAATGCCGTTTTCACGTCCATTTGCCATATTTCATAATCGAAATAGGCTGCAACAGGCAAGCAATGTGCGGATGGATTTTAGCATAGCTACTGGGGGAAAAGGTATCCTGATAGTCAATGCCTTCGCGTTGACTATAACCTTTTGCCACCAGTCTAGCCTTGAATGTCTCCACATTCCCATCTGCACCAATCTTTCTCTTGAAGATCCATTTACACCCAATAGGTACTATACCTTCTGGTGGATCTACCAAGGTCCAGACTTGGTTTGAGTGCATCGAGTCAATTTCTGACTTCATTGCCTCTAAGCCATTTCTCGGAGTCGATATCTGATATCGCCTCGTTGTAGGTTTTGGGATCATCACCATGAGCACCATTACCTACGAGGAACATTTTCCTCTACATCCTCTGAAATAATACCTAAGTATCTTTCAGGGGGACGGGAAAACTCTTTCCGATCTACGAGGTGGAGGAGGTAGTGTTCTTATTGGCTCAACCTGATTTGGTTCCACTTGGTCCTTAGCTCGTTCTGCTTGTGAGACTTTCTCATCAAGCTTAATCTGCTTTCCAATGCCGCTATCTTGAATAAACTATTTTTCAAGAAATATGGCATGTCGACTCACAATCACATTGTGGTCTTCTGGAATGTAGAAATAGTATCCTAATGACTCTTTAGGATATCCTATGAATCGAGCTCTAAAGGACCTAAACTCTAACTTGTCCGCTTGTTGTCTTTTGACATGAAGCCGGACAACCCCAAATTCTGAGATGACTCAGACTTGGTTTCTTACCGTGCCATATCTCATACGGTGTGGTAGGAACGGTTTTAGAGGGAACCCTATTCAGTAGATAGATTGAAGTTAACAATGAATGTCCCCAAAGAAAATCAGGGAGGTCTGTGAAGCTCATCATGGATCGAACCATATCCAATAGAGTCCGATTTCTCCGTTCTGAAACCCCGTTGAGTTGAGGTGTTCCTGGTGGAGTCCATTGAGAGACTATGCCATTTTCCTTAAGATAGTCTAGGAATTCTCGGCTAAGGTATTCACCTCCTCGATCTGATCGAAGAACCTTAATGGGTTTTCCAGTTTGTTTTTCTACTTCATGTCTGAATTCTTTGAACTTTTCAAAAGCTTCAGACTTGTGTCTCATAAGATACACATACCCATACCTAGACAGATCATCGGTAAAGGTAATGAAGTAGACAAAATTGCCTCTAGCCGGCACATCAAATGGGCCGCACACATCAGTATGTACTAGGGCAAGGAGATCTGTGGCCCTCTCCCCATGTCCAACAAAAGGGAGTTTAGTCATTTTGCCTTGAAGACAAGATTCACAAGTTGGATATGACTCAAAAGTCAATGGACTCAATAGCCCATTTTTCTCCAATTTGTTGAATCCTATCTTCTGCTATATGACCTAATCTCAGGTGCCATAGATATCTGTCGTTTGGACTATCCCTAGGTCGTTTGGCATTCACGTTTTGCTCGATAGTTAAAATAGGTACATCAATATGTAGCTGATAAAGACCATTAATAAGGAAACCATTTGCAATTTTATTTCTTTCATAAAGAATGTTACAATGGTCCTTAAAGAAGGTGATCACATAACCTTCTTGTGCTAAGCATGAAACAGAAATCAAATTCCTGCTAGCTGCAGGCACATAAATAACAGTCTTTCAAAACTAAGTCTAAACCAGATGGTAATCGCAAGAGGGTATGTTCCCACGGCTACTGCAGCAACTCTTGCTCCATTACCGACGCGTAGGATCATGTCTCCATCCCTCAGCCTCCTGCTATCCTCAAGACCCTGCATAGAAGTGCACAGATGAGCACTAGAACCAGAGTCAAGCACCCAACTGGATGCAGAAGAAACCGTAAGGTTAGACTCAATAACGAGCATACCTCCAGAAGGACCTTCCTTCTTGTTCTTCAGGGTGGCCAGGTAAGTAGGGCAGTTCCGCTTCCAATGGCCGTCGCTGTTGCAATGGAAACACTTTCCTTTGCCATCGACCTTTTTCTTCGATTCTGCCTTCTTCTTCTTTGATCCTTCCACCTTTTGCTTTTTCACAGACTTCTTTTTCTTTCCATAAGACTTTCTTTTGGAAGAAGTCCGTTCCATAGCAAGAACTGAGCCTTTAGAACCTTTCATAGAAAGCTCAGCGGTAACCAGCATATTCATTAACTTCGGCCAAGGAATTTTGAAGTTTATGCATGTGGTAATTCATGATGAATTGCCCATATGCATCAGTCAAGGATTGCAGAATAATATCATTCTGCAGGTCCAAGTCCAACTTCACACCGAGCTTCTCAAGCTCTTCCATGTCCTTGATCATTGTCAGACAGTGATCTTGGACTGACTGCCCATCACGCATCTTAGCCTTAAAAAGTCATTTCGTGACTTGATATTTGGCTGCGCGACTCTGTTCACCAAACATCTCCTGCAGGTGAGCCAACATTTGGCGAGCAGTCCCGATATCTTCATGTTGGCGCTGGAGCTCATCAGACATCGAGCCCAACATGTAATATCTGGCCTTATTATCTTCGTCAATCCATTTTTCCAGAGACGCTCTCTGTTCAATGGATGGACGGGCTGGTAAGGTGGGAGGGTCCTGGTCCAAAACATGGGTTAACTTCTCTGAACCCAAAATAATTTTGTAGTTCCTGAGCCAATCTTTATAATTGGGTCCAGTCAGTCTATGTGTGTCCAGGATACGTGCCAATGGGTTGGACGCAGACATTTTCCTGTAGAGAGTCAAAGATTCTAGTTAGATACTGTAATTTTGACTTGACCAATTTGTTTAGGGATTTTATTTTTAAACAAATTAGCTCCCACTATTTTCTCGGATCCCTACACTCCCTCTGTAGAGATGCGAAAATCTCCACGATTAATGATTTCTAGTGGGTGGTGCGGTCTCACCAACTGACTCATCACCTCACCTAACAGTTATTGGTGATGGGTTAGCCAATGAGTGAACAACTCTTGTTCAATGATTCTCTAATCATGGTGCACCCAAACTTGGTCTCTAATTCATGAATCTCACCGTATCCGGAATATTGATCCACTCCTTAGTTAAGTCAGACCCACCATTTGCATAGACTGGGTTCCTAATTGAGTCTCTCACCGTATCCGGAATATTGAGCCCAACTCATCCTCCAGCCCATAGCATCCAATGCCTAATAGACATGGTTGCATCTTCCCGGTGCAACTGAGCCACTGTATCCAGCCGAGAACAATCAACCCCGGGAAGGGCCCGCACATCTACAATGGTGGAAGACCTCAGACTTAATCTTTTCTTAGGGAGAATTGATTCAGGTCTCATTAAACTAGACTTGGCTTAGTCATAACAATTATGACTAACCTAGTGGCATGGGTTAGCTCGGATTATTGACCACCTCAGATCAGAACTGTGTCAACAGATATGGCCAGGTAAGTGAGACCGGTGGAAGGAATATGCCATTAACTCGTACAAGAACGCATTCAGGTCGAGTAGCTTCCAATTAAAAACCAGTCGGTCGTCTGTGCCAAACTTACCTTAGACACCAAATTGTTGAGTCCAGAACCAATTGGGTTAGCCTACAATCCAGACTCTAACCTCTGAGCCTAATTAGGTCTTGCTTGATCGTGACTCGATCTTGACCCAGACTTAATCCTATTAGGCTGGTCAATTTAAGCATTGTTGATCCCATCTAACCAACTCTTGATTCGGTTTGATCAACCGCTTAGACCTAATTGAGCTACCCAAGCCCGAACCCAGTATTATGAATATGTCTTAGATCTGAAATTCTCAATTTTAGACCTAATTAATATTCCATAAACTTAATTCTTAATTAAGTAGGGTTCATAAACAAAATATGCACAATAAATCCTAGGGTTTCAGGATCTAGGGTTTTGCAGAAAGTAAGTTTTGGGTTTCTGATTAAGGACGAACACGCAGCACCCCTACACATCATAAGAACACCCCATCGAATGGGAAGAGAGGGCCTTTAAACCCTTCTTCGTTCTTATGACCGGACGGCCAAGAGGAACGCCTTAATCAGGAACATGTAATACTACAAAACAGTTATCAGATCTATATCATATATCTCATATACAAATTTAGATCTAATCATGGCATATTTTGCATACATCTCATGTATCAAATCATGCATGTTTTCAGATCTAAATTATCTCATAATAATCTAAAAAATTAGATTTAAATTGATCTAATCAAAATAAATTCTAATCTAGACAATTATGTAGAACTATTCTACAACTAGTCTAGACATGCATCAATCATATCTCATATGATATTTAAAATTAAATAATTTTTATTTGCTATTTATTTAGATGTTATTATAACACTTATAATATCAGAAAAATAGTAAATAAGAAGATCTAAAATATGATTTAATCAGATTAAATCAAAGACATGCAAGACTATTCTATAGAACTATTCTATTCTAGAACTAGTCATGCATATCTTCTAATCTTAGATCCAAATCATTTAATTTTAATTTTTTCTGATTTCAGATCTGATCACATCTCATGTGACATCTGAAATCAATTATTTTCTAATTAAAATAAAATTAAAAAATCAGATCTAAATAATTTTAGAACCATGGCTCTGATACCAGTTGAAGGGAAATCCTGATTTCCGGTCCAGGTTCGTTCAGATCTGATCAGATCAAGAGATATATTTCAAAAATTTTTCTCTTGATCTTAATCAGATCTTGATATATTTCAGATCTGATTCTTATTATTTTAATAAATAAAATAAAATAAGATAAATTAAATCAAATTTAATTTACCTGATTTGGGTAATCCTATTACCCTGTTGATGATCCTGATTGCAGCGGAAGGTTCTGGATCTTAGCCACGCAAGCGCCTGGCCTCTACCGGTATCCACTCGGGTTGGATCTGGAGATCCTCTTCTTCTCTATCACACCTCCAAAAATCAGATCTGGATCTGATCTGGAGGATCTTCAAAACTCTTTTTGAAGATCTGCAGTCGTCCTTTTGCAGCAGCGCAGCCTTCTTGCTTTTGATCGCCTTTCCTTGATCTGAATCGCACCAACCTAAGTCCAAAACTCCTTTTGGACGTGGAGAGCAAGGGGAGAAGAGACTATGGCATGGAGAAGGAGGGGAGAGGCAGCCTTGGGGCGTGGGAAATCTCTATTGAATTCATTTCACTTAGAATTAGAGTTGGGCGCAGGGTCTTATTTATAGACCTAAGCTTGTGATCCAACTCCTCTTCCTCTCCAACCAATCACAACCCTTTGTGAAATCAGATCTAAATCTGATTGGTTGGAATAGAGACCCCTGGATTCCTCCTTAGAGGGTGCCTAAGACCAGTCAAACTTGGATTCTTAGTAGAACTCTAATTGGAATCCAAAAGGGAGGTGGAGTCCTTGTCCAACAAGGACTCCTAGGCGCCTCCTACTTGGGCTCACGCCACCCTTGGCGTGCGCCCTTCTCCTTGCCAGGTTCTGGCAGGGGGACAGGCCCCCACCAGCTCTCCAATAGGTGCATGACATGTGGTCAAAAGTCAAAGGGTGTCAATGGTCAACGTTTGACCAGTCAAAGGTAGACTTTTGACCAAAGTCAAAGAACAAGAAATGGCAGGTGACCAAAAATGGCAGGTAATGTCTTACAAATAAGACAACCTATTCTGACTTGGACAACCTCCAGTCAGACCATATGAAGGCCTCTGATTGAGCACAAACTCCTTTGGCTCAGTCAGGACAACTTATTTATGATAGTAAAAGAAGAACGTTAGGTTCAATCGAGTGCTAGCACGATTTCCTTGAACCTAATTGAATCTCATTCAGATCAATTGAACTAGATCAGTTCAATTGATGATCACCAGATTCAAACCCTTGTTTGTGTGACCCAGTTAGGTTCAGTTCTGTATGGTAATGGGATATGTCATGATCTCTATCATAGACATCATCGAAACTCCTTTCGATGGATCAGAACTCTTCTGATTCGAACAGCTAGAATGATCGATCATCTAAATCATTCTAATTGCTCCCAAAATCCACCAGTGACACCTAGCAGTATATGGTGGCAACCCATCAGAGCTGAATGCGAACCTCTTGGTGCAGCTACCTGTGTGATTCAAGTTCTTCTATCTTGAGCCCCGATCAGATTAGGGTTAAGGTGAACTCGTCAAACCCTAGTCTCTGTCATATGATGTAATCATTCGATTCGAGTCCAATGTGAAAATCTAAATAGAAACTCTTTCTATTATTTCACTCTGCCATGGCCATGGGCTTCTGGACTTGATTCTCATGATCATCATAGGGCTACTCCTCTACCACCGAGGTAGATAGATCCCATCTTGATGCAATCCAGTTCCTACAATGAACATGCTCATAGCCAACATACACCTCAGGGTTCCATATGGCTAGGAGACCGAGTAATGGTGTAGTCAAACTATAACACCCTCAAGGTGAACTGCCGATGCATCTCAGGTCAAAGAACCAGACACACTACTGCAGCATCGAGTCAGTCATTGACGAGAAGGTAGACTTCCTAATGACTACTCGAGGTGGTCACGCTCAGTGCCCTCGTTCTCTAACGAGTACCTGTACTCTCGCTCCGGTGTCTCCACACCGTAGACTCAAGACTCATCTACTAAAGAGAAGCGATCGTACACCAACCTTCCGGATCAATCACCATCCTCGTGATGATCCTATGGTCGGAAGCTATTTATGAGTTAATAATGATTATTCATGTCTTAAATTTTCAACTCTTGAAAATATGAATTATCATTACCATTAACTCAAAGGATGTATCACAGACACTAAATACACATATGTGATAGAAAATAACCCATTTCATTAATTATAGTCAAAATTACAATTTTGCCCCTAGAAGTGTATTACAAGTGTCAGCCAATTCTGGCTTCTAGGGCACATATATCTAACATCGATTATGTTTCTAAATGGATTGAAGCAATAGCAACTCGAACCAATGATCATAAAGTAGTCCTAAAATTTATTCAGAAGAATATCTTTTCTAGGTTCGGATTTTCACGTGCTATCATTAGTGCCGAGGGTACCCATTTTACAAATCATCAATTTAGAACTTTATTATGAAAATATGGGGTGACACATAAGATAGCTACACCATACCATCCGCAAACAAGTGGTCAGGTAGAAGTCTCTAATAGGGAAATCAAGAATATCTTACAAAAGACTATTAGGCCTGATCGAAAAGATTGGTCAGATCGATTGGATGATGCATTATGGGCCTATAGGACAGCTTATAAAACCCCCATTGGAATGTCTCCCTATAGATTAATCTATGGAAAAGCATGTCACCTTCCGGTAGAACTTGAACATAAAGCATATTGGGCAATAAAATAATTAAATTTCAATTTAAACAAAGCTGGTTCCAATCGGATGTTACAATTAAGTGAATTAGAAGAATTAAGGCAAGAAGCTTATGAAAATTCAAAAATTTATAAGGAAAAAATGAAAGCCTTCCATGATAAACATATTTCAAGAAAAACCTTTGAGCCAAATCAACAAGTCTGGTTATTTAACTCAAGGCTTCGATTATTTCTGGAAAACTAAAATCCAGATGGGATGGACCTTATATAGTTAATCATGTATTCCCACATGGTGCAATTAAACTCTATGATCCCAGGACTAAAAATTTTTTTAAGGTAAATGGCCAAAGGCTTAAACCATATATCGAAGGGATATCATTAAATCAAAATATTGATCAAGTGCAATTAATAGAACCATAATGAATTAAACTGCATTTTGTCTGGCTGAAGATAATAAACTTAGCGCTTATTGGGAGGCAACCCAATACTTCTTGAATCTAATTTATTTTCTCTTTTAGGCTAAGTTGGAGAACCAAAAAGCGGAAGAAGGATCATAAGCTTCAAGACCCATGCTAAATAAATAAACATAATTTACACTCTTTTATTGAGGACAATGTCAATTCAGTTGGGGTAAAAAGTAAAAAAATAAAAAATAAAATAAAATAAAATAAAATATATATATATATAAATAAATCAATAAAAATAAAAATTAATAATAATAATAATAATAATAAAATAAATAAATAAAATATTAAAAAATTAAAAATAATAAATAAATAAAATAAAAATAATAAATAAATAATATATATAATAATAATAAAACTATTTAAAAAAAAAAATTTTGAACAAACCATATTTTGGGAAAGAGAATCTTAAGCAAAATAAACTAGGACAAGTAATAAAGTTAGAAAGTATTAACTAATAATGGTAGCGAGTCAAGAAGCAGATTATTTGGTCAGACCATTAGCAACCTACTTAGGTCATTTAAAGGCTAACAGCACTTCTACTTGCACATGCACACTAATGAAGCACAGCAGGTGTTTGATTATAAGGCTAAATTGAGGATTCAATTATCACTAAAAATTGATGGTTTATATATACTTCAATTAAAGAAACTTGAATTTAAGGAAAGAGCTACCTGCTTTCTAAAAAAAAAAAAAAAAAAAAAAAAAATAGAGTATATGTGGATTGCCCTAAACTAGAACTTTGCACCTTAAATGTAGAAGTTCACATCAAATGGTGAAGGGAAGGCCAGGATGCTCAGCACAATTTTTTTTAAAAAAAAAAAAAAAAAAAAAAAAAAAAAGGCAGTGTGAAAGCTACCTTAATTCATGCACTTAACTTGGGAGTATATAAAACTAACCAAAATAGGTGATAAAAAGAAGATTCATTTGCCCTTTGAATCAACACCCAAATGCTAAGTTAGTATTCACGACACAAAGTGCTGAAAATCTTTAGATGAACTCTAAGAAAGTTTCTGATTAATCTGCCATGAAATTTACTTCTGAAACTCAATACTTAGTTAGTGATACTGTCTAAACTTTTGATCTTAAATCCTAGATTTATTTTTGTGAAGGAGGATCTCAACAAAATATGGTAATTGATCTAAACTAAATTCTTTCTTTACTCGAGGACGAGCAAAGCTTAAGTTGGGGGGTGTGATAAGCATCATAAATTCACCAATAAAAGTATTAATTTATTAATTAATTTATATTAATTTTTAAGAATTATCAATCAATTTATATATAATTTTTGAAAAATTCATATTTTTATTAATTAAAAAATTAATTAAAAAATAATAAAAAATAAATAAAAATTAAAAAATAAAATTTTATTATCAAAAGAAAGAGCTCATTTTTTTGATCACAACGAAATAAATTTCAAGTAAAACGGAGCTAAAATGGAAAAAGATATGAATTTTTAAAAAATATAAAAAATAAATAAAAATTAAATAAAAAAAAGAAAATGGCTCAACCGGCTCCGCAAGCCGAGCCACCAAGCCAAGCCGAGCCACCAAGCCGACTCAGCCAAGCCATCAGCCGGTCTACGATCCAGGCGTGGACCGCCAGCTCAGCAAAGTCCGGCGAATCAGAGCCTGCCACGTGGTGGACCTAGACCCTTAAAGGGTCTACAGAAATTTATCGCGGCTCACAGGGCAATCTGGTCATTTCACTCGGTGACAGAAGCGTTGATTGGTTGCGGTGTGCGGTGCGGCCGGTCTACGCGGTCCATGGGAACAGTAATTGCGCGATCGGACGGCTGCGGTTGATTGCGGTTAAGATCGGACGGTCAGCATTTTTTTCGGTTGCCAATTTCACTCGGATCACCATCAAACGGCAGCGCCTGATTCCAGCTTCGATCCGACGGTCCAGAACGCTCCCGGCGGTGATCAGGACTCCCGAAGCGCGATTTGCGGCCAGATTTCCTCGATCAAGCGCGATCGGACGGCCAGAATTTAATTCGAGCTGATCTGGGCTGATAGGCATCCGATTTTGATGATTTTTGAACCGTTCGATTTCCTATCGAATAGCCTGATTTTACCAGATTTACCAGAGTCATAACAGAGTTATTTTTTATTCAAATTTTATTCAAATTTTTATGATTACAAAGGAAATTAGTCCCATATTGCTTTTAGAAATAAATATCTACCTCTTCTAGCTCTATAAAAAGGATCCTAAGCCTCTAAGAAAGGGAGGAGGGTTGGAAGGAAAGCTAAGGTATAGGGTGGAAGTCAAGCTCTGGATTAAAGGTTGCTTCAAAGCTGCGGTGCTGCTGAGAAGAAGAGCCGGTCTTCTACGCCATCTTCATGCCTACGCCGATCTGCGATCTTCATCTAGTCTTTTTTCCTTTAATTTCTTGTATTAAAATTCTAAATTTTCTTTAATTTCTTGTATTTAAATTCTGCATCTTAGTTTTAAATTTAATAAAGAAAGTTTCATTATTCTTTTCAATTCTAGCTCTTTAAATTATTTATTCTTTATTGCTTTTTAATTTTACTATAAGTAGTTGCTAAGATCTAAATAGTAGATCTTAGTATCAAATTTATTTTTGCATAATTTAAATTCTATTTTTATTTATAGATCTATTTTTCAACTTTAATTTTTAAAAAAAATATCCTTGCTTTCTTTTCTTAAAAAAAAAAAGAATCAAAGATTTTAGAAATAAATCATTGCCTCTCTATGGATTCAACCCGACTCGCCACTTTCTTCATAATTTTTAGTTAATTTAAAAAATAAAGAGTCGAATTTAAATTGATAAACACGGTGTCTTAACGACAGCATCGTGTCCCTATCATTTTCTCAAAAATTTCTTTACCTAATAATCACTTGGGATCTATGAACTTCTTGTTGGTGGGCTTCACTAGTGATGCCGTACCAATTGAGGGTATAATAACTTTGATTGTGGTTGTAGGGCAATGCCCGAAGTTGGCTAAGGCATAGATTGATTTTTTAGTTATAAAAGCTCCATCTGCCTATAATGCCATTCTTGGTCGACCTGGTTTGAATGCACTCCGAGCTATGGTCTCAACTTATTACTTATAGGTGAAGTTTTCAACGAGCTATGAAATTGAAGAGATCAGGGGAAACCAGGTCTTAGCAAGGCATTGTTACTCCATCGCCTTATAGAAAGACACCCAGCCCAACCTTTGCCCTGTTGATGGGCTGGATGTCCGTGATGATCTTGCGGAGGAGCGGGGCTAGTCTATGGAAGACCTCGTTTCTATCCCATTGAATGATGAAAATATGGAGCACACTATGTAGATTGGCTCCAACTTGGAGGATGAGGTTCGAGAGCAACTCATCGCCTTCATCTAGAGGAATGCGGATGTCTTCGCCTAGGTCCCAGTGGATATACCGAAAATTGATGCCGAGGTCATGGAACATTGACTGGCTACTGATCCTAAGTATCGGCCAGTAAAGGAGAAGATGCATAGCCATGCTCCAGAGAGGTAGAAAGCAATTGTAGAAGAAGTCACCAAGCTCCTCAAGATTGGATTCATCCAAAATGTTAACTATCCAAGCTGGGTCTCAAACATGGTGCTCATCAAAAAGGCGAACGGTAAGTGGAGGATGTGTATAGACTTCAAGAAGCTAAACAAAGCTTGCCCAAAAGATAACTACCCCTGCCTAGGATTGATCAATTAATGGATGCAACCTTGGGCCATGAGCTCCTTATCTTCATGGATGTCTTTTTCGACTATAACCAAATCTGGATGATGCCAGAGGATGAGGAGAAAACCACTTTTGTTACTGACCGTGGTCTTTATTATTACAAGGTTATGTCTTTTAGACTCAAGAATGCAGGGACAACATACCAGCACCTAGTCAACAAAATCTTCAAAGAGCAGATTGATCGAAACATGGAGGTGTATGTGGATGACATGCTTGTCAAGAGCTGAGCTTCAATAAATCACATCATTGATCTTGAAGAGACCTTCAGCATACTTAAGAAGTACAAGATGAAGCTGAACCTGACCAAATGCATCTTCGGTGTAACCTCAGAAAAGTTCTTAGGATTCATGGTGTCAAGGCACAGGATTGAGACAAATTCAGAAAAAATCTGAGCTATTCAGGAGGTGACCACTCCAAAAATAATCAAAGAAGTTCGGCACTTGACTAAGAAAATGGTATCCCTAAACTGCTTCATCTTAAGATCAGTCGAGCGATGCATGCCCTTCTTTCAAGTTCTCAAATAGCCAAAGAGCTTCTGCTGGATAGTGGAATGCCAACAGGCATTTAAGGAGATTAAAAACTACCTCAGCTTGCCTCCACTATTGGCAAAGCCTGAGCTTGGAAAAGAATTATTCTTGTACCTGACAGTCTCTCCAGCATCTCTGGCAGTAGACTTGGTCAGGGAGGAAATGAAAGTGTAGTGACCGATCTACTACATAAGTTGGATCTTGAGGGATGCAGAGAGCAGGTACTCTAAATTAGAAAAATTGACTTACTCTCTTCTAATTGCTGCCAGGAGACTCTAATCTTACTTTCAAGGGCACACCATAACTGTCCTTATGGATCAACCAATTAAAGTAGTTCTTCATCGAATAGATACCTTCGAAAGAATCGCAAAATGGGCAATCAAACTTATGGAGTTTGACATCAATTATCGACCCCGACCATCGATCAAAGCTCAAATATTAGTAGATTTTGTAGTAGAATGCAACATTCTAGATGAAGCCGAGCCTAAATAGAATGAAACCAGCATTCCATGGTTGCAGTCGAACCCCCCCGAAGAGAGCACCGACCTTTTTGAAGGCTTTTGGGCTCTGTACGTGTATGGTTCATCCAATGCTACTTGGGCAGGCATAGGGTTGATCTTGGTTAACCCTGAGGGAGTCATCGTCGAATATGCACTATGCTTCAAATTTTCTTCAACTAATAATAAGGCCGAATATGAAGCTCTGATCACTGGGTTAAAAATAGCAAAAAAGTTAGAGGTAGATCGGTTCCAAGTTTTTAGTGATCCCTAGCTGGTGGTCGGACAGGTTAACGATAACTATAAAGCCCAGGAGGAAAGCATGATGAAATATCTTAAGAAAGTAAAAAATTTGACTTCAACCTTTAATAGTTTTAGCATCCAATGGATTTTGAGGATGAAAAATATGAGAGCCAACTTTCTCTTTAAATTGACCACTTTAGCCTCAGCTGAATTGCCCAAAGAAGTATTTTTTGAAATTCTAAAGTGCCCAAGCTCGAAGGAGTTGCAGCCTGCTCTGCAAGTTGAGCACAAGCCAAGCTGGATTGACCCACTAGTTGCCTACCTCAAGGATGGAGTTCTTCCTCATGATCCAAAAGAAGCCCGAAAACTCAGAAATCAAGCTTTTCAGTATGTTCTATATGCAGGTAAGCTGTATAAAAGGTCATATTCTCTATCGCTCTTGAGATATCTCCGACCTTCAGAGGTTGACTTCACATTATGGAAAGTGCATGAGAGAACTTGTGGAGTTATATAGGGGCCAGATCTCTGTCATAAAGACTACTTCGGCAGGGGTACTATTGGCCGATCTTGTACCATGACTCAACAAAGTATGTCAAGAAATGTGACTACTATTAGAGAATTGCAAACATACAAAGATAGTCGACCTTCGAGCTTACTCCACTAAGTGCACCTTAGCCATTCGTGTAGTGGAGAATGGATATACTTGGCCCTTTTCTAATGGCATCCGAGTAACGAAAGTTCCTCCTAGTCGCGATCGACTACTTCACCAAATGGGTCGAGACCGAACCATTAGCAAAGATTACTGAAGCCAAGGTGCAGGACTTCATCTGGAAGTCAATCATTTGCCAGTTTGGTCTGCTCCAAACTCTCATAATAGGTAATGGGCGATAGTTTGCTGGGATGAAGTTCACTAAGTTCTGCGAAGATCTAAACATCTTCCATCACTTCACATCAGTGGCCCATCCATGGACAAATGGTGAAGCAAAGGTGACCAATAGAATTTTGCTGCAGGGTATCAAAGCAAGGCTTGAAAGAGCAAGGAGGACTTGGGCAGACGAACTCTACCACATCCTCTGAGTGTACCGAATTACTCAAAGGCTACCAACTAGGGAAACACGGTTCGCCCTGGCCTTTGGAACAGAGGCAGTCATCTCAATTGAGCTTAAACTTTCATTAGTATGGGTCATGGCCTTCAATGATTAGTGTAACTCATAGGACCTCAAAGTCAATCTCGATCTACTGAAAAAAAAGAGAAGAAGCCCAAGTTCGAATGGCAGCCTATAGATAAAGAGTAGCCAGATACTATAACTCCAAAGTAAAAAGAAAAGCATTCATGGTGGAAGACTTGGTGCTCCGATGAGCATCAAATTTGCAACCTCAAGATCAGGGAAAACTCACCCTTAATTGGGAAGGCCCATATAAAGTAGAAGAGGTCATCCAGCCCAGGACTTATCACTTGAAGGAGCTCGGAGGAGCAACACTCCTGCAGTCTTGGAATTCAAAAAATCTAAGAATGTACTATCAATAACTTTTCTTCAATAAAACTTTTCTATTTTAACATCATTACTTTTTGGCACAAAAATTACGTAATGACTAATAACTCTCTAAAGCAACCTAAAGTGGTCCAATAGGAATAGAAGGAGAACCTCATCCTAACATGAGCAAGGTCGAAGTCCTCATTGAACTAAGACGAGATGAGGAAAGAGGTCCTACTAATAGTCCTAATGTGCCCTATAGGCTGTTAGGAATAGGAGGAGAACCTTATTCTAATGTAAGCAAGGTTGAGGGCCTCATTGAAAATAGATGAGATGAGAGGAGAGGCCCTACCAACAGCCGTAATATGCCCCTATAGGCCGTTAGGAACAAGAGAAGAACCTCATCCTAATGTGAGCAAAGCTAAAAGCCTCCTTGAACTAAGAATGAGATGAGGAGAGAGGCCCTACCAACGGCCCTAATGTGCCCCTATAGTGTTAGATATATGTGCCCTAGAAGCCAGAATTGGCTGACACTTGTAATACACTTCTAGGGGCAAAATTATAATTTTAACTATAATCAATAAAATGGGTTATTTTCTATCACATATGTATATTTAGTGTCTATGATAGATCCTTTGAGTTAATGGTAATGATAATTCATATTTTCAAGAGTTGAAAATTTAAGATATGAATCATCGTTATTAACTCATAAAATGCTCCCGACCATAGGATCATCACGAGGATGGTGATTGATCCAAAAAGTTGGTGTACAATCACTTCTCTTTAGTAGATGAGTCTTGAGTCTATGATGTGAAGACACCAGAGCAAGAGTATAGGTACTCGTTAGAGAATGAGGGCACTGAGCGTGACCACCTCGAGTAGTCATTAGGAAGTCTATCTTCTCATCAATGACTGACTCGATGCTACAATAGTGTGTCTTGCTCTTTGACCTGAGGTGTATCAGTAGTTTATCCTGAGGGTGTTATAGTTTGACTACATCATTACTCGATCTCCTAGTCATATGAAACCCTGAGGTGTATGTTGGCTATAGCATGTTCATTGTAGGAACTGGATAGCATCAAGATGGAATCTATCTACCTCGGTGGTAGAGGAGCAGCCCTATGATGATCATGAGAATCAAGTCCAGAAGCCCATGGCTATGGTAGAGTGAAATAATAGAAAGAGTTTCTATTTAGCTTTTCACACCAGACCTAAATTGATTGATTACATCATATGACAGAAATTAGGGTTTGACGAGTTCACCTAAACCCTAATCTGATCGGAGCTCAAGATAGAAGAACTTAATCACACAGGTAGCTGCACCAAGAGGTTCACATTCAGCTCTAATGCGTTGCCAGCATATACTGCTAGGTGTCACTGGTGGATTTTGGGAGCAATTAAAATGATTTAGATGATCGATCATTCTAACTATTCGAATCAGAAGAGTTCTGATCTATCGAAAGGAGTTTCGATGATGTCGATGATAGAGATCATGACATATCCCATTACCATACAGAACTGAATCTAACTAGGTCACACAAACAAGGGTTTGAATCTGGTGATTATCAATTGAACTAATCTAGTTCAATTGATCTGAATGAGATTCAATTAGGTTCAAGGAAATCGTGCAAGCACTCGATTGAACCTAACGTCCTTCTTTTACTATCATAAATAAGTTGTCCTGACTGAGCCAAAGGAGTTTGTGCTCGATTAGAGGCCTTCACTTGGTCTGACTGGAGCTTGTCCAAGTCAAAAAAGGTTGTGTTATTTTGTAAGACATTACCTGCCATTTTTGGTCACCTACCATTTTTGGTCCTTTGACTTTGGTCAAAAGTTGACCTTTGACTGATCAAATGTTGACCATTGACACTTTGACTTTTGCCCACGTATTGCACACCTATTGAAGAGCTGGTGGGGGCTTGTGCCCCTACCAGAACCTAGCAAGGAGAAGGGTGCATGCCACCCTTGGCGTGTGTCCAAGCTGGAGGCGCCCAAGAGTCCCTATTGGATAGGGACTCCATCTTCCTTTTGGATTCCGATTAGAGTTCTCCTAAGAGCCAACTTTGACTGGTCTTAAGCACCATCTAAGGAGGAATCCAAGGGACTCTATTTCTACCAATTAGATTTAGATCTGATTTCACAAAGGATTGTGATTGGTTGGGAAGAAGAGTTGGATCACAGACAGTCTATAAATAAGACCCTGTGCCCAACTCAAAAAATATTGAAAATTCTCCATGCCCAAAGCTGCTTCTCCCCTTCCTCCTCCATGTCAAGCCCACCTTCTCCCTCTCCTCTCCATGCCCAAAGGTGTTTGGGATCTTGGTTGGTGCAGTCCAGATGAGAGAAAGGCAACTGAAAGCTAGAAGGCTGCGCTGCTGCAAATGACAACTGCTGATCTTTGAAAGGTGTTTTGAAGATCCTCCAGATTATATCCAGATCTGATTTTTAGAGATGTGATAGAAAAGAGGAGGATCTCTAGATCTAGTCTAAGTGAATACTGATAGAGGCCAGGCACTTGCGTGGATAGATTCAGAATCTTTCGCTGCTTACAGGATCATCAACAGGAATAGGATTACCCACTTCAAGATAAATTAAATTTGATTTAATTTATCTAAATTTATTTTAATTATTAAAATAATAAAAATTAAATCTAAAATATCTTAGATCTAATCTAGATTAAATTTTTTTTTTTAAAATATATCTCTTGATCCGATCAGATCTGAACGAACCTGGTCTAGAAAATTAGGATTTCCTTTCAACTGATATTAGAGCCAGATTGTAAAGTGTTTAGATCTAATTTTAAATTTATTTTAATTAAAAAATAAGTTATTTTAAATTTCACATAAGATGTGATCAGATATAAAATTAAGAAAAATTAAAATTAAATGATTTGGATCTAAGATTAGAAAATATGCATGACTAGTTCTAAAATAGAATAGTTCTATAGAATAGTCTTGCATATTTTTAGTTTAATTTGATTAAATCATATTTTAGATCTATTTATTTACTATTTTTTAATATTATAATTGTTATAATAACATCTAAAAAATAGCTAATAAAAATTATTTAATTTTAAACATCATATGAGATATGATTGATGCATGTCTAGACTAGTTGTAGAATAGTTCTACATAGTTATCTAGATTAGAATTTTTTTTGATTAGATCAATTTAAATCTAATTTTTTAGATTATTATGAGATAATTTAGATCTAAAAATATGCATGATTTGATTCATGAGATGTATGCAAAATATGCCATGATTAGATCTAATTTATATATGAGATATATGATATAGATCTAAAATTGTTTTGCAGTATTGTATGTTCCTAATTAAGGCATTTCTCTTGACCGTCCGGTCATAAGAATGAAGAAGAATTTAAAGGCCCTCTCCTCCCATCTGATGGGGTATTCTTATGATGTGTAGGGATGCTGTGCGTTCGTCCTTAATCAGAAATCCAAAACTTACTTTCTGCAAAACTCTAGATCCTGAAACCCTAAGATTTATTGTGCATATTTTATTTATGAACCCTACTTAATTAAAATTAAGATTATGGAATATTAATTAGATTTAAAATTAAGAATTTTAGATCTAAGTATATTCATAATACTGGGTTCGAGCTTGGATAGCTCAATTAGGTCTAAGCGGTTGATCAAACCGAATCAAGAGTTGGTTAGATGGGATCAACAATGCTTAAATTGACCAGCCTAATAGGATTAAGTCTGGGTCAAGATCGAGTCACGATCAAGCAAGACCTAATTAGGCTTAGAGGTTAGAGTCTGGATTGTAGGCTATCCCAATTAGTTCTGGCTCAACAATTTGGTGTCTACGGTAAGTTTGTCACATACGATCGACTGGTTTTTAACTGGGAGCTACTCGACTTGATTGCATTCTTGTACGAGTTAATGGCATATCCCTTCCACCGGTGTCACTTATCTAGCCATATCTATTGATACAGTTTTGATCTGAGGTGGTCAATAATCCGAGCTAACCCATGCCACTAGGTTAGTCATAATTGTTATGACTATGATAAGTCTAGTTTAATAAGATCTGAATCAATTGTCTCTAAGAAAAGATTAAGTCTAAGGTCTTCCACCATTGTAGATGTGCGGGCCCTATCCAGTGTTGATTATTCTCGACTGGATACAGTGGCTCAGTTGCACCGAAAAGATGCAACCATGTCTATTAGGCATTGGATGCTATGGGCTGGAGGATGAGTTGGGCTCAATATTCCGAATACGGTGAGAGACTCAATTAGGAATCCAGTCTATGCAAATGGTGGGTCTGACTTAACTAAGGAGTGGATCAATATTTCGGATATGGTGAGATTCATGAATTAGAGACCAAGTTTGGGTGCACCATGATTAGAGAATCATTGAATAAGAGTTGTTCACTTATTGGCTAACCCATCACCAATAATTGTTAGGTGAGGTGATGAGTTAGTTGATGAGACCACACCACGCACTAGAAATCATTAATCATGGAGATTTTTGCATCTCTACAGAGAGAATGTAGGGATCCGAGAAAATAGTAGGAGCTAATTTATTTAAAAATAAAATTCTAAATAAATTGGTCAAGTCATAATTACAGCATCTAACTAGAATCTTTGACTCTCTACAAAAAAATATCTGCATCCAACCCATTGGCACGGATCTTGGATACACATAGACTGACCGAACCTAATTATAAAGATTGACTCAGGAACTACAAAATTATTTTGAATTCTGAGAAGTTAACCCATATATTGGATCAAGACCCTCCCACCTTATCAGCTCGTCCGTCCACTAAACAGAGAGCGTCTCTGAAAAAATGAATAGACGAAGATAATAAGGCCAGATATTATATATTGGGCTCGATGTCTAATGAGCTCTAGCACCAACATGAAGATATCGGGACTGCTCACCAAATGTTGGCTCGCCTGCAAGAGATGTTTGGTGAACAGAGTCGCGCAGCCAAGTATCAAGTCATAAAATGACTTTTTAAGGCTAAGATGCATGATGGGTACAGTCAGTCCAAGATCACTATCTGATGATGATCAAGGACTTGGAAGAGCTTGAGAAGCTCGGTGTGAAGTTAGACTTGGATCTGCAGAATGATGTTATTCTGCAATCCTTGACTGATGCATATGGGCAATTCATCATGAATTACCACATGCATAAACTTCAAAATTTCTTGGCCGAATTAATGAATATGCTGGTCACCGCTGAGCTTTCTATGAAAGATTCTAAAGGCTCAGTTCTTGCTATGGAATGGACTTCTTCCAAAAGAAAGTCTTATGGAAAGAAAAAGAAGTCTGCGAAAAAGCAGAAGGTGGAAGGAGCAAAGAAGAAGAAGGCAGAGCTGAAGAAGAAGGCCGATGTCAAAGAAAAGTATTTTCATTGAAACAGCGATGGCCATTGAAAGCGGAACTGCCCTACTTACCTGGCCACCCTGAAGAACAAGAAGGAAGGTCCTTCTGAAGGTATGCTCGTTATTGAGTCTAACCTTACGGTTTCTTCTGCATCCAGTTGGGTGCTTGACTCTGGTTCTAGTGCTCATTTGTGCACTTCCATGCAGGATCTTGAGGATAGCAGGAGGCTGAGGGATGGAGACATGATCCTACGCATTGGTAATGGAGCAAGAGTTGCTGTAGTAGCCGTGGAAACATACCCTCTTCGATTACCATCTGGTTTAGACTTAGTTTTGAAAGACTATTATTATGTGCCTGCAGCTAGCAGGAATTTGATTTCTATTTCATGCTTAGCACTAGAAGGCTATGTGATTACCTTCTTTAAGGACCATTATAACATTCTTTATGAAAGAAATAAAATTGCAAATGGTTTCCTTATTAACGATCTTTATCAGCTACATATTGATGTATCTGTTCTAACTATTGAGCAAAACGTGAATGCTAAATGACCTAGGGATAGTCCAAACGATAGGTATCTATGGCACCTAAGATTAGGTCATATAGCAGAAGATAGGATCAACAAATTGGAGAAAAATGGGCTATTAAGTCCATTGACTTCCAAGTCATATCCAACTTATGAATCTTATCTTCAAGGCAAAATGACTAAACTCCCTTTTGTATGGACATGGGAAAAGGGCCACAGATCTCCTTGCCCTAGTACATACTGATGTGTGCGGCCCATTTGATGTGCCGGCTAGAGGCAATTTTGTCTACTTCATTATCTTTATCGATGATTTATCTAGGTATGGATATGTGTATCTTATGAGACACAAGTCTGAAGCTTTTGAAAAGTTCAAAGAATTCAGACATGAAGTAGAAAAACAAACTGAAAAACCAATTAAGGTTCTTCGATCAGATCGAGGAGGTGAATACCTTAGTTGAAAATTCCTAGACTATCTAAAGAAAAATGGCATAGTCTCTCAATGGACTCCACCAGAAACACCTCAACTCAACGGAGTTTCAGAACGGAGAAATCGGACTCTATTGGATATGGTCCGATCCATGATGAGCTTTATAGACCTTCCTGATTTTCTTTGGGGACACTCATTGTTAACTTCAATTTATCTACTGAATAGGATTCCCTCTAAGACCATTCCTACCACATCGTATGAGATATGGCATGGTAAGAAACCAAGTCTGAGTCACCTCAGAATTTGTATTTTTCCGGCTTATGTCAAAAGACAATAAGTGGACAAGTTAGAGTTTAGGTCCTTCAGAGCTCGATTCATAGGATATCCTAAAGAGTCATTAGGATACTATTTCTACATTCCAGAAGACCACAATGTGATTGTGAGTCGTCATGCCATCTTTTCTAAAAAATAGTTTATTCAAGATAGCGGCATTGGAAAGCAGATTAAGCTTGATGAGAAAGTCTCACAAGTACAACGAGCTAAGGATCAATTGGAACCAAATCAGGTTGTGCCAATAAGAATACTACCTCCTCCACCTCGTAGATCAAAAAGAGTTTTCCATCCACCTGAAAGATAATTAGATATTATTTCAGAGGAAGTAGAGGAAATATTCCTCATAGGCAATGGTGCTCATGGCGATGATCCCAAAATCTACAACGAGACGATATCAAATATCGACTCTGAGAAATGGCTAGAGGCAATGCAGTCAGAAATTGACTCAATGCATTCAAACCAAGTCTGGACCTTGGTAGATCCACTAGAAGGTATAGTACCAATTGGGTGTAAATGGATCTTCAAGAGATAGATTGATGTAGATGGAAATGTGGAGACATTCAAGGCTAGACTAGTGGCAAAAGGTTATAGTCAACGCGAAGGCATTGACTATCAGGATAGCTTTTCCCCAATAGCTATGCTAAAATTCATCCGCACATTGCTTGCCGTTGCAGCCTATTTCGATTATGAAATATGGCAAATGGACGTGAAAATGGCATTCTTGAACGGATATCTTGAGGAAGATATCTATATGGAACAGCCGCTAGGTTTCACATCCAGTGATATTGATCACAAGGTTTGCAAGCTACAAAGGTCCATATATGGACTTAAGCAAGCATCTCGGAGTTGGAACACTCATTTCAATGATGTGATCAAAATATTTGGTTTCATCAAAAATGAAGAGGAACCATGTGTCTTCAAAAGGGTCAGTGCGAGCACTGTTGTCTTCCTCGTATTGTATGTGGATGACATCCTCCTTATTGGGAATGATATTCTCATGTTAACAATAGTCAAAATATGGTTGTCCAAGAAATTTTCTATGAAAGATCTAGGTGAAGAATCCTTTATTCTAGGAATTAAGGTCTATAGGGATAGATCGAATAGGATGCTAGGACTTTCACAGAAGATGTACATAGAGAAAGTACTAAAGAGGTTTAGTATGGAAAACTCTAAGAGGGGATGAATATCCTTCAAACATGGCATTCATCTTTCCAAGAAGATGTGCCCTAGCATACCTAAGGAAATAGAATGCATGAGCAAAATCCCTTATGCTTCTACAATAGGGAGCCTCATATATGCCATGCTATGTACACGACCTCATATAGCCCATGTGTGAGTGTCACAAGTAGATATCAGCCAAATCCAGGTGAAGAACACTGGACTTCTATGAAATGTATCCTTAAGTACTTAAGAAGAACTAAGGATATGATATTGGTCTTTGGTAATGGAGAACTTCAAGTCCAGGGATACACAGACTCAGATTTCATGTCCGATATAGATGATCAAAAGTCAATATCTGGGAGTCTGTTTGTGTGCAATAGTGGTGTTGTCAGCTGGAAGAGTTCCAAGCAAATCATGATAGCAGATTCCACCATGGAAGCAAAATATATCGCTGCATCAGAGGCTATGAAGGAAGCATTTTGGTACAAGAAGTTTGCTGCAAAAATTAAAGTAATGCCATCAGAGGCCATTCCTCTATACTGCGATAATAATGGTGCCATAGCCCTTGCTAAGGAGCCAAGGTCTCACCAGAAATCCAAGCACATTGAGCGGCGATACCACCTCATTTGCGATTACGTCGAGAAGGATTATGTCGAGGTCAAGAGAGTCGACTCCATAGATAATGTGGTAGACCCACTTACAAAGCCATTGGGCCAATAGAAGATCGAAGCCCACCTTAAGAAGATGGGACTTAGACTTATAGCCAATTAGCTTTAGGATAAGTAGGAGATTGTTAGATATATGTGCCCTAAAAGTCAGAATTGGCTGACACTTGTAATACACTTCTAGGGGAAAAATTATAATTTTGACTATAATCAATAAAATGGATTATTTTCTATCACATATGTGTATTTAGTGTCAATGATACATCCTTTGAGTTAATGGTAATGATAATTCATATTTTCAAGAGTTGAAAATTTAAGACATGAATCATCATTATTAACTCATAAAATGCTCCCGACCATAGGATCATCATGAGGATGGTGATTGATCCAGAAGGTTGGTGTACAATCGCTTCTTTTTAGTAGATGAGTCTTGAGTCTATGGTGTGGAGACACCGGAGCGAGAGTACAGATACTCATTAGAGAATAAGGGCACTGAGTATGACCACCTCGAGTAGTCATTAGAAAGTCTACCTTCTCATCAATGACTGACTCGATGCTACAGTAGTGTATCTTGTTCTTTGATCTGAGGTGCATCGGTAGTTCACCTTGAGGGTGTTATAATTGACTACACCATTATTCGGTCTCCTAGCCATACGGAACCTTGAAGTGTATGTTGGCTATAGCATGTTCATTGTAGAAACTGGATAGCATCAAGATGGAATCTATCTACCTCGGTGGTAGAGGAGCAGCCCTATGATGATCATGAGAATCAAGTCCAGAAGCCTATGGCCATGGCAAAGTGAAATAATAGAAAGAGTTTCTATTTAGCTTTTCACACTGGACCTGAATCGATTGATTACATCATATGATAGAAATTAGGGTTTGACGAGTTCACCTAAACCCTAATCTGATCGAGGCTCAAGATAGAAGAACTTAATCACACAAGTAGCTGCACCAAGAGGTTCACATTCAGCTCTGATGGGTTGCCACCATATACTGCTAGGTGTCATTGGTTGATTTTGAGAGCAATTAGAATGATTTAGATGATCGATCATTCTAACTGTTCGAATCAGAAGAGTTCTGATCTATCAAAAGGAGTTTTGATGATGTCGATGATAGAGATCATGACATATCCTATTACCATATAGAACTGAACATAACTAGATCATACAAACAAGGGTTTGAATCTGGTGATCATCAATTGAACTAATCTAGTTCAATTGATCTGAAAGAGATTCAATTAGGTTCAAGAAAATCATGATAGCACTCGATTGAACCTAATGTTCTTCTTTTACTATCATAAATAAGTTGTCCTGACTGAGCCAAAGGAGTTTGTGCTCGATTAGAGGCATTCACTTAGTCTGACTGGAGCTTGTCCAAGTCAAAAAAGGTTGTGTTATTTTGTAAGACATTACCTGCCATTTTTGGTTACCTGCCATTTCTCATCCTTTGACTTTGGTCAAAAGTTGACCTTTGACTGGTCAAATATTGACCATTGACACTTTGACTTTTGTCCACGTGTCACACACCTATTGGAGAGCTGGTGGGGGCTTGTCTCTTTGCCAGAACCTGGCAAGGAGAAGGGCGCATGCCACCCTTGGCGTGTGCCCAAGCTGGAGGTGCCCTGAAGTCTCTGTTGGACAGGGACTCCATCTCCTTTTTGGATTCGGATTAGAGTTTGGCGTGCGCCCAAGCTGGAGGCGCCCAGGAGTCCCTATTGGATAGGGACTCCATCTCCTTTTTGGATTCCAATTAGAGTTCTCCTAAGAACCAACTTTGACTGGTCTTAGGTGCCATCTAAGGAGGAATCCAAGGGACTCTATTCCCACCAATCATATTTAGATCTGATTTCACAAAGGATTGTGATTGGTGGGGAAGAAGAGGAGTTGGATCACAGACAGTCTATAAATAAGACCCTATGCCCAACTCAAAAAACATTGAAAATTCTCCATGCCCAAAGCTGCTTCTCCCCATCCTCCTCCATGCCAAGCCCACCTTCTCCCTCTCCTCTCCACGTCCAAAGGTGTTTGGGATCTTGGTTGGTGCAATCCAAATGAGAGAAAAGCGACTGAAAGCTAGAAGGCTACGCTGCTGCAAAGGACAACCGCTGATCTTCAAAAGATATTTTGAAGATCCTCCAGATTAGATCCAAATCTAATTTCTAGAGATGTGATAGAGAAGAAGAGGATCTCCAGATCCAGCCCGAGTGGATATGGATAGAGGCTAGGCACTTGCGTGGCTGGATCCAGAACCTTCCGCTGCTTACAGGATCATCAACGGGTAATAGAATTATCCACTTCAAGGTAAATTAAATTTGATTTAATTTATCTAAATTTATTTTAATTATTAAAATAATAAGAATCAGATCTGAAATATCTTAGATCTAATCTGGATTAAGAAAAATTTTTTTAAAATATATCTTTTGATCCGATCAGATCTGAACGAATCTGGTCTAGAAAATTAGGATTTTTTTTCAACATATAGCCCATTAGGAACAGAAGGAGAACCTCATCCTAACATGAGCAAAGTTGAGGGCCTCGTTAAATCAAGATGAGATGCAGAGAAAGATCACACCAATGGATCTAACGAATCTCTATGATCGTGCAAAAGGTAGAAGGTCGAGGCCTCGCTAATCTATAGCATGGAAATGGCCAAGGCCCTCATAATGATTGTTGTATGCATTCCACTACGACCATTTCAAATGCCAAAGGTAAGACCCCATCCTGATCCATGAAGTGGACCTCTAGCCCAACGTCCATGGCAAGCATCTCATTAGAAATAAAAGAAAAATGAGGTGCCCATAATTGCATCTACGAGAGATGATAGCGAAAAGAAAAGAAGAAAAAAGAAATAAGAAAAAAAGAAGAGGTACCATGTCCTCATGAAGTTGTGTTCATTACAAATAAAATTGATTGCACAGTGGGTGCACTAAAGTAAAATAAAGGTTGGTAGGGACCAACCGTGCGAAAGAACAAAGTCATTACAGATGAAATGAAGATCAGTGAAACCGATTACATAAAGGCAAAAGAAGGGAGGTGAAGTCCTAAGATGGTCTGAGCTCTTTAGACTTTGGGCTATCGGCTCTAGCCATCATCAAAGCTTCCTTTAGTCTGAAGATTTTCTCCTCGAGCTCCTTCTTCTTGTATAGGCCATCGATGTACATTCTATTAGAGTACTCAAACTTGGCCTCGAGCTCTCGCCGCTGCTTCCTCAAAACTTCAGATTCAGCTTCAGCATCCTTGTTGGCTTGACGCTCGTAGGTCAACTAGAGCTTCAACTATTGAACTTCAGTTTTCTCCATCCAATAGCCTTCAAGAGCTCTCCAACAGTCCTCCTTAGAATGACAAGCTCCTCAGATTCGCTGCTTGATCTAGCCTACTGAATGCTATAAACCTTCTTCCAAAAATAGGTCACCTCGTCCCTGGCCACCCTTAGCTCGCCCTCAAGCCTAGACATCTTCCTTGCCCAGGTCGCCCGATAACTGTTGTGCCAGTCTTCAGCATCCTGTAGCTGCTTCTGAAGCTAGGAGAACTTTTTTGACCAATCCCAGTCATGCTGGGCTTCATCAGGGGACCACGACGAACTCACTTCCAAGAGAAGGATCTTTTCTTTTGCCTTCTTGAGATCAACTTCAAGAGAGCAGATCTGTTGGAATATGCGCTCTTTCCACATGGATCGACATGGCTGCTGGTGATTAGCCAAGCAACAAGGAAGTACTTCTCAGAGATTTATGCAGAAGCATGATCAAACAAATCAAGGAATAGAGAAGAAGAGAAGAAAAGATTTTTGGAAGAAAAGAGCATTTATTCAATATATTTCAGCACTATGACAATCTTGACCTATTTTCAGTATATATACTTTACAAAGGGTCAAGTCCAAGCTCATAGAAAAACTCTCCAAATCCAAACAACCCATGTACATAAAACAATAACTCATAAAAATTAAGCCAGCCCAGTTTTAGATTGAGTCGATCTAGTTGTGTACCATGCCAACAGTCCGAAAATACTATTTTCTATCTGAATTTTTCTCTGAGACCTAGCCAACCCAGTCCTGGACTGAGCCGACCCAGTACCTAACTAAGCCGGCTCAGTCTCAATGTAAGCCAGCCCAGTTTCTGAACTTTGTAATTAAGATTGATTCTTCTTTCAACTCGCTCCTGTCTTTCCATGACCTATCTTCTCATGTTTTCAAGACTTGGGAGTGCCACTTCTGAGCTTACATTCTCCACCTTGATGCTTCCAAGTCCTTGTGAACTTATCTCTTCTCAACAAATCCATCCGTGCGATACATCTCTGAAAGCTGTCTTTGGGAAGTACCTTCGTGAGTGCATCAGATTGATTCTCCTTGGTATGGACCTTCATCAGTTTTACTTCACCTTCCTCCATCAGCTCTCTGATCCTATGATACTTCACATCTATATGCTTTGTATGCGCATGATAGACTGGGTTCTGTGCCAACAATAGAGCACTCTGATTATCACTGAATAGTGTAACCTTGCTCTACTCCACCCCCAACTCATCAATCAGCCTTCTAAGCCAAAGGGCTTCCTTTGCAGCCTTCATTATCCCAATGTACTCGGCCTCTATGGTAGACAAGGCCGTGATTGGCTGAAGGGTTGATCTTCAAGACACTGGTCCACCATATACACAAAAAAGGTATCCAATAGTAGACCTCCTTATATCAAGGTAACCAGCATAATTTGCATCAACAAATCCTTGCAGAGGACCCGAACCTTCACACATCTTCACAAATTGTTCTCCAAATCCTCTCGGCTGCCCACCAAATAGCAAACCATAATCCCTTGTTTCATGCAGATATCTCAATATCCATTTCAATGCTTTCTAGTGTTTCTTCCTAGGGTTAGCCATGTATCTACTAACCGTGTTCACTGCATGTGCTATATCTAGTCTACAGCACACCATAGTGTACATCACACTGCCTACAGCATTTGCATAAGGGACTCATTTCATATATTCTCTCTCCACTTCTGACTGGGGGTACTATAACTTGGAGAGAGATATATGGCTCGACAACAGCATCTCTATAGGTTTGGCCTTCTCCATCCCAAACCTCTTCAGAACCTTCTAGACATACTTTTCTTGTGACAAATGGAGCATTCTTTTGCACCTAACTCTGCAAATCTCCATTCCAAGAATTTTCTCAGCTGAACCTAAATCTTTCATCTCAAATTTAGATGATAATGTCCTTTTCAATCTTTTCACAGCATCCATACTTCTACTGGCTATGAGCATACCATCTACATACAATAATAGATACAGAGCATCCTCCTCATCTACATCCTTGACATAGACATAATAATCATATTCACATATGCTGAAACCCAGGCTCAAAACAAAACTATCAAACCTTCGATACCACTGACGAGGAGATTGTTTCAAGCCATACAAAGACTTCCTTAGTAAACACACCTTTTCTTCCTATCCCATCTCTATGAAACCATCTGACTGCTTCATGTAGATTCTTTCCTCCAAAGTCCCATGAAGGAAGGTCGTCTTCATGTCCATCTGTTCTAATTCCATATTATGCTGTGCCACCAGTGACAGCAAAACTCGAATAGATGTATGACGTACCACAGGAGAGAAAATTTTTGTATAGTCAATCCCTTCCCTTTGTAAGTATCCCTTTGCTACCAGCCTTACTTTGAATCTGACTCCATCTTGTTCTGAAGGTGCTTCTTTCTTTGTGAACACCCACTTTGAGCCAATAGGTCGAGCACCCTCTGGAAGATCTACCAGCTGCCATGTCTGATTCTTCTCAAGTGATTTCATCTCCTCCATCATGGCCTACATCCATGAATCATGATCCTCACTCTCCATGGCCTCTGCATAACTCTCTAGATCTTCATTAGCAGTGATGAATGCATAAGAGATAACCTCATCAATGCCATATCTGACTGATCTCCTAATAGTATGTTGGGGCTTGTGCAAAGTCACTCCCACTGGCACATCTCTACCTGATGTCTGTGGCTGCGCCTGCATATCTATCTGAACTGCTGACCCTTCATGCTGATTTTCAATCTGAGACAATACTTTTCTGCCCAGCTCCACCTCAACAGGAATACTCCTGTAAGTGGATGTAACCTACATGCCATTATTTTCTGACTGGCCACCGCTATTCACCTCTATTTCTCCAGTTCCATCTATCCCAGACCTCCTCAAGATGCTCTTTTCATCAAAGATAACATTCCTACTGATCATTAACTTCTATGCTTAAGAGTCCCACAGCAGGTACCCCTTGACTCCTTATGGATATCCTATGAATATCATCTTTTGAGATTTTGGATCCAATTTTCTCCTCTTGGTTGCCTCCACATGTGCATAGGCTGTGCAATTGAAGACTTTCAGGTGGCCAAGCTCCACCTTCTTTCCACTCCAGACCTCCTTTGGAATGCCTCCATTCATCTTATAATGAGGGGACCTATTCATAAGAAAATAAGAAAAAGTTAAAGCATCACCCCAAAATGACTTTGGGAGTGATGTCTGCAGCCTCAAACCCCGTGCCTTCTCGATCAGTGTTTGGTTCATCCTCTCCATAACCCCATTCTGCTGGGGAGTCATCCTCATCGTGTAATGGCGTTTGATGTCATTTTTCTTACAGTACCTCTTGAACTCCATGCTAGTATACTCCCCTCCATTGTTCAACCTCAGACACTTCACCTGTCTTCCTGACTCCTTCTCTACTTCAGCTCTCCAAGCTCTGAACCGGGCAAACACCTCTGATTTTTCTCTAATCAGATAAAACCACACCTTCCTTGAGAAATCATCAATGAAAGTGATAAAGTATTTTGCCCCACCTCTAGCTGATACAAGAGCTGGTCCCCACACATCTGAGTGCACTAAATCCAGCACTCCCTCGCTGCACTTGGTACTTCTGACAAACTTCATCCTATGCTGTTTGCCAAAGATGCACAGCTCACAAAGATCTATGCCCTCCTTCTTTAGGGCTGGGATCATACCTCTTCTGCTTAGTTCAGTAAGCCCACAATCACTCATATGATCCATCCAATAGTGCCATAGTTGATATAAAATTTGCTCCTCCTGTGCCACTGCTAGCACCTCTGCACTATCATTTACCACTGAGCCTTCCATTCTATAAAGATTGTTGCTCAGTCTTCTACCTCTCATCACCACCAAAGCTTTCTTGAAAATTTTCAGACATCCACTCCCAGTCTGGCTACTAAAAGTATAACCCTGCTCCTCCAAATAGCTCAAAGAAATCAAATTCTTTTTCAACTTCGGTACATGCCTGATATTTGATAATGTATGAATGATCCCATCATACATCCTCAACCTGATAGAGCCAATTCTAGCTACTTTGCATGGGTGATCATCTCCAAGGCCAATACTTCTACCATCGACCTTTTGATAGAAAGCAAACCACTTCCGATGAGAAGTATAGTGGTGCGACCATGCTGAATCTAATATCCACATAGTATCGCACTTTGTTGATCCATCTGATACAACTAGCAGATCTTCTCCGCTACTCATAGAAGCTGTATCATCTTCCTTACTGGCCTTCTCTTTTTCTGATCTCGAAAGAGGACAATCTCTCCTCTCAGGTGTCCAGGCTAATGACATTTATAACATTTCAAGGTCATCTTCCTCTGATCGTGAGACTTTGACCTACCCTTGGATTTTCCTCTTGTCTTTTCCTTTGATCTACCCTATCTTTCATTCACAACCAAGATCTCAGACTTAGGGTCTCCCTTACAGATCTTCTCGCTTTGCTCATTTAATCTGAGCGTACCAACAACCTCTTCATAGTTTAGGATCTCCTTTTCATAAACTAAAGTTGTTATGAGACCATCATACGAACTTGGGAGAGAACATAATAGTAGCAATGCCCGATCATCCTCGTCGATCTTCACATCCAAACTTATCACCTCAGAACACACCTAATTGAACCTTTGGATATGTGCAACAAGATCTCCACCTTCAGGCATCCTCATACTATACGGCTATTTCTTCAACCATAGCTTGTTCATCATGTCTTCCCTAGGTATGTGTTCTCCAGTCTCTCCCAAAGCCCCTTTGCCGTAGTTTCTATGCAAACTTCGAGCAAAACCTGATCGACCAAGCACATCCGAATTATGCTAAAAGCAATTTCCTCCAACTCTTTTCAATCCTCAACACTAATTTTTTTCGGCCTTTCTTTTGTCAAGACCTTATAGATCCTCTGCTGAACCAATAAGTCCTTTACTCTTTACTGCCATAGAGTAAAGTTCTCCTTGCTGTCGAACTTCTCAAAATCTATCTTGAATCTACTTGATCTTATGACTTTAGATAACTCAAGAACAAATTCCTAACATCCTTCATGATCTCACACACCAGCAAAACTATCCTTCAAAGAAGATCTAACTAGCCTAAATCCTCTTTCCAAACTTCAGTATCACCGTTCCTTCGTGTAAACAATCTCCACCTCAATCTAGAGACAACCACGAAGCAAACTAGAAGTTTTAGGATAAAACCTGATGCAATAGATCATGGATGTAGTAAATCCTAGGTGTCTTTCTTCCTTCCATGCAACACCACTCTGATACCAAATGTTGGGAATATGCGTTCTTCCCACATGGATCGGCGTGGCCACTGATGATTAGCCAAGCAATAAGAAAGTACTTCTTAGAGATTTATGCGGAAGCACGATCAAATAAATCAAGAAATAGAGAAGAAGAGAAGAAGAGATTTTTAGGAGAAAAGAGTTTTTATTCAGTATATTTCAGCACTACGACAACCTTGATCTATTTTCAGTATATATACTTTACAAAGGGTCAAGTCCAAGCTCATAGAAAAAGTCTCCAAATCCAAACAACCCACGTACATAAAATAATAATCCATAAAAACTGAGTCGGTCCAGTTTCAGACTGAGCCGGCTAACCTATGATTGGGTCAGCTCAGTCCCAGACTGAGTCGGCCCAATTATGTACCATGCCAATAGTCCAAAAATACTACTTCTATCTGAATTTTTCTCTGAAACCTAGCCGATCCAGTCCTGGACTGAGCTGACCCAATTTCCAACTAAGTCGGCTCAGTCTCAGTGTGAGCCGGCCCAGTTTCTAAACTTTGCTATTGAGACTGATTCTTCTTTTGGCTCGCTCCTATCTTTCCATGACCTATCTTCTCATATTTCTAAGACTTGGGAGTGCCACTTCTGAGCTCACACGATCTTCGCTGTGAGTGCCCAAGACTTGTCGCTCGTGCTCTTCCAGAGTTCGGCAAGCTCCTTCTCAAAATTTTCTTTTCGGATGCTGAAGCTCGTGGAATCTTTCATGTGTAAGCTTCGGAGGCGAGTGACTTCTTTAGTCACCTCCGAAGCATTCTTCTGAGAGGCCTGAAGGTCAGCCTCAACCTTCTTCAATCTTTTCTCAATTGGTGGACTTCCTTCTTCAAACTCTTTATCAAAGGCTTGAACGAAACTCCTTGAGGTAAGGGATTGACGTCAACCAGAGAAAGGGGGTCATGGCCCTGGTTGTCAAAGGTGTTCTGAATCACATGCAACATAGAATGTAAAGAAAAAGAAAGATTTATTTTCATTACTTCAAATACTTTTAGTACATCAAAAAAAAAAGAAAAGTACATAGATTTCGAAAGTTTAGACCTTGGGTGCCTTGCCCATAAGAGAGGTCAGGACATTCTCGGTCACCTCCAGCTCTCGTGCAGGCTCGGATGCTACACCTACAAATTTTGAAATTTTAGGAGCAGCTTCGATGGTAGGGGTGACCTCGGCATCGGTGCATGAGGGACCAGCTCTATTCTCTGGCTCCTCTAGGAGGAGGTCTATATTGATGTCGGAAAAGTTCTCGACAACCCATCCCAAGCAAACCTGAAACCCTTCCAAGAAGGCTTCCTGGGCGAAGGCTATTTTGATATCCTCCATATCCTTGGAGGACTTGAAGTCTTGCACGGCCCTCTCCATGGTGGCGTTAACCTTCTCCTACACCTTCTTTTTCTCCTCCTTCTCTAGAGCTAGCTCAGCCCTCAGCTTTGCCATCTCTCCGCGCTCCTCTCTCAACTCCTTTTGAAGGTGCTCGACTTTAGACGAGTAGGTTTTCGAGGCTATCTTCAGAACGTTGGCCTCGACCCGAGCCTTCTCGGCTTCTGCATGGGCTTCCTCAAGGGCCTTGGAAGCTTCGACCCAATTTTGGTTTGCCACCTCGGAGTGGGCAAAAAGGTAGTGTCCCAACTACAAAATAAAAAGTGAGTCATAATCCTAAAAAATCCCAACTTTAAAGCCCGAAGAGCATGAAGTCAAAATCAGAAGAAACCACTTACCTCCAAGAAGGCAGCGAAGGTCTCATCGAACCTCTTAGCATAGTCCTTTTGACACATCCTTTCTACAATATGGGGAAGGATGCTCTCCTCCATCAGCAACTGGATGACCTCTCGATCATCTAGGGAATCTTGTTCTTGGCTAAGATCCTCTCCTTCGGAGCCCTTAGCCTTTCGTCCAACCCTCTTACCGATGGCCCTCTTCTTCTTCCTCTCCACAACTCCCTCTTGCCGAATAGGAGTAGGAGGGGTGGCTTCATCAGACAAAGCCAAGCTCGGTGTGATAACGGTGGGCTCAAGAGCTAGCACGGAATGAATTGGTATGTTCTAGCTCGACTCTCCAATCTGAGCCTTCCTCTATAGTTCGCTGGATGGACCACCCTTCCTCTTAAAGGTCTAAATTTTCTTCATCAGGTGGTTCCATTTCTCTGGAGTCATCTCTGCAAAGAAGATAAAATTAGAAGGTTAGAAGAAGGAATACCACCCAGCTAACTGAATATGAAGAACTATCTGTTGGGTTAAGAGGACTGAGATCGAAATTGAACAAGGTCTTCTCGTCTAGAAGTCTAGGGATTGGTGGAGCGTCAAAGGACTTTAGTTGATCGACCAAATTTTGATCCTCACTTTCTAGCTCGGGAGCTCGACGGATCGATTCCCTTACCTCATTCCATGGAGGAAGCCCTAGCCCTAAGGAGGGATGGAAAATGAAGAAGAATTTCTCCTTCCAACCGTGAATGGAGGAAAGAGCACCTTTAAGCAGTCCCTTCTTGCCAAATCGTGGAGATACGTACCACCAATCCTTGGCGGTGGGTGATGTTTAAAGGTAAAGAAATTATAGAATAAAGAAATAGCAGGTCGGATGCCTACCATGGTGCACAGTGAGACAAATCCTATGATGAACCTAAAGAAGTTTGGTGCCATAGCAATAAGAAAAATATTGAAAAATCTAAATAGGTTAGCTACAAAAGGAGGCAAGGATAACCTAAGCCCAGCCCGAAGGATTTCGACATATAGATAGATTCAGTCGAAAGTGGGTGAGCAAGCCCGATCGTCAGGTCCAAAAAATTCGAGCTCATATTTAGAAGGAATTCTGAACTGAATCCTAGCTAGGAAAAAATCATTGGGCCAAAGTCTACATGAAATGGTCGCAAGCACAAAAGGATGGGCCGACACCAAGGGTTCAACCTCCTCAAGAGGTGGGTTCACTAAGGTTAAAGGGGCTGGGCTCTTAGAACAAGTTGATCAGGAACCCTCGGTAGACATTTGGATCAAGATAAAATCGAGGAATCACCCAAAAATCAGAAAAAAAATGAGATGTTCAAACTTCGACAAGAACAGAAAGAGTGAGAAAGCAAAGAATGCAGAGTGAGATGTTCAAACTTCGACAAGAACAGAAAGAGTGAGAAAGCAAAGAATGTAGAGATAATCTAAAAAAATATCTGAGAGCTAACCTAAATTGGCTGGGAAGAACTAGGAGATGACGAACGAAATGAAAATGGAATGAGGGTGCGCCTAGAACCGAGGAATATGGGGGAGGAAGCTTGGACCCTTGCATGGGATGGAGAAGGGAACTAGAGCAAGGAGATGAGAATTTTAGAAGAAGTAAGGGCTCGAAGGAAGGAGATGGGCTTAAATAGCCCCTAGAGTTCTAAGACAGTTATGATTGCAGATTTCCTCCAGCCGATCTTTGGTCAATGCGTGTCCCACTTATCATGATAGAAAGCTTCCAATGGATAGATCCTTAATAGTGTTGTACTTCGAGTAGACTTCTAGCGGGGAATTCGAAAAACATCTCTTCGAGTCATTGTGCATTTATGAAGCTTCGATGCTAGCCCGATAAAAGTCAAAATTTTTCATCCAACCTAGACGCAGGAAACCTAATAGGGTTAAAAAATCCGCTGAACTTCGGTAGTCTTCGTTTTAGTCCCATCCTTCAAACTTCAAACTCGAGAGTAGGGAGACTAGTGTTGGGGATAAATCCACACCTACCAAAGCTCAGCTAAGACTCCGATTCTCAATCTACTCCATCCGATTGTAGCTATAAAATCCGAACCTCAACCCATAGAAGTATTCAAACTCTAAATCATTCTGAGATGGCCGACCTCCAACACTGCAGTTAGATAGTCTGATTGGCTGAGGAGATCGATTTTGGATTTAATAGGGCATTACGGATTCCTTCTCTAGACGAACTTGAATAGTCAATACTTCTATCCCAGAGAACCAGCCAAGTCCCTGGTTCCTGCGCATCCCGTCCGATCGATCTCCTTTCGATAGCCTATGTGGCCCCACTCGGATGAACTTTCTTGGATCCTCCTTTTTGGTAGAATCTCAGTCGAACTCCTTCAGTAGCCGAGCTTCTTCCAAACTATCCCCAGGCGAACTTCAGCGCTTTATCACTATACACCAGTGAGCAACCCTAGAAGTGGCCAAACCTTAAATGAATGGCAGAGAATAGTGTTTCAGTCATGCTTGCTTATTGTGGCCATCATTCCATACTCAACCCAGGCGGACCCCTCATAGCTAGAGTCCTCTCGGTTGGATGTCTTTCGGGCCTCTTTGTCGGTCGAACTCCTATCAGATTTCTCTTCTGACCGAATCCCTTCCAGCCATCTAAAAGGACCATGGTGTACACCTTCAACATGGCGAGTAAATGCTAGCATGCGGTCGATCTTGAGAGCCCCTAAACTCCTTCAGAACAATAATGTCTAAGAGCCCTTTGTCGCCTACAACTACTCCATCTGAACTCCAGCTGTTGGGTCTTCGATAGACTAGCGCGTCACGATAATGAATACCACTCTCCGTAACAAATCCCATGTGGCCCTGAATGCCCCATTATCAAGCAATTACGGCTGTCACTATTAGTTTGTTACAGGCTCCGGGCTATAAAAGGGACCATCCAGATATGTTTTCTCCAGGCTTTCATCTCGTTCTCAATACTCTATAACTTTCTCTACTGAGTACTCCATTTTTATTAGCCGAAAGAGCTGACTTGATCGTCGAAAGGTCTTGCTGGAGCCACCCACTAGGCTCTAGATGAGATTTGTTTTGTAGGTCACCAGCGGCGACCTCATCTTCTCTAACTCCAGCACTTCTCTAGCGATGATCAGATTTTGCACCAACAATAATCATTAAGAACAATAGTATGGGACTCAAATACAAGTTTTAAGATTTCTAATGCTAGAATTGCAACTAGTTTTTCATCTCCAACATTCAGAAACCTCTCGTCTTGCTCGAATCTCCTACTAACCTGCAACCCCTGTAATGAATTACAAATATGGTAAGGGCTACCAGTATCCAATACCCAGTCAGTATAATCATAAATAAAGAAATTGTACAGAGTTATCATATAAATACCTTGCCCAACAACTGCTTTCTTCTTTCTCTGCCTGTTCGTATCCCGGGAGGCAATGTACTGAGGATAGTTCCTCTTACAGTGCCCCTGTTTCTTACAAAAGAAGCAATCATCTTGACTCTTATTGAACTTAATCTTTCTGGTCTGGTCTTGCACAGATGTTCCAGCCTAAACTTGCATCTTCTTGCCCTTCTTCTTCTTGTTCTTCTTTCCTTTTCTAAAAGATCGAGAACCAGAAGACGAACTTTCCACTAAGTTCACCGACTCCTTGTAGAGTTGGTGATCCTTCTCAAAGTTTTGAAGCAACCCCAGTAATCCATGGTAGTCAACTTCAGGCTTTATCATTCTGAAATGAGTGAGAAATGGGAGATAGAACTTGGGCAGCGAGTTTAGCATTGCATCTTTCTCAAGCTATTTATGCAAGAAAAAGCCGAGCTTGCTCAATTACTCTATCAGCTCGATCATGTACAATATATGGTCAGTGATAGAGGCTTCATCCCTGATAAATACATTAAATATATTTATAAAAATATTAATTTATTTATTAATTTATCTTTATTTCTTAAGAATTGATACTTTTACTTTATCTTTTATAGAAAAAAAGATCATAAATGAGAAGAGCTTAATTTATTGATCGCAACAAAATAAATTTGAAGTGAATCGAACTTAAATTGAACCTAGAATAGATTTTCAAAGAAAAAAAATAAAAAAATAAAAAAAATTGAAAATGGCTCAGCCGACGTGCCCAGCCAAGCTATCACAGAAGAACTAGCCACCCAGCCAGCAAGCTGACCCGCCAAGCCGCCAGCCCGCAAAGCCCAAGCGTGTTAGCACATTGAACCCACTAGCGCACGATACACCAGCCGACCGATCCACAGATCCTGGTGTGGATCGGCCAGCTCAGCAGGCACAGCGAATCAAAGCACACCACATGGCAGACGTAGACCCTTAAGGGGTTCACTAAAAATCCAACATGGTTCATAGGGGTAAAAAGGTAATTTTATAGTAAACGACATGCGGTGATTGGCCTAGGTCTTCCATGTGCTCGGTTCATGAAGTCCATAAGCATAGAAGAAGCATGATTGGATGGTCCATGTTCATTCCACTCGAGATCCAATGGTTGATATGGTTTCCTACTTTGATTCGAACAACGCCCAGCGATCCGGCATGATCCGACGATCAAAAATCATGCTGGTCAAGATCCAACAGCTAGAAAGCATTTCTGACTTGATTAAGGAAGACCCAGCATGATCCAATGGTTAGAATTCATCCCCAAGCTTGATTCGATGGTTGTAAATAAATTCGGACCCTATTTTGGCTGTAGAAGGCCGATTTTGATGTGATATGGATCGTTTGAACTCGATCTGATGCTGGAATTCATCACAGGATGCAAAATCTAACCCAAACTCAATTTTCATGGTTTTTCTCCCTTTCAAACTCTATTTTTCTCCTTTTTCTCTCTTTAAAAATCCTCCTAAGCTAAACCAATGAGCTAGAAGTCCCTCAAAGCCCTTTTAAGCCCCTCCAAACCTCTCCAAGCCCTCCAAAAACTCTCAAAAGCCTTCCCTTCACCAACAGCAAGCTTTTCTCTTCTTACTTCTCTCTCTCAAACCCTTCTTCCTTCAACCTTTTCTCTTTCTTTCTTCATTAAACCACCAAAATCTTCTCTCCAGTGTCAGATCTCTGCAAACAGCTGTTGTCCGGGTTCTTCAGCAAGAGTACAGGATGAAGTTTTTAGCAAGAAGCTTCTCGATGTCTGACTGATTCTCTCTTTCTTAGGAGATCATTATGATCTTATTTTGACGATATTTTCTATTTTTCATCTTTTGTATTACTTTTTAATTTACAATAAAGACTATTTTTAGTTATAATATTTTTATATCTTTATTTTCTTATAATTAATCTAGAATAGTTTATTATTCTTGGGATGAGTCATGATCTTTGGGTATGATTCATACTCTTGGAATATATTAATTCTTGATATTATATCTAAATCAGTTTAGACTAACCTATAACTTTAAGAGACAGACTGTGATCTAAGGGTATAGACCGTACTTTCTAAAATAGATTATATCTTTATTGATTAGATATCAATTAAAGTATATTAAAAAGAATATCAGCTATCAAATAAGTGATCAATTAAAATTCTAAGAATCCATCATCATATTTGCAACTTTTTTTGTTAATTAATTTACTTATTTATTTACTTTCTTAATTAATTAAGTAGCCTTTTAGTTAATTCTTAAATTCTGCTCTCAAGTTAAGTTTAAATAATTTAAAAAATAATTAACATGATTCCTATGGATACGATCTCGACTCACTCTATCTATATAATAGTGAGTTAAGTTTTATTTTTGATCGTCTATGATAATAATCAAATTTTGACACCATTACCGGGGAACATGATTTAGTTACTTTAAAAAGATCATCAAATTCAAAAAAATTAAAAAAAATTAAAAATTTAATTATTATTAAAAAAATTAATTAAAAAATAAATTTAAAAAATTTACATTGACACTACATAAGCTATTTAGGGATTAGAGATCTAATCACAGAATCTAACAAGTGTAATTGATTAATTTAAGCTTGATTGCTTTACTTTACTTGGACATCTTAATTTTTTTTTGCATCTCATCTTCTAAGACACTTTAAAGGCACTAAATCCAATTAATCAAGATATGGTGGAGATTTGATCACCCTTCCTTAGTCCAAAAATCACAAACCTTCATATTGCATTGACCCAAATGTTAATTCTTAAAATTAATTAGATGTTGGCCCCTAAGGATACTCGAGCTCATTAGGACAAAAAATCCTATGAGTTAGACTAGGTTAGGGTTAGTCAATTCAATTGGTATCTAAGGTAAGTGGTTCAAGGATGACTGGGCCCGAAGAAAGATGGTTTATAATTGGTTCTATTAGCTTACCTGGTCAAGCACAATTGGTATTTAAAGCAAGCAACGAGGATGACTCCCACTGATCTTACACTTATCTAGCCAGTTGAGTGGCTAATTCTTTACTTGGAGGACTTGAATGTGACCTTGATGGTTAGGAGCTGCCTAGATCTAGGACAATCCTTAGCTAGGATTAATTGCATAACTTAATTGCTAATCCACAAACATTAAACCTAATTAAACTCTTCGCATCTAATTCTTAGTCTTAGGACTCTCTAGGCTCTCATCTTTAGAATTTCTTTCATCTCTTTTTATTTTATTAAAAAATTTAAAATTAAATTAATATTTTTCTATGTCTGCTCTAGGGTATAATTGTAAGGTTTATGCTCGAGCGTCGTTCACTGCAATCCAAAATTCAACCCCTACATCCTGAAGTCGAGAGCACCCTTAGAGCCAACAGACCTAGAAAGATGGACCAAAATCAGGAGAACGATCCACTTAAACAATTGAAGGAGTACTTTACTCCTTCCACATACACCTACTCTCCCTACATACAGGCTCCTCTAGTAGAAGCTGCATAACATAAAATCAAGTCTAGTGTTATTCATACGCTCCCATCTTTTTATGGATTTGCTAATGAGGACCCATACAAACACCTTGATGAATTCCTAGAAATATGCTCAATAGTTAAAATTCTTAATTTCTCTAATGATGCCCTTAGGCTGAAATTGTTTTTCTTTTCATTGAAGGACAAAGCTAAATATTGGCTAAACTCCTTAGATACCATAACTATTTCAACCTGGGACCAACTTCGAAAGAAATTCCTTAAGAAGTACTTTCCAATAGGAAAAACTAATCAAATAAGAAAGATCATAACTAGTATTTCCCAATTAGAAGAAGAGATATTTCATGAGACTTGGGAGAGATTAAAAAAATTGATTAGAAAATGTGCCTACCATGCTGTACCTAAGTGGCAACTAGTCCAGTGCTTCTATGATGGCTTGACAGAGAAGCACCGGCAGATGGTTGATGCATCCTATGGTGGAACTTTCATGCTAAAAAATGAACAAGAAGCTTGGCAATTATTTGAAATCTTAAGTAAAAATTCATTACACTATATGACTGCTGCCAGGAAAGACCCTCCCATGTCTGGTCCTAAGCGGGGTGGAATTTATGAAATAGGTAGCTCGATAGACATCTACAGTCAAGTAAATAAGTTATCTTAAAAGATAGACCAACTACTGAATGCCCACTAGTACTCCACCCACACCCATCATAGATGAATGTTCAATATGTTCAAGCCTTGCACACTCTATTCATGATTGTCCTGCTGCATTCCAGTTTCCTGAGTTTTTACACGAATAAGTAAATCAAGCACAAACTCAAAACAATTTTAGATCAGGATACAATCCTTACTCCAACACTTACAATCCTAGTTGGAGGAACCATCCTAACTTTTCTTAAGCCCAACAACCTACTGCTAGACCACCAATACCTAGAACTAATTACTCTGAGGGAGCCTATAAACTAGCTCCATACCCACAAATTGCATAAAATTCACTGCCTTCTACCTTTGAGGAAAAAATCATCCAACTCCTTCACTCCCACACTCAATCAATAGCCAAGCTTGAGACTCAAATAGGTTAATTAGCCACTACTTTGAATAGAAGAGAGGAAGAAAAACTTCCAAGTCAACCCATCAATAATCCAAAAGGACAGTACATGACTGAAAGGTCCACTAGCCTTGAGATTTTTTTCGAACATGCCAAGTCTGTTATGACCCTTAGAAGCGGAAAAACTATAAATCAAACAACTCAAGATCCAAAACCATCAAAACCAACCAAATCAAAGAAAAATAAAACCATAGAGAGGGAAGAACCTACTGACTCAGCACCTGCACCTAAAGTTCCATACCTCAATGCTTTAGAATCCTCTTCGCCTTTAGACAAGAAGAGTATTAAAATGAATGAAATGCTTGAATTATTTAAACAAGTCTAAATTAATTTATCTCTTCTTGATGCTATTAAATAAGTCTCAACATATGCCAAATTTCTCAAAGATCTGTGCACTCAAAAATAAAGAACTAAAGCACCTACACCTAAAAAAGTTTACTTAACTGAACAAGCTAGCTCTATCTTTCAACAAATAACCCCACCCAAACTTAAGGATTCCAGTATCCCAATTATATCTTGTGTCATAGGGGACCTGACCATTAAGAAAGCATTATTAGATTTCGGTGCGAGTGTTAATCTTCTCTCAAGTTCTGTCTATGACCTTTTTAGATTTGGAGAATTGAAACCCACAATGGTAATCCTATAATTAGTTGATAGATCAATTAAGGTACCCTATGAAATGTTGGAAGACGTACTAGTTAAGGTAGATAAATTTTATTTTCTTGTAGACTTTTTGGTGCTAGACATGAAATCTAATAGCAACCCTACCTAAGTACCTATCATCCTAGGTAGACCCTTCCTCGCAACTGCCAATGCTTGCATAAACTATAGGACCAGGGTTATGGATATGTCTTTCGAAAACAAAAAGCTAAGATTGAATATTTTTAACACTGCACAGGGACCACCCACTTTCGACCATAGTGAAATCAATTTACTAGAGGAAGTTTTAGAAGATAAAACCTTTATCTTGCTCGATTCAGACCCTTTATAGGCATGCTTAGCATACTTTGGAGTGGATGATTTTGACATTGATGGGTACACTAGAAAGGTTAATGCACTTTTAGAGCCATCCAATTTTAGCACCACTCCTCTTTGGAGTGTAAAGTTTGAATAATTATTGAGCCCTCTAGTACCATCACTAGAAGCACCACCTACTCTAGAATTAAAGTCTCTTCCTGACATGTTGAAGTATTTATTTCTTAGACTTGATGAGACTCTTCTGGTAATCATATTCTCTGACTTAACTACTGACTAGGAAGACCAACTTATAGGTGTGCTCAAAGAGCACAAGAAAGCCATAGGGTGGACAATTGCTGATCTGAAAGGTATTGATCCTTCCATTTGTATGCACCATATACATTGTAAGACTGAGGCAAAACCACATAGAGACATACAACATAGGTTGAATCCAAATATATAGGAGGCAGTAAAGAAAGAAGTAATAAAATGGCTAGATGCAGGCATTATCTATCCAATTTTTGATAGTAAATGGGTAAGCCTAACTCAGGTTATGCCTAAGAAGTCAGGTATCACTGTGGTAGAAAATGAAAAAGGTAAATTATTACCTACTCGCATAGCAACTGACTGGCGAGTATGTGTGGACTATAGGCGACTCAATGCCACGACTAGAAAAGACCACTTTTCATTATCCTTCATTGATCAAATTCTAGAACAGTTAGCGGGGTCAAAGTTACTTCTACTTTCTAGATGGATATTCAGGATACAATCAAGTGCCTGTATTTTCTGAGGACCAATAGAAAACCACCTTTACCTACCCTTTTGGTATTTATTCCTTCCATAGAATGCCTTTTGGACTGTGCAATGCACCAACCATTTTTTAGTGGTGCATTATGATAATTTTTTCTAATATGCTCGATAAGTTTATGGAGGTTTTTATGGATGACTTCTCTATTTTTGGCTCAAATTTTGATTTTTGTCTCCAAAATTTAACTAAAGTACTTAAAAAATATATGGAGATGAATTTAGTATTAAGTTGGAAAAAGAGCCATTTTATGGTTCATGAGAAAATCATACTTGGACACATTGTATCCAAGTGAGGGATAGAAGTGGACAAAGCTAAAGTTGAGATAATATAAAAACTACCACCCCCAATATCGGTTAAATAAGTATGATCTTTCTTAGGACATGTAGGATTTTATAGGTGCTTTATTAAGGACTTTAGCAAAATTTCCCAACCCTTATGCAATCTTTTGGCTAAAGATAATTCCTTTGATTTTAATGAAGATTGTTTAGCCATCTATAATAAACTTAAAATAGAATTAACTACTGCACCAATTATCAAACTACTAGATTGGACCCTACCATTCAAAATTATGTATGATGCCTCAGATTATGCAGTAGGGGCAGTATAGGACAAAAATTCAATAAGAAACCTCATGTAATTTACTATGCTAGCAAAACTCTCTCTGATGCTTAACTGAATTACATCACCACTAAGAAAGAATTGCTAGCAGTTGTGTTTGTCCTAGAAAAATTTAGGTCATACCTTATAGGCTCCAAGGTCTTAGTCTACTCTGACCATGCTGCATTGAAATATCTACTATCAAAGAAAGACACAAAGCCTAGGCTGATTAGATGGGTCCTTTTGTTGCAAGAATTTGACCTTGAAATCTTAGGTAAAAAAGGTTTCCAAAATATGGTAGCAGATCATATCTTGAGGATCTTGGTAGAACACAATAGTGAAAACATTGAAGATAGGTTCCTTGTTGAACCACTCTTCTCAACATCTTCTAATAATCTTCCCTAGTTTGCATATATAGTTAATTACTTGGCGATAGGACAAGTCCCATCACTCTAGACTCAACAAGAGAAAAATAAATTCTTTCCCAAGTATAACATTATTTTTGGGAAGAACCTGAGTTGTTCAAAATTTGCCCAGACCAAATCATCTGACAATGTATCCCCAACAGTGAATTTCAAAATATCTTAACTTTTTGCCACTCATTACCTTATGGGGGACATTTTAGTGGAAATAAAATAGCAGCAAAACTACTCTAAAGTGGATTTTATTGGCCAATATTATTTAAGGATGTCTATAATTTTTGCTATAACTGTTTAAGATGTCAACAAACAGGAAATATTTCTAAGAGAGATATGATGCCCCTATCCCTAATTCTAGTGGTTGAAATCTTTGATATTTGGAGAATTGACTTTATGGGCCCATTTCCTTCCTCTTATGGTTATGAGTATATTTTGGTGGCTGTAGATTATGTTTCTAAGTGGATAGAAGCCATAGCAATATGAACCAATGATCATAAGGTGGTAATCAAGTTTATTCAAAAAAATATTATAAGTCAGTTCAGTTATCCTAAGGCCATAATTAGTGATGGAGGTACGCATTTCACAAATAGGCACTTTGAAGCTTTGATGAAGACATATGGGATCACATATAGAATAGCCACCCCATATCAGCCCCAAACCAGTGGACAAGTTGAAGTTTCCAATAGAAAAATAAAGAAGATTTTAGAGAAAATGGTTAGGCCCGATCGAAAAGATTGGTCTGAGAGATTGGAAGATGCACTATGGGCCTACCGTACTGCTTACAAAACCCCTATAGAAATATCTCCTTACCAGCTTATTTTTGAAAAATCTTGTCATCTGTCGGTAGAATTAGAGCACCGTGCATATTGGGCAATAAGAAAATTTAATTTTGATATGAAAAGTGCGGGGTCAAAAAGGAGATTACAATTAAATGAATTAGAAGGGTTATGTAATGAGGCATACAAGAGTGCTAATCTATAAGGCTCGAATAAAGGCATACCATGATAAGATCATCTCATGGAAAATATTTGAACCAAATCAAAATGTATGGCTTTTAATTCTAGGTTAAGACTATTCCCTGGTAAACTTCACTTACGTTGGGATGTACTATTCATTATGACCCAAGTTTTTCCCCACGGAGCCATTGAACTTAAAGATCCATAACAGAAAAATACTTTTAAGGTTAATGGCCAATGGATCAAACCTTATATCGATGGTATATAGGATGGAGAGCAAATCAAGTTTGTGGATCTAGTTGAACCAATCTGTGAACCACTATAAATTTTTGGCTTGGTCTAATTGAAGACATTAAATTTAGTGCTTTTTGGGAGGAAATCCATCATCTTATTTTTTAGATTTTTAGTTTTTCTTTTTATTTTTGTAGAAAACTAATAAAAATGATTGACCTAAGTTAGAGGGAGCACATCAAACGTCCTGTATGAACTTGATGGAGTATACTGAAGGATCTACAAATAATAAATCAGGTGGTACCCCTTCTTGATAAATATTTTTGATTTTTCTCTTCTTCCATTGAGGATAATGAAAATTAAGTTGGGGGGGAGAATAACTAACTTTAAAATTTGTGAGTCCTCAAGTATAATTTGAAATAATTAGCTTCATATATCCAAATTTTATTTTGATTAAGAGTTAATTAGGTACCCTAATCAATGAATGATTAATGGTCTAGAAAATTTTAGTGATATTAAGGAGTAAATTACTAAGAAAATCTAATGAATGGTAGGATTTAGACTAGACCAAATTTTAAGAGTGATTCTAGAACCCTCTTCTTACTGATCTCAATAAAAAATTTACTTCATGGGAGTTGGGTGGAAAGGTCAAAATATGCAAAAGTCTCTCTTAAAATCTACTTAAAAATAATATTAGTTTTCCACTGAATAACCAGGCTCCTTCACCTAAGTATGCATTGTGGTTCACGTAAGAAAGGTGGACAATGTAAATTAAGAAAAAAAGGTCTAGCATTATCTTACTAAGTAACCAGGCTCCTTCGCCTAAGTAAGCATTGTGGTTCGCATTAAAAGGCGGGGATCCAAAAGTTTGAAAAGAAAAAAAGAAGTGTGTAATAAGGGAACTAAATTGCAAAAAGACAATAAATCCATCTCACATCAAGTTAGAGGATTTAGAGAGTAAAGTGGGGAGTTGGTGAAAAGAGATCTCCAAAAATTTATATGGTTAATACTCAATCATTAATTGGATCGAATTAGTAAGCTGATGACGTACCTCTTTAATGGTCTGGCCAGGTATCAGTTGTCTTTAGGAGCTTCTAACCTGACTTTTAATTCAAGGCTAAGTTCGTTTACATTGCTAACTTATCTACTTTACTTGAGGATGGGCAAAGTTCAAGTTGGAAGGTGTAATAAACATATTAAATATATTTATAAAAATATTAATTTATTTATTAATTTATCATTATTTTTTAAAAATTAATATTTTTATTTTATTTTTTGTAGAAAAGAAGATCATTGATAAGAAGAGCTCGATTTATGGGTCATAACAAAATAAATTTGAAGCGAATCGAACTTAATTTGAACCCAAAATGGATTTTCAAAGAAAAAAGAAAAGAAAAATTTAAAAATTAAAAATAGCTTAGTCGCTATAATTGGCTTAGCCGGCATGCTTAGCCAAGCCATCACAAAAGAACTAGCCACTCAACTGCCAAGCCAGCCTGCCAAGCCGCCAGTCGATCGGTCCACGATAGGTGCCAAGCCGCTGTTGAAGGAAAATCCTGATTTTTCGGTCTAGGTTCGTTCAGATCTGATCAGATCAGGAGATATATTTCAAAAAAAATTTTCTTTGATCTGTATTAGATCTGGGATGTTTTAGATTTGATTCTTATTATTTTAATAAATAAAATAAGAATAAATTAAATCAAATTTAATTTACCTGATTTGGGTAATCCTATTACCCGTTGATGATCCTATTTGCAGCGGAAGATTTTGGATCTAGTCACGCAAGTGCCTGGCCTCTACTGGTATCCACTTGGACTGGATCTAGAGATTCTCTTCTTCTCTATCATGCCTCCAAAAATCAGATCTAGATCTAATCTGGAGGATCTTTAAAACTCCTTTTGAAGATCAGCAGTCGTCCTTTGCAGCAGTGCAGCCTTCTAGCTTTTGATCGCCTTTCTCTTGCTTGAATCGCACCAACAAAAATCCAAAACTCCTTTTGGACGTGGAGAGCAAGGGGAGAAGGTGGTTTGGCATGGAGAAGGAGGGGAGAGGCAGCCTTGGGGCGTGGGAAATTGTGATTCAATCATCTCATGTAATTTGAGTTGGGCACAGGGTCTTATTTATAGACTAACTGTGATCCAACTCCTCTTCTTCCCAACCAATCACAACCCTTTGTGAAATCAGATCTAAATCTGATTGGTGGGAATAGAGTCCCCTGGATTCCTCCTTAGAGGGTGCCTAAGACCAGTCAAAGTTGGTTCTTAGAAGAACTCTAATTGGAATCCAAAAAGGAGATGGAGTCCTTGTCCAACAAGGACTCCTAGGCGCCTCCAACTTGGGCACACGCCTAGGGTGGCGTGCGCCCTCCTCCTTGCCAGGTTCTGGCAGGGGGACAGGCCCCCACCAGCTCTCCAATAGGTGCATGACATGTGGTCAAAAGTCAAAGTGTCAATGGTCAACATTTGACCAGTCAAAGGTAGACTTTTGACCAAAGTCAAAGAACAAGAAATGGCAGGTGACCAAAAATGGCAGGTAATGTCTTACAAAATAAGACAACCTTTTCTGACTTGGACAACCTCCAGTCAGACCATATGAAGGCCTCTGATTGAGCACAAACTCCTTTGGCTCAGACAGGACAACTTATTTATGATAGCAAAAGAAGAACGTTAGGTTCAATCGAGTGCTAGCACGATTTCCTTGAACCTAATTGAATCTCATTCAGATCAATTGAACTAGATCAGTTCAATTGATGATCACCAGATTCAAACCCTTGTTTGTGTGACCCAGTTAGGTTCAGTTCTGTATGGTAATGGGATATGTCATGATCTCTATCATCGACATCATCGAAACTCCTTTCGATGGATCAGAACTCTTCTGATTCGAACAGCTAGAATGATCGATCATCTAAATCATTCTAATTGCTCCCAAAATCCACCAGTGACACCTAGCAGTATATGGTGGCAACCCATCAGAGCTGAATGCGAACCTCTTGGTGCAGCTACCTATGTGATTAAGTTCTTCTATCTTGAGCCCCGATCAGATTAGGGTTAAGGTGAACTCGTCAAACCCTAGTCTCTGTCATATGATGTAATCATTCGATTCGAGTCCAATGTGAAAATCTAAATAGAAACTCTTTCTATTATTTCACTCTGCCATGGCCATGGGCTTCTGGACTTGATTCTCATGATTATCATAGGGCTGCTCCTCTACCACCGAGGTAGATAGATTCCATCTTGATGCAATCCAGTTCCTACAATGAACATGCTATAGCCAACATACACCTCAGGGTTCCATATGGCTAGGAGATCGAGTAATGGTGTAGTCAAACTATAACACCCTCAAGGTGAACTGCCGATGCACCTCAGGTCAAAGAACCAGACACACTACTGCAGCATCGAGTCAGTCATTGACGAGAAGGTAGACTCCCTAATGACTACTCGAGGTGGTCACGCTCAGTGCCCTCGTTCTCTAACGAGTACCTGTACTCTCGCTCCGGTGTCTCCACACCGTAGACTCAAGACTCATCTACTAAAGAGAAGCGATTGTACACCAACCTTTCCGGATCAATCACCATCCTCGTGATGATCCTATGGTCGGGAAGCATTTTATGAGTTAATAATGATTATTCATGTCTTAAATTTTCAACTCTTGAAAATATGAATTATCATTACCATTAACTCAAAGGATGTATCACAGACACTAAATACACATATGTGATAGAAAATAACCCATTTTATTGATTTATAGTCAAAATTATAATTTTGCCCCTAGAAGTGTATTACAAGTGTCAGCCAATTCTGGCTTCTAGGGCACATATATCTAACAATCTCCCACTTGTCCTAAAGCCAATTGGCTACAAGTTAGTCCACTTCTAAGGTGGGCCTTCTGTGGCCCACGGCTTGTAATGGGCTCCTTATTGGAGGATCCTTGACCGACAGGGGAGGTAATGGGTGAGCAATCTTTCGAACGCCTTGAGGTAGGCCATTCGAAGAGAATCTGTGTGGCAGAAATCCGTCGCCGCCGGGGGTCGCCGCAATCGAGGCCGCTGGGCGCCGCCGGGGACCTGCAAAACGAAGTCCCGTCCGGAACCGGTGGGGTGGTGGCTCCGGCAGGACCCTCCGACGGTCAAGTTAGTTTCTGACCAACAGTAATGGAGTGCTCGGAATGAGTTCCGGAGCTTAGAGATGTGGAGGAGAGCTTAGAGAGTCAAGAGTCCAGAGAGCTTCCCCTTAGTGTGTCGGGAGGGTCCTTGATATAGTGGAGCTTGATGGTGACAACTGCAGCCGCGTGCTGGCGGGCCGCTCGAGGTTCGGTGGAGTCAGTCTCACTGGCGCCGCGTGCGGCGGATGGAGGGTGACAGCCATCGCCGCCTGACAGTGGGTCGCTATCGCCCGCGGCGGACTGACTGATGGTGCGGCGGACTGACTGATGGTGATGGTTGCAGAGCTTGCCGAATGAAGGGATGAAGGCCTTCGTCGTGTGCCCATTTCGGAGGAGTTCGGGCTCCTGAAGAGGAAGATAGGAGGGAGTTCGGCTCCCATAGGCGTCTGGCGAGAGGTATGCAGCTAAGGCCCGTCCGCAGAAGAGTTCGGCTGCTGAGAAGCCGCGGCTCGGCCGTCTGGGGTTCGGCCGGCTGTTGGACTTGGGCTGAGGCTTGGACACTTGAGAGTTCGGTAGGAGCTCGGTCGGCCGAAGTTTGATGAGGGCGACCGCTGAGGAGTTCGGCCCAGTGACGACTGCTGAGGAGTTCGGGCTCCTGAGTGACGATGCTGAGGAGTTCGGGCTCCTGAGTGACGATTGCTGAGGAGTTCGGGCTCCTGAGTGACGACCGCTTGGGGATTCTACTAAAGCCCGTCCGCTGAGGAGTTCGGCCGCTGAGAGGACTTCATTGAAGCTCGGCCGCTTGGAGTCGGTCCGAAGGAGTTCGGCCGTGGGAAGTCCGAAGGAGTTCGGCTGCACGGGCTCGCCTGGGGTCGGTCCGAAGGAGTTCGGCCGCTGGGAAGTCCGAAGCGTCGCTTGTCACGAGCTTCACCATCCTTGGCCTCGAAAGCCTCTTCTGCCTGGGCATAGCTTTCGGCCGAGCCAGCATGTCGCGAGTCCCTGGATATTTCTCCTCCAGGGAAAACAGCAGGTCGTTCTTCTGAAGGCGCCCCTTGAGGGCGGCCATAGCAAACTGATGGTCCAGGTTCCGAACTTCCAGCGCGGCAGCGTTGAACCGGGTGACGTAAGCCCGTGGGTTCCCCCTCTTTTTTGCCTGATGGCCAACAAGGATCCGAGCCTCTGCGCGTCCGTTTGCTGCGGACGGTAAGGTGTGGCCGCGAATTATTGACTCATTTGTCAAACGACAGGATGGTGCCCGGCTTAAGCGCCGAGTACCAATTCCTAGCCCGCTCCCTTGAGGTAGAAGGGAAAGCCCGACACAAAATGGCATCAGGCGCGCATGGAGTAACATCATCGTCCTGAAGGCCTCCAAATGGACCGGGTCAGTGGTCCCATCGTAGTTTTCAAAAAGCGGGAGCTTGAAAGTTCGGTGGTACCTGTTCTGCATAATTTTTCTGTAGAAGGGAGGATCAGTGCAATATCCTTACCCGGGGGAAGGAGTATGACGAAGTTCTTCTATGCGCCATCCCATCTCCATGAGCCTTTGGTCCAGGAAAATCTTCGCGATCCTTAATCCCCAAGGTCTTCTCGCGGAAGGGGTGCGAAGCTTCTCCTGGGTTGAGCCGCTGGTCCCGAGCAGGGGCTCTTTGCCGGCTGCCCTTCTCTCCGAGGGCCGGAGGTTGGTAGCCCACAATCGTCGCTCCGGACTGGATTCCCGGGCTCCGGGGAACCCTGCCGGTCGAGTGGGCCGCTGGAACGTCGCAAATGCGTGGCTTTGCACTGCCTGCACCGCCTCCGTAAGATCGTGGACCTGCTGGGCAAGCAGGTCGAACCGCTCCGCATCTACCGCGAGTACGGAGCGGGCCCGCATCGCCGGGGCCAGAGTGGGAGCGGACGGACCCGACGGATCGGCCGCGGAGGCTGCCGACCTCCGGTCGAGGTTCTTCTGGAGGCATTTTTCTTTTCAGAAAGGCAATACTGAAGAGGGAGGAGAGAGATCCGGAGTATTTGGCGATTCTTCCTGAAGCGTCTGCGCGGTGGAGGACGGCCTTATTGGTTGGTCCGTGGGACGTGATGGTATGCTCCTGAAGTAAGGTCGGAGTTCCTGGCTGCGATCAGAGACAGTAAATTAGTTTTTCTAATTGAGTACCTAGTTCCGCGTCCTCAAGGCTCGGCTCACGTAGTAGACTAGTTGTTGCGCCTTCGCATCTTCCCTGACCGGGACAGCCGCCAGGCCATTGGAGAGACAGCTAGGTAGGAGCAGCCCTTCTCCAGGTTCGGGCTTTGCCAGCAGTGGGGGTGCGCCGAGTAGTTTTTAAGCTCTTCGAAGCTGTTTGCACCGCTTTCCACAAAATTTTCGGTCGCCTGAGGACCTGGAAAAAGCAGGCACGCTCGCGATCTCGAGACAAAGCGGTTCAGGACGCCACCTTCCCAGCCAGGCGCTGAACTTCCTTAATTGTTTTCGTGGGCAGTCATCTCCGGATGGCTCGGTTTTCTCGGATTCGCCTCGATTCCCGTCTCGACACCATGAATCCTAAAAATTTTCCGGAGGTCACGCCGAAGGCGCATTTGGTCGGGTTCAACTTCATCTTGTGCCTCCTAAGCGCACCGAAAGTTTCTTCAAGTCGGCGAGGTGGTCTGTCGAGCTCGCTTTGACAGCATGTCATCACGTACCTCCTTTGCGGCGATCTGCCCCTTGAAGACCTTGTTGACAACGCTGGTAGGTGGCTCCTGCATTTTTGAGTCGAAAGGCATGACCAAACAATAGAGACCTCGTCAAATAAAGGTGGTTTTTCTTCATCCTCGGGCGCCATGCTATGCTGGTTATAACCAGAAAATGCGCCATAAAAGTGAGGAGTCGTGGCCCGAGGTTGCGTCCACCGCTATCGATCCTCGGTAGGGGGTAGCTGTCCTGGGCAGGCTTTGTTCAGCTTCTTTGAAGTCGATCCATCCTCATTTGTTGTTTGCTTTTTTGACGAGGACCACGTTCGAGACCCAGGTCGGATAGTTGACCTCCCGGATGAGTCCAGCTTCAAGGAGCTTATCCACTTCTTCGCTACCGCCTTTGTCTTTCTGGGGCTTGGCGGCGTTTTTCTCTGAGGGTCGGTGCCTTGGGTCGATGGCCAGCCGATGTTCTATGACATCGGCGTCGATCCCTGGTACATCGCTGGGCCCAGGCGAAGACGTCTGCATTTTTTCTGAGGGAAAGCGATGAGCTGTCCCTTGACCTTGGCCGCTAAGTTGGAGCCGATCCGCACCTCATGCCCCGGGTCTCCATCGCGTAAGGACACAGGGACGAGGTCTTCCGCAGGTTCGCCCGTTCTTCAGTGAGGTCGTCGCGGACGTCCAGTCCATCAACAAGACAAGGGTCGGGCCGGTCTCCCTCGCGCAGGGCGATTGAGTAGCAGTACTTTGCCAGGGCTTGGTCTCCTCTGACTTCGCCGACTCCATGGCTCGTCGGGAATTTCATCTTTAAGTAGTAGGTTGACACTACCGCCTGTAGCGCGTTAAGGCCTGGTCGCCCAAGGATTGCATTATAGGCGGACGGGGTCCTTACGACAAAAAAGTCGATCCGCGCCTTGGCCAATTTTGGGGATTGGCCCGCCGTCACCGCCAAAGTCACCATGCCTTCGACCGGAACGGCGTGTCCGGCAAATCCCACCAGGGGGGAATTTACAGGTCCTAAGCGGGTGTCAGGTAGGGACATTTTTAAGAAGGCATCGTAAAACAATATGTCCGCCGAACTTCCATTATCCACCAAAACGCGGCGTACATCATAATCAGCGACGTTTAAAGAGATTACAACCGCGTCGTTATGCGGAAATCTGATCCCCTGGGCGTCTGCCTCGGTGAAGGTCACGGGCTCCGAGGTCCTCTGCCTCTTTGCCGATCCCTCGGATTCGTCGGTCTTTCCCTGCTGCGGTCCTCCCGAGATGGTGTTAATGACGCCAAGAGACGGCCGGTCCTCCTGCCGATCTTCCCCATTCGGCGGCAACATTCTCGGCCGATCTTCCTGCTCTTTAGATCGTCTTCGCAGGAATCGGCCAAGCCTGCCCCGCCGGACCAGCTCCTCGATTTCGTCCTGGAGCTGGATGCACTCCTCGGTATCGTGACCGTGGTCACGGTGGTAAAGGCAGAACTTGTTGGGGTTGCATTTTCTGGGATGGGAACGCATCCTCTCCGGCTCCGGAAGTCGTCCCTTGATCTCCAGCAGCACTTGAGCCTTCGGGGCGTTGAGGGGGGCGTAGCTGTGAAAACGCCGTCGGAGGGGAGAACCTCGGCGCGGGGAGGGACCTTGTCGCGAGAGAGAACCTCGGCGCCGGGGGGAACTTCGGCGTCGGGTGGGACTTCGGTGCCGAGGAGAACTTCGGCGCGCCCTTCCGTCGGTGGCTTCCCGCCCCCGAGCCTGAGGTGGAGTCCGGGCACGCTCGCGACCAGGGGGAGTTCGAGAATGCGGCCAGGCTTCGGTGCGCTTTCTTTCCTCGGCAGGCCTTCCCGCTCTGCCTACTCGTCGCTTGTCACGAGCTTCACCATCCTTGGCCTCGAAAGCCTCTTCTGCCTGGGCATAGCTTTCGGCCCGAGCCAGCATGTCAGCGAAGTCCCTGGGATATTTCTTCTCCAGGGAAAACAGCAGGTCGTTCTTCTGAAGGCCGCCCTTGAGGGCGGCCATAGCAACTGATTGGTCCAGGTTCCGAACTTCCAGCGCGGCAGCGTTGAACCGGGTGACGTAAGCCCGGATGGGTTCCCCCTCTTTTTGCCTGATGGCCAACAAGGAATCCGAGCCTCTGCGCGGCCGTTTGCTGCTGACGAAGTGGGCCGCGAATTATTGACTCATTTGGTCAAACGACAGGATGGTGCCCGGCTTAAGCGCCGAGTACCAATTCCTAGCCGCTCCCTTGAGGGTAGAAGGGAAAGCCCGACACAAAATGGCATCAGGCGCGCCATGGAGTAACATCATCGTCCTGAAGGCCTCCAAATGGACCGGGTCAGTGGTCCCATCGTAGTTTTCAAAATGCGGGAGCTTGAAGTTCGGTGGTACCTGTTCCTGCATAATTTTCTGTGAGAAGGGAGGATCAGTGCAAATATCCTTACCGCGGGAGGAAGGAGTATGACGAAGTTCTTCTATGCGCCGTCCCATCTCCATGAGCCTTTGGTCCAGGAAATCTTCGCGATCCTTAATCCCCAAGGTCTTCTCGCGGAAGGGGTGCGAAGCTTCTCCCTGGGTTGAGCCGCGGTCCGAGCAGGGGCTCTTTGCCGGCTGCCCTTCTCTCCCGAGGGCCGGAGGTTGGGTAGCCCACATCGGTCGCTCCTGGACTGGATTCCCGGGCTCCGGGGAACCCCGCGCCGGTCGAGTGGGCGCTGGACCTCGCGAATGCGTGGCTTGCACTGCCTGCACCGCCTCCGTAAGATCGTGGACCTGCTGGGCAAGCAGGTCGAACCGCTCCGCATCTACCGCGAGTACGGAGCGGGCCCGCATCGCCGGGGCCGGAGTGGGAGCGGACGGACCCGAACGGGATCGGGCCGCGGAGGCTGCCGACCTCCGGGTCGAGGTTCTTCTGGGAGGCATTTTTCTTTTCAGAAAAGGAATACTGAAGAGGGAGGAGAGAGATCCGGAGCAGGGGAGGGAAATCGTCGCCGAGCACTCCTTTAAGAACAAGGGAACCTCGAAGGTTCAGGCCCTCCTTCTAGCGCCAATCTGTTGGTGCAGAAATCCGTCGCCGCCGGGGGTCGCCGCAATCGAGGCCGCTGGGCGCCGCCGGGGACCTGCAAAATGAAGTCCCGTCCGGAACCGGTGGGGTGGTGGCTCCGGCAGGACCCTCCGACGGTCAAGTTAGTTTCTGACCAACAGTAATGGAGTGCTCGGAATGAGTTCCGGAGCTTAGAGATGTGGAGGAGAGCTTAGAGAGTCAAGAGTCCAGAGAGCTTCCCCTTAGTGTGTCGGGAGGGTCCTTGATATAGTGGAGCTTGATGGTGACAACTGCAGCCGCGTGCTGGCGGGCTGCTCGAGGTTCGGTGGAGTCAGTCTCACTGGCGCCGCATGCGGCGGATGGAGGGTGACAGCCATCGCCGCCTGACAGTGGGTCGCTATCGCCCGCGGCGGACTGACTGATGGTGCGGCGGACTGACTGATGGTGATGGTTGCAGAGCTTGCCGAACGAAGGGATGAAGGCCTTCGTCGTGTGCCCATTTCGGAGGAGTTCGGGCTCCTGAAGAGGAAGATAGGAGGGAGTTCGGCCCCCATAGGCGTCTGGCGAGAGGTATGCAGCTAAGACCCATCCGCAGAAGAGTTCGGCTGCTGAGAAGCCGCGGCCCGGCCGTCTGGGGTTCGGCCGGCTGTTGGACTCGGGCTGAGGCTTGGACACTTGAGAGTTCGGTAGGAGCTCGGTCGGCCGAAGTTTGATGAGGGCGACCGCTGAGGAGTTCGGCCCAGTGACGACTGCTGAGGAGTTCGGGCCCGTAAGTGACGACTGCTGAGGAGTCCGGGCTCCTGAGTGACGATTGCTGAGGAGTTCGGGCTCCTGAGTGACGACCGCTTGGGGATTCTACTAAAGCCCGTCCGCTGAGGAGTTCGGCCGCTGAGAGGACTTCATTGAAGCTCGGCCGCTTGGAGTCGGTCCGAAGGAGTTCGGCCGCGGGAAGTCCGAAGGAGTTCGGCTGCATGGGCTCGCCTGGGGTCGGTCCGAAGGAGTTCGGCCGCGGGAAGTCCGAAGGAGTTCGGCTGCATGGGCTCGCCTGGGGTCAGTCCGAAGGAGTTCGGCCGTGGGATCCGAAGGAGTTCGGCCAGGGCTCGCTGATTCGGCCTCTAGGCAGTTCGGCCGTGACCTTGGTGCAGGGGAGTTCGGCCTCTAGGCAGTTCGGCCGTGTTAGGGGTTCGGCCTGGCGCCTGGCGCTGAAGCTCTTCAGCGGCTACTGGTTACATTGGGCTGAGCGTTGGGCCGGGCTTCGGCAGGAGCGGGATTTATCCCCAACAGATGGCATTACTTCGATTTCTGCAGCAAACTTCTTATGCCAGTATGCTTCCTTCACAGCTTCTAATGCAGCGATATATTCTGCTTCCATGGTGGAATCTGCTATCACCGTTTGCTTGGAACTCTTTCAACTGACAGCACCACTATTGCACATAAATAGACTCCCAGATGTCGACTTTCGATCATCTATATCGGACATGAAATCCGAGTCTGTGTATCCCTGGACTTGGAGTTCTCCGTTACCAAAGACCAACATCATATCCTTAGTTCTTCTCAAGTACTTAAGGATACATTTCACAGAAGTCCAGTGTTCTTCACCTGGATTTAATTGATATCTGCTTGTGACACTCACAGCATAGGCTATATCAGGTCGTGTACATAGCATGGCATACATGAGACTCCCTATTGCAGAAGCATAAGGGATCTTGCTCATGCATTCTATTTCCTCAGGTGTGCTGGGGCACATCTTCTTGGAAAGATGAATACCATGTCTGAAGGGTATTAATCCCTTCTTAGAGTTTTCCATACTAAACCTCTTTAGTACTTTCTCTATGTACATCTTCTATGAAAGTCCCAACATCCTATTTGGTCTATCCCTATAGACCTTAATTTCAAGAATAAAGGATGCTTCGCCTAGGTCTTTCGTGAAAAATTCCTTGGACAACCATAATTTGACTGTTGTCATCATGGGAATATCATTCCTAATAAGGAGGATGTCATCCACATACAATACGAGGAAGACAACAGCGCTCCCACTGACCTTTTTGAAAACACATGGTTCCTCTTCATTTTTGATGAAACCAAACATTTTGATCACATCATTGAAACGAGTGTTCCAACTCCGAGATGCTTGCTTAAGTCCATATATGGACCTTTGCAGCTTGCAAACCTTGTGATCAGTATCACTAGATGTGAAACCTAGTGGCTGTTCCATATAGATGTCTTCCTCAAGATATCCATTTAGGAATGTCGTTTTGCACGTCCATTTGCCATATTTCATAATCGAAATAGGCTGCAACAGCAAGCAATGTGCGGATGGATTTTAGCATAGCCACTGGGGAAAAGGTATCTTGATAGTCAATGCCTTCGCATTGACTATAACCTTTTGCCACTAGTCTAGCCTTGAATGTCTCCACATTTCCATCTACACCAATCTTTCTCTTGAAGATCCATTTACACCCAATAGGTACTATACCTTCTGGTGGATCTACTAAGGTCCAGACTTGGTTTGAGTGCATTGAGTCAATTTCTGACTGCATTGCCTCTAGCCATTTCTCAGAGTCGATATCTGATATCGCCTCATTGTAGATTTTGGGATCATCACCATGAGCACCATTACCTACGAGGAACATTTCCTCTACTTTCTCTGAAATAATACCTAAGTATCTCTTAGGGGGACGAAAAACTCTTTTCGATCTACGAGGTGGAGGAGGTAGTATTCTTATTGGCTCAACCTGATTTGGTTCCAATTGGTCCTTAGCTCGTTGTACTTGTGAGACTTTCTCATCAAGCTTGATCTGCCTTCCAATGCCGCTATCTTGAATAAACTATTTTTCAAGAAAGATGGCATGTCGACTCACAATCACATTGTGGTCTTCTGGAATGTAGAAATAGTATCCTAATGACTCTTTAGGATATCCTATGAATCAAGCTCTAAAGGACCTAAACTCTAACTTATCCGCTTGTTGTCTTTTGACGTGAGCCGGACAACCCCAAATTCTGAGATGACTCAGACTTGGTTTCTTACCATGCCATATCTCATACGGTGTGGTAGGAATGGTTTTAGAGGGAACCCTATTCAGTAGATAGATTGAAGTTAACAATGAGTGTCCCCAAAGAAAATCAGGGAGGTCTATGAAGCTCATCATGGATCGAATCATATCTAATAGGGTCCAATTTCTCCGTTCTGAAATCGCGTTGAGTTGAGGTGTTCCTGTGGAGTCCATTGAGAGACTATGCCATTTTCCTTTGGATAGTCTAGGAATTCTCGACTAAGGTATTCACCTCCTCGATCTGATCGAAGAACCTTAATGGATTTTCCAGTTTGTTTTTCTACTTCATGTCTGAATTCTTTGAACTTTTCAAAAGCTTCAGACTTGTGTCTCATAAGATACACATACCCATACCTAGACAGATCATCGGTAAAGATAATGAAGTAAACAAAATTGCCTCTAACCGGCACATCAAATGGGCTGCACACATCAGTATGTACTAGGGTAAGGAGATCTGTGGCCCTCTCCTCATGTCCAACAAAAGAGAGTTTGATCATTTTGCCTTGAAGATAGGATTTGCAAGTTGGATATGACTCGGAAGTCAATGGACTCAATAGCCCATTTTTCTCCAATTTATTAATCCTATCTTCTGCTATATGACCTAATCTCAGGTGCCATAGATATCTATCATTTGGACTATCCCTAGGTCGTTTGGCATTCACGTTTTGCTCGATAGTTAGAACAGGTACATCAATATGTAGCTGATAAAGATCATTAATAAGGAAACCATTTGCAATTTTATTTTTATTTCTTTCATAAAGAATGTTACAATGGTCCTTAAAGAAGGTAATCACATAGCCTTCTTGTGCTAAGCATGAAACAGAAATCAAATTTCTGCTAGCTGCAGGCACATGATAACAGTCTTTCAAAACTAAGTCTAAACCAGATGGTCATCGAAGAGGGTATGTTACCATGGCTACTGCAGCAACTCTTGCTCCATTACCGACGCATAGGATCATGTCTCCATCCCTCATCCTCCTGCTATCCTCAAGACCCTGCATGGAAGTGAACAGATGAGCACTAGAACCAGAGTCAAGCACCCAACTGGATGCAGAAGAAATCGTAAGGTTAGACTCAATAACGAGCATACCTCTAGAAGGACCTTCCTTCTTATTCTTCAGGATGGCCAGGTAAGTAGGGCAGTTCCACTTCCAATGGCCGTTGTTGTTGCAATGGAAACACTTTCCTTTGACAGCGGCTTTCATCTTCGGCTATGCCTTCTTCTTCTTTGCTCCTTCCACCTTCTACTTTTTTACAGACTTCTTTTTCTTTCCATAAGACTTTCTTTTGGAAGAAGTCCGTTCCATAGCAAGAACTGAGCCTTTAGAATCTTTCATAGAAAGCTCAGCGGTAACCAGCATATTCATTAATTCGGCCAAGGAATTTTAAAGTTTATGCATGTGGTAATTCATGATGAATTGCCCATATGCATCAGTCAAGGATTGCAGAATAATATCATTCTGCAGGTCTAAGTCTAACTTCACACCGAGCTTCTCAAGCTCTTCCATGTCCTTGATCATTGTCAGACAGTGATCTTGGACTGACTGCCCATCATGCATCTTAGCCTTAAAAAGTCGTTTCATGACTTGATACTTGGCTGCGCGACTCTGTTCACCAAACATCTCCTGCAGGTGAGCCAACATTTGGCAAGCAGTCCCGATATCTTCATGTTGGCGCTGGAGCTCATCAGACATCGAGCCCAACATGTAATATCTGGCCTTATTATCTTCGTCTATCCATTTCTCCAGAGATGCTCTCTGTTCAATGGATGGACGGGCTAGTAAGGTGGGAGGGTCCTGGTCCAGTACATGGGTTAACTTCTTAGAATCCAAAACTATTTTGTAGTTCCTGAGCCAATCTTTATAATTAGGTCCGGTCAGTCTATGTGTGTCCAGGATACGTGCCAATGGGTTGGACACAGACATTTTCTTATAGAGAGTCAAAGATTCTAGTTAGATACTGTAATTATGACTTGACCAATTTATTTAGAGATTTTATTTTTAAACAAATTAGCTTCTCACTATTTTCTCGGATCCCTACACTTTCTCTGTAGAGATGCGAAAATCTTCACGATTAATGATTTCTAGTGGGTGGTGCAGTCTCACCAACTGACTCATCACCTCACCTAAAAGTTATTGATGATGGGTTAGTCAATGAGTGGACAACTCTTGTTCAATGATTCTCTAATCATGGTGCACCCAAACTTGGTCTCTAATTCATGAATCTCACCATATCCGAAATATTGATCCACTCCTTAGTTAAGTCAGACCCACCATTTGCATAGACTGGATTCCTAATTGAGTCTCTCACCGTATCCAGAATATTGAGCCCAACTCATCCTCTAGCCCATAGAATCCAATGCCTAATAGACATGGTTGCATCTTTTCAATGCAACTGAGCCATTGTATCCAACCGAGAACAATCAATCCTGGGAAGGGCCCGCACATCTACAATGGTGGAAGACCTCAAACTTAATCTTTTCTTAGGGAGAATTGATTTAGGTCTCATTAAACTAGACTAATCATAGTCATAACAATTATGACTAACCTAGTGGCATGGGTTAGCTCAGATTATTGACCACCTCAGATCAGAACTATGTCAATAGATATGGCCAGGTAAGTGAGACCGGTGGAAGGAATATGCCATTAACTCGTACAAGAACGCATTCAGGTCGAGTAGCTTCCAATTAAAAACCAGTCGGTCGTATGTGCCAAACTTACCTTAGACACCAAATTGTTGAGCCAGAACCAATTGGGTTAGCCTACAATCCAGACTCTAACCTCTGAGCCTAATTAGGTCTTGCTTGATCGTGACTCGATCTTGACCCAGACTTAATCCTATTAGGTCGGTCAATTTAAGCATTGTTGATCCCATCTAACCAACTCTTGATTCGGTTTGATCAACCGCTTAGACCTAATTGAGCTACCCAAGTCCGAACCCAGTATTATGAATATGTTTTAGATCTAAAATTCTCAATTTTAGATCTAATTGATATTTCATAATCTTAATTTTTAATTAAGTAGAGTTCATAAACAAAATATGCACAATAAATCCTAGGGTTTTAGGATCTAGGATTTTGCAGAAAGTAAGTTTTGGGTTTCTGATTAAGGACGAACGCGCAGCACCCCTACACATCATAAGAACACCCCATCGAAAGAGAAGAGAGGGTCTTTAAACACTTCTTCATTCTTATGATCGGACGGCCAAGAGGAATGCCTTAATCAGGAACATGCAATACTACAAAATAGTTTTAAATCTATATCATATATCTCATATACAAATCAGATCTAAACATGGCATATTTTGCATACATCTCATGTATCGAATCATGCATATTTTCAGATCTAAATTATCTCATAATAATCTAAAAAATTAGATTTAAATTGATCTAATCAAAATAAATTCTAATCTAGATAACTATGTAGAACTATTCTACAACTAGTCTAGACATGCATCAATCATATCTCATATGATGTTAAAATTAAATAATTTTATTTATTGTTTTTCAGATGTTATTATAACACTTATAATATCAAAAAATAGTAAATAAAAGGATCTAAAATATGATTTAATTAGATTAAATCAAAAACATGCAAGACTATTCTATAGAACTATTCTATTTTAGAACTAGTCATGCATATTTCCTAATCTTAGATCCAAATTATCTAATTTTAATTTTTTCTAATTTCAGATCTGATCACATCTCATGTGACATCTGAAATCATTTATTTTCTAATTAAAATAAATTTGAAATCAGATCTAAATAATTTAGAACCTTGGCTCTGATACCAGTTGAAGGGAAATCCTGATTTTTCGGTCCAGGTTCGTTCAGATCTGGTTAGATCAAGAGATATATTTCAAAATTTTTTTTCTTTGACCTATATTAGATCTGAGATGTTTTAGATCTAATTTTTATTATTTTAATAAATAAAATAAGGATAAATTAAATCAAATTTAATTTACCTGATTTAGGTAATCCTATTACCCGTTGATGATCCTGTTTGTAGCGGAAGGTTCTGGATCTAGCCACGCAAGCGCCTGGCCTCTATCGATATCCACTTGGATTGGATCTAGAGATCCTCTTCTTCTCTATCACACCTCCAAAAATCAGATCTGGATCTGATCTGGAGGATCTTCAAAACTCCTTTTGAAGATCAGCAGTCGTCCTTTGCAGCAGTGCAACCTTCTAGCTTTTGATCGCCTTTCTCTTGCTTGAATCGCACCAACAAAAATCCAAAACTCCTTTTGGACGTGGAGAGCAAGGGGAGAAGGTGGTTTGGCATGGAGAAGGAGGGGAGAGGCAGCCTAGGGGCGTGGGAAATTGTGATTCAATCATCTCATGTAATTTGAGTTGGGCACAGGGTCTTATTTATAGATTGACTGTGATCCAACTTCTCTTCTTCCCAACCAATCACAACCCTTTATGAAATTAGATCTAAATATGATTGGTGGAAATAGAGTCCCCTAGATTCCTCCTTAGAGGGTGCCTAAGACCAGTCAAAGTTGGTTCTTAGAAGAACTCTAATTGGAATCCAAAAAGGAGATGGAGTCCTTGTCCAACAAGGACTCCTAGGCGCCTCCAACTTGGGCACACGCCTAGGGTGGCATGCACCCTCTTCCTTACCAGGTTCTGGCAGGGGGACAAGCCCCTACCAGCTCTCCAATAGGTGCGTGACATGTGGTCAAAAGTCAAAGTATCAATGGTCAACATTTGACTAGTCAAAATAGACTTTTGACCAAAGTCAAAGAACAAGAAATGGCAGGTGACCAAAAATGGTAGGTAATGTCTTACAAAATAAGACAACCTTTTCTAACTTGGACAACCTCCAGTTAGACCATATGAATGCCTCTGATTGAGCACAAACTTCTTTGGCTCAGATAGGACAACTTATTTATGATAGCAAAAGAAGAACGTTAGGCTCAATCGAGTGCTAGCACGATTTCCTTGAACCTAATTGAATCTCATTCAGATCAATTGAATTGGATTAGTTCAATTGATGATCACCAGATTCAAACTCTTGTTTGTGTGACCCAGTTAGGTTCAGTTCTGTATGGTAATGGGATATGTCATGATCTCTATCATCGACATCGTTGAAACTTCTTTCGATGGATTAGAACTCTTCTGATTCGAATAGCTAGAATGATCGATCATCTAAATCATTCTAATTGCTCCCAAAGTCCACCAGTGACACCTAGTTGTATATGGTGGCAACCCATCAGAGCTGAATGTGAACCTCTTGGTGCAGCTATCTGTGTGATTCAGTTCTTCTATCTTGAGCCCCGATCAGATTAGGGTTAAGGTAAACTCATCAAACCCTAGTCTCTATCATATGATGTAATCATTCGATTCGAGTTCGATGTGAAAATCTAAATAGAAACTTTTTCAATTATTTCACTCTGCCATGGCCATGGACTTCTAGACTTGATTCTCATGATTATCATAGGGCTGCTCCTCTACCACCGAGGTAGATGATTCCATCTTGATGCCATCCAGTTCCTACAATGAACATGCTATAGCCAACATACACCTCAGGGTTCCATATGGCTAGGAGATCGAGTAATGGTGTAGTCAAACTATAACATCCTCAAGGTGAACTGCCGATGCATCTCAGATCAAAGAATAGACACACTACTGCAGCATCGAGTCAGTCATTGACGAGAAGGTAGACTCCTTAATGACTACTCGAGGTGGTCACGCTCAGTGCCCTCATTCTCTAACGAGTATCTGTACTCTCACTCCGATGTCTCCACACCGTAGACTCAAGACTCATCTACTAAAGAGAAGCGATTGTATACCAACCTGTCGGATCAATCACCATCCTCGTGATGGTCCTATGGTCGGAAGCATTTTATGAGTTAATAATGATGATTCATGTCTTAAATTTTCAACTCTTGAAAATATGAATTATCATTACCATTAACTCAAAGGATGTATCATTGACACTAAATACACATATGTGATAGAAAATAACCCATTTTATTCATTATAGTCAAAATTACTATTTTGCCCCTAGAAGTGTATTACAAGTGTCATTCAATTCTGACTTCTAGGGCACATATATCTAACAGCCGCTAGTCGACACATGATAGACCAACCGATCGGTCCATTGATCCTGGCATGGACTGGCCAGCTCAATAGGTGTGGTGAATCAAAGTGCACAACGTGGCAGACATAGATCCTTAAGAGGTTCATCGAAAATACATCCCAGCTCATAGGAGTAAAAAGATAATTTTGCAGCAAATGGCGCACAGTGATTAGCCCAAGTCTTCCATGCGCTCGATTCATGCGATCCATGAGCATAGGAGAAGTGCGATCGGATGGTCCATGTTCATTTTGCCTGAGATCCAATGGTTGATATGGTTTCCTGCTTTGATTTGAACAATGTCCAGTGATCCGATGCGATCCGACGAACAAAAATCATGTCGATCAAGATCCAACGACCAGAAAGCATTTTCGACTTGATTAAGGAAGACCTAGCATGATTTGATGGTCAGAATTCATCCATAGACTTGATCTAATGGCTATAAACAAATTCAGGCCCTATTTTAGCTATAGAAGGCTGATTTTGACATGATCTAGACTATTTGAACTCGATCTAATGGCTAGAATTTATCATAGGGTGCAGAATCCGACCTAGACTCAATTTTCATGGTTTTTCTTCCTTTCAAACTCTATTTCTCTCCTTTTTCTCTCTATAAAAATTCTCCTAAGCTAAACCAACGTGCCAGAAGTCTGTTAAAGCCCTTCTAAACCCCTCCAAACCTCTCCAAGCCCTCCAAAAACTCTCAAAAGCCTTCCCTTCACCAACAGCAAGCTCTCCTCTTCTTACTTCTCTCTCTCAAACCCTTCTTCCTTCAACCTTTTCTCTTTCTTTCTTCATCAAACCACCAAAATCTTCTTTTCGATGTCGAATCTCTGCAAATAGCTGCTGTCCGAGTTCTTCAACAAGACTCCAGGATGAAGTTTGTAGCAAGAAGGTTCCCGATCTTTGGCTGATCTTCTCTTTCTTAGGAGATCATTGTGATCTTATTTTGATGATGTTTTCTATTTTTCATCTTTTGTATTACTTTTTAATTTATAATAAAGATTATTTTTAGTTATAATATTCTTATATCTTTATTTTCTTATAATTAATCTAGAATAGTTTATTATTCTTGGAACGAGCCATGATCTACGGGTATGATTCAAAGCAGGATCGCACCGGATCCTGATATTGTATCTAAATAAAGATATATCTACGGTGGAATAGATTATATTCAAATTAATTCTTGATATTATATCTAAATCAATTTAGACTAGCCTATAACTTTATGAGATAAGCTATAATCCAAGGATATCGATCGTGCTCTCTAAGATAGGTTATAACTTTATTGATTAGATATTAATTAAAGCATATTAAAAAGAATACCAACTATCAAATAAATGATCAATTAAAATTCTGAGAATCCATCTTCATATTTGCAACTTTCGTTTTAATTAATTTGCTTATTTATTTGCTTTCTTAAGTAATTAAGTAGCCTTTTAATTAATTCTTAAACCCTGCTTTCAAGTTAAATTTAAATAATTAAAAAAAATAATTAACATAATCTCTGTGGATACGATTCCGACTCATCCTATCTATATAATAGTGAGTTAGATTTTATTTTTGACCACCCACGATAGCAATCAGTCTTGCATCCTAGCGTTGAAGATGGCACAACTAATCTTGTGCCTTTTAACACATCGAGTGTGCCAAAAGTATCCTCCAACACTTGAAGCATATCCTTTGGCTGAGCGATCTCGAACTGCGATTGAACTTATCGCTCATGGCAGCCAGCATAATGCAGTGCATCATGGTTCGATCACTAAGCCACTTTTGGTAAGTATCTCTAACTGTTCCATGTGCATTCGAAGCTAGCTCCTCAGGTACATGATCCGTCAATACATACAGGATCCATTCATGTTCTAGGACTATCTTTAATTTTTGGTACCAACTATCAAAGTTGGATTCCACCAACTTATCATGGTCCAATAATGATCAAAGTGATAGAAACGTGGCCATATCTGCATAAAAAAAATCAAAATTTAATTAATAATTGATTCTTTAAATCTAAAAATTTAGACTTTAATCAAAAGATTCTTTCATTATTTTATTCGAACAGATAGCTTCTATCTCCAATTCAAGAAATTATCCTAAGTCCTTAGTAGGTACTAGAATCCACATAGACTGCACATAAGCCCAACTTTGGTTGGCCAATCCATGTACATCTATGGATAGGTTCATAACCAATTATTTCTCCAAATATTTTTTAGAAATTAAATTTTTATCCCAGTCCCTAATTAGTTGGCTTTGGCCTTCAATGAAAAGGTCCAATTAGGTTCAACCATTAACGTGACCATGCTTGATCCATCAAACTAATGAATTATTAGGCCCAACTTTGGTTGGCTAACCTAACTACCATTTAGAAAAATGCGGTCAAGAAATCATATTATGAATGATAATTCCATCAGTCAATAAGCACCAGGCCTTTGGGCCTCCAATGATTATCCAACTGATGGACCTATTATCACCCATTAAATGGGAGGCAGTGATCTAGTTATCACCATAACTATTTCATTTTAAGGACCTAATAATTTTAAAAAATTTTAATTAAAAGAAGAGAGAAGATCAGATGAATCAACTTGTCATGATCCTTCCACTAGCTTCACGAAGTCAGCTTAAGGGAGACAATTAATAGGCTAGTCTAAGAGCACCTAAATCAATCACACTAATTTATCAAGCTAACATGGGTTAGCTCAAATAGTTAAGTGATCTGATCAAAACATAATTTCATCAAGAGATCAGAAAAGTTCGATCAGTGGGAGGGTTTGCCAAAGCTTACCTTAGACACCATCAGAAATGGCCAGATAAGTGGACTACCAATTAAAGACCATCGGTCTAGTTTACCTTGGACATCAACTGATTTAATTAGTCTTGATTAGATCAACCTAATAGTTCGTGCTAGACCGCATTGCCAAGAATCAAGTCCTTGGATTTCATTAAAGACATGGACTTGGCCAACTGCAACTATTGTAATTGATCTAGAGAATTCTTCACTTAATCTAAAATAATAATTGATTAGATTTAGTCAATTCTCTAATTAAGTCCATTCTTTAATCTAACCCTAGGTCTAATTCAATTAATGGACCTAATCTTCACTAATCCATTTAACCCAATGTGTTATGATTTATGTTTTAGGATCTTCAATTCATAATCCTAGATCCTAATCAAATAACTTCTTAATTCTTAATTAAGTTTTAGGCTGAGGGTTGGGGTTTGGCTTTTCAAAAATAACTTTTATATTTATAAAATATTTTTACAACATGGTTCTACCAACTAAGTTATATGTCTGATTCATAATCAATATGGAAGTAAGATAAGCATGAAACTACTTTAGATCTAATCTAAACAGGTTCATGTAATTGAAACAGTTTCAACTCTAATCAATCATAAATTATCTTAGATTAAATCTAATATATTTATAATAATTAAAAATAGATTAAAATATTTTTAATTAAATTTTAAAATTTTTTAAATCTAATTTAAAATTTTATGATCAATATTTTAGATCAGTTTGTACTAAGACAACCTCTCCACTGTAAGGATAAACCTTATAGCAGAACAACCTTATAATCAGTCCATACAATCTAAAACTTTTTTAAATCTAATAAATCATAAGTAAGATTAGATCATATTTAATAAATTTATGATAAGAAATAGATCTACACGAACTAGGACAATCTTTCCACTATAAGGGGTAAACCTTACAGTAGGACAATCTTACAATCAGTTCGTATGATCATGATTTTTAATTTTAGATTTAACAATCAGATTATAAATTAGATCTAATCTAAGAAATAATCTAAATATACATATATAATCATATAATAATCAACCTAGGCTCTAATACCAATTGAAGGAACTAGATCTAGGATTTTAAGGCTAGATCTTGAAACTTTTTTAAGATCAGGCAGCAAAAGATTGAAATAAATCAAAATTTATTCATAAAATGTAGAGAACCCCTAGATCTAAGATTCTATTACATGATTATAGTATGAGATTAAATTAAAAATTAAAAATATTAGAAGAAAAATATGTTGATCATATTAACATGCATCTATACTATATCTAATGTAGATACGTAATAATAGATCAGATCTATATTACCTATGCAAGTTAGACATTCTAACTTGCTAATCCATGCTGAAGAATAAAGCTCCAAGCCGCATATGTATCCAACCTCTAAGAGAAATCCACATGAGCCCACGAACCCTGATTAGAAGTTCGATGCAGGAAATCAGTATAGTATGCTAGTATTGTGCTGATCCTTCTTCGATGGTCGATCCGGTGCTTCATTCTTCAAAACTTGGATACTTCAAAAAATTAGAAGAAAGAAAAAAATATTTTCAATCTAAAATAATACTCAAAATCTCTATGAAAGAGGAGAAAAAAGGAAAAGCAAAAGACCCTAGAAGAAAATCCTCTTCTTCTTCTCTTTTCTCTCACCTAGATACCTAGATTGGTGTCTATGAAATCCCCATGCCCCAAGAGTCTCTCTCTTTGATTTTCACATGCCCAAGAGTCATCTTAATGATCTAAAATCGATGTAAAATTTAGTCCAAAAAGACCTTCTTATAAAGTGATATGGAAGAGTCTTCGTTAGGTCAAATTCCTACACAAGGTAAGAACAAATATGGCAAGTAGTTGGGGCACCCCCTCCTTCATTTTAGGCATGGACCACTAGGGTAGGTGCACAAAAATATCTCCTTTTAACCATGGAAATCAGAGAAGAAATTAGGATGGGGCAGCATGTTGAAAATGTGTCCCAAAGCCAATCGTCAGTCTATTGACGATTGGGCTATATATTTATAATTGTATATAAATTATAAATTAATAAAAGTTTTTTCTTGATATTTTCATCATAAATTCTATTGTCTTCTAATGAACTTCTGTGTTGTGATGAAGTACTTAGGACTATCTAGATTCGACAAAGAAGAATTTATCGTTTAGTCCTTAAATAGTTCATGACCAAATGATATATTGTCACTTAGGACGATAATGTTTATCAAGTATAGGTTGTTGTGTATCATATAGGTTGGTTGTCCTCATAACCAAGAAGTGTTGAGATACTGATATGGCATGCAAGTGAGAAGTATGGATATATCTGCACTGAATATGATCAACTTTGGGGCTTTTCTCCTGTTAAGATTAGCTCCGATGGAATATGGATATAAATGTTCCTCCGACCTAAGATCATCAGGTGACTTTCAAGCAACTCACTATATTTTGATGTCGGACCATCTGAATTTCTAATTCAGTGATCAAAGGTTTTTGGGCACAGTCAAGTACTTATGGAGTCGATGCGTATATCAAGATAAGATTGATTACTCCTAATTTTAGGAGTTGTGTTCAATTGTATTTTAATTTAGCAAAACCTTGGCTAGGATAGTCTTAGTAAGGAGTCATGGGACTAATTACTTTGAGACATAATATGGATGTATTTTCTAGGGTTGATAGTGTAACCCTGAGTCATCTATTACACAGAGATCATAGGGATGAATTATACGATAACCATATTCGCATAGGTTCTGAATGTTGTGATTGTGATTATTCAATATATCCGGATGTCGAGTACCATTGCTAGATGATCACTTCGATTAGTATAGAAATTGGTTTCTATGCTACCGGCTTAGGTTTGGACTTATGGAGTCACACACACTAGAGGTTCCTACTTGATCTGATGGCTGGTGAAGAGTACCACTCGACTAAAACTCTATGGTTAAGAGTCCCACTGGATTGGGACTCTTCGATCAGTGGTCCTACTGGGTTAGGACACTGAGTCTCAATGTCTGAAAGTCCGTGGTCAAGACACCCACTGGACTGGAACTCTTCGTCCAAGAGTTCCACAGCTCTGGGACTCTGATTCCTACATGTTTGAGACTCTATGATTGAGAATTGAGACTCCATAATCATGAGTTTTACTTGTTTCAAACTCCAAGATCAAGAGTCCCACTAGTTTAGGACTCTTAGATGAAGAGTTTCATTTTGATGGGACTCTATTGTCCGGACACCCACTGAATTTGGACTCTAATTTTATGAGATGTTTTATTAATGATTTGATCACTAATTAATTTAATTTGATTGAGTAATTATTTTTGGTCCAAGTCCAATTACATTGATTTCAATTGGGTCTAACCCGATTAGGTTGTTGGTTGACCTAATCGTCGAGGAGGTTTGAACCCTGATTTGATCAGAGATTGGACTTGATCAATAATTAATTTTATTAAAATTTAATTAAGTCTAATTAAGCCTAATTGTGTTGGATTTAAATTATTCTAGTTGGGCCTAACCTATTTTGAATTGGTTGGTTCAATTGGTTCAAGTTTGAATTTCAAAGACTAGTTTGACTAGTCTTCTTTCCCTACGCCATTTAACCCATGCCTACTTAAAATTTTAATCTAATTTTCTCATGACTTATTTTCCATGCACAAAAGAGCTTTTGACTAGGTCTCCCATGTTCTAAATGGATAAGATTTGGTTGTTATTTATTTTGATTTGAATGAGATTCAAATTTGGATAAAAAACAACCTCTACCTTATCCATGCGCCACCCTTCTCTTGTGCGACACTTTTGCTACACAAGAAAAGGTTTCTCATGATTCCTTTCCACACAAAAGAGGTTTTCGCCCATCCTTTCTCACATCCCTAAGTGGATGGGATCAGGTGGTCTGAAGGTTGAATTCAAAATGAGTTTGAATTTGGCCTAATAACCAACCTGATCTTTCTCCCCATGCGGTGTCTACTCTCTTTGGCACAAAATAAATAGGAGAAACTTTTGGGATGTGAGAAAATAGATCTAAGATTGAGAGAGGACTTCTGTGAGCCTCTTGGTGCATGAGAAAAAAGTTTTAAAAAATCTCATGGGGTGAAAAAATAGAGAAAGGCTAGCGTAAGGTTTCAAGGTGCATTTAATCTAGTATTTTGACCTAGAATTTGGGAATCCATTTCATAAGCTACAAGTGTCAAAACCCACAAAACATTATGGAGAACCTCCTCTGCCTCTCTACTACATCTATTAGTGGCTTGAAGCATCCGTGAAGCCTATAGATAAGGATCGAAGTCATTCGATCAAAATAGCCCCTGAAAGACTCTAGTATCGAGCTAGCACTCGGGTGGGAGCCAATCAGGATCAGAAGCCTTGTGTGGATGATCCGTGGAAGCCAGACACTTGTGTGGCTGCATTGTGACTAGCAAAACTCCTTGACAATGATCAGATCACGATGATCAACTATGCATGAAAAGGTATTATGTTCTGAATACGTAGATGTAGTAAGTAGTTCACTACATAGTTTTATTTTCAGATCTATTGATGTATGCATCCATATTATGTTTAGATCATAATGTGTAGGGTTAAATAATCTGATATGATCAATAGATAATTAATTAGATTAATTATTTTTTACTGCTTCTTTGCTATTTTTGAAAAAATTTGAAAATAGCTTAGCAAACCCTGCACTATTTTCTTCAATTGGTATCAGAGCAAGATTTCTTAAATATGATATGCTTGCATATTTAGATTAATAATTTAGATTTAATCTAAATATTAATCTAATAATTTGAATAATTAGATCTAAAAAATTAAAATCTAGATCTCATGGATTGCAGGTTATCCTGCTGTAGGGTTTACCCCCTATAGTGAAAAGATTATCCTGATACATTGCTGATCTATATTGTTAATCATAAAATTACTAGATTTGATCTAATATTTTTATAATCAAATTATATTAGTTTTTAATCTAATTTATGATCATGAATGAATAATTAGATAAAGTTTGATTCATGATTTTTTTATTATGTAGTGTACATAGTTTCAGATTAAACCCTACAACTAGTATTGTTTATGAATTAAGATGATTTAATGAGTTGACTCAGTTAGTGAACAATGCTAAGTTGTAAAGAACCTTTCAAAATTAAAAAATATTTTCAAAATATCAAACCCTAACCCTCAGCCCATAAACTTAATTAAAATTTAAGTATAATGATTTAGTGTCTAGAATTATGAATTAAGACTCTAAGTCATTAATCATAAACTTGTGGGTTATTGAGTTAGCTGAATTAGGTCCATAAATTGGGTTAGACCTAAGGTTAGTTAAAAAGTAGACTAATTTAGAGTAATTGATTAAATCTAATTAAATATTAATTTAGATTAGGTCAAGGATTCTATAGACTATTACAATAGTTGTAGTTGGTCAAGTTCATGCCTTTAACAATGACCAAATGGATTTGATTCAAGGCTATGTGGAATCCGAAATTACTAGGTTGGTCAAATTAAAACTAATGAACCGGATGGTGTCTAAGGTAAGTTTGGTAGTTTGATCAGTGATTTTTAATTAGGAGCTACTCGCACTAATTCGATCTATGATGAGTTAATGACATATCCCTTCCACTGATCTTGCTTACCTGGCCATTCTGGTGAGTTAGATTTTGATTAGATCACTTGGTGATTCGGGCTCACCCATGTCTATTAGGTAAATCAGTCTGACTAATTTAGGTGCTCCTATTACTAGCTTAGATTAGATCTTTTTTCTAACTTGGTGAAGTTAGTGGGAGGATCAAAATTGGCTCGCTGAATTTTCTTAAATTAGTTAACTAAATTCTCTAAAATTATTAGATCCTTAAAAATAAAATAGTTATATAGATAACTAAATCATAGCCTCTCATTAAGTTGAATGATAATGGGTTCATTAGTATAACGATCATTGGAGGTGCAAAGGCCTGATGATTATTGACTAATAAAATTATCATTCATAAAATGATAATTTGGTTAAGTCTTTCTGATGGTGGTTAGGTTGGCCGACCAAAGTCGGCCTGAGCATTTGTTAGTTAGATAAGACCAAATATGGTTATGTTAATGGTTGGACCTAACCGAACCTTTTTAGTGGAGGCCAAAGCCTACTGATTAGGTCTATGGGGCAAAATCAATATTACTAGAAGTTGTTTAAAGAAATAATTGATTTTGAATCTACCCATAGGTGCACATGGATTGACCAACCAAAGTTGGGCTCATGTGTAGTCTATATGGATTCTAGTACCCACTAAGGAATTAAAGTAATTCCTCGAATTGGAGGTAGAGGCTATCAATTCGTATAAAATAGTGGGAGGATCTTTAGACTAAAAGTCCAAGTCTTTAGGATCAATAATTCATATACTAATTAGATTTGATTTTTCTTCTTTTTATGCAGACATGGCCACTAACCTATCACTCCGATCATTATTAGACCATAACAAATTAATGGGACCTAACTACAATAGCTGGTATCGTAAATTGAAAATCATCCTAGAGCATGAGCGGATCCTTTATGTGGTAACAAATCCAGCACTTGCGGAGCTAGCCCCGAATGCTAGGGGAGCAGTTCGAGACACTTATCAGAAGTGGCTCAATGACTGCACCATCGTTCAATATATAATGCTGATAGTAATGAATGATGAGTTCAGCCATAGGTTTGAAAATGCCCAGTCACAGGAGATGCTTCAAATGTTGAATGACTCCTTTGGCACGTCGGACAATGTTGAAAGGCACAAAATAAGTTGTGCCATTTTCAACGCTCGAATGAGGGACGGAGCCTCAGTCATCGATCATGTATGGTACATGATCGAGATAATTGAGCACCTCAGCAAGTTGGGCTTTCCCCTACACGTGCAGCTCGGTAAGGATGCGATCCTTAATTCATTGTCCAAGTCCTTCTTCCCCTTTCTAACTCATTTTAGAATGATAAAGCCTACAGAAAACTACCATGGCTTGTTGGAATTGCTACAGAACTTTAAGAAGGATCACCAACTCCATAAGGAGATGGTGAATATAGTGGGAGGGTCTTCCTCTGGTCGTTGATCCTTTAAGAAAGGAAAGAAGAATAAAAAGAAGAAAAACAAGAAGGCGCAACCGCATGCTGCAATGTCTGCACATGGTCAGACTAAGAAGCACAAGCCCAACCAAAGTCAGGTAGAGTACTTCTTTTGCAAGAAGTAGGGGCACTGAAAGAGGAACTGTCCTCTATATATTGCCTTCCTAGATCCGAATAGGTCGAGGAAGAAGCAAGTGGTTGCTGGGTAAGATAATTATATGATAACATCTTGCATTTTTTTCTTATTTGATTCTACTGCCTGGGTATTAAATACTGGAAGCTCTTATCATATTTGTAATTCTATGTAGGGCTTGTAGGTCAATAGGAGATTTGATTAAGATGAGAGGTTTCTGAATGTTGGAGATGGAAGACAAGTTCCAATTCTAGCTTTAGGAATTATAAACGTTGTAATCAATTTAAATAAAGTTATTCTTAATGAATATCATTATTGTCCAACTTTCTTATTGAATGTCATTTCTGTAGGCCTTTTGGCCATGAATGGTTTTGAAATATCAATAAAAGAAAAATTTTATAATATCATTTTGAATGGTGTTATAATTTTGATTGGATAATTGAATAATAAAATTTACTTACTTTCTATGCTTGTAAATGTGGTTCAATCCTCCGATAAATGCTCTAGAATTAGTGATGTGTCCGATGTCTAACTTTGGCACTATAGGCTAGGTCATATTAGCAAAAATAGAATTAATAGGTTAACTCAAGAAGGAATTCTTGAGGTTAGTGATTATGAGTCACTTCTAACCTATGAGTCCTATCTTCTTGGTAAGATGACTAAGTTACCTTTTGCTAGAAAAGGTGAACGAGCCAATGAACTCTTGAGTCTAGTACATTTGGATATATGTGGACCCATGAGCTCAAGTGCCCGAGGTGGATATTTCTACTTCATAACCTTCACAGACGACCTATCGAGGTATGGGTACATCTATTTAATAAAGCATAAGTCGAAATCGTTTGAAATATTCAAACTATTTCAAAATGAGGTAGAAAAATAAACTAGGAAGAGTATTAAAACTCTTCGATTTGATCGAGGGGGTGAGTACCTTTTCAATGAGTTTCTGACATATTTTGGAGAGAATGGGATTCTCTCCTAATGGACCACTCTTGGAACACCATAATATAATGGTATGTCTGAATCGAGAAATCGGATCCTGTTGGACATGATTCGATCCATGATGGAGTTTGCTGGTTTGCCAATCTCTCTATGGGGATATGCACTCGAGTCAGCTTGTTACATTCTAAATAGGGTTCCAAGTAAATCTATTAATAAAACACCATATAAGATATGGATGGGGCATAAGCCAATGCTTTCACACCTTAGGGTTTGGGGGTGTCTGGCTTATGTCAAATATTTGATAACAGACAAGCTTGGACCTAGGTTTGATAAGTATAGTTTTATAGGTTATCCAAGAGAAACCAAAGGATACTACTTCTACCTTGCTGATGAGCAAAAAGTATTTATTAGCCTTAAGGCAGGCTTTTTAGAAAAGAAGTTCCTTGGTGAAGGAACTAATGCCTCTAAGGTCGAACTTGATGAAGTACAGATGGAAGAATGGATATAAGTTGTTGAACTTGAGCTGAATCTGATTAGATCAAACCTAGAATCCATTGTAGATGCACCCTTAAGATGATCTGATAGAGTACCACGTCAATCGATCAGATACTATGATTTTCTAATCTGGGATGGGGATCCTATCAAACTCGATGAGAACGATCAGGATCCAATCACCTATATGGATGCAATATAGAGATCTGACTTTGAGAAATGGCTTGAGGTCATGAAATCCAAGATGGAATCTATGAAGGTCAATGATGTATGGACATTGGTTGACCCATCCGAAGGAGTAAAACCCATAGAGTGTAAGTAGGTCTTCAAAAGGAAAAGAGGCATAGACGGAAAGGTGGAGACCTTTAAAGCTCGTCTGGTTGCCAAGGGGTATCGTCAACGTTATGGTATTGACTATGATGAGATATTCTCTCCTGTAGCAATGCTCAAATCTATTTGGATAATGCTTGCCATAGCTGGCCATCTGGACTATAAAATCTGGCAGATGGATGTGAAAATAGCTTTTCTGAATGGAGAGCTGGATGAAGATGTGTATATGATATAACCTGAAGATTTTACGTTCATAGATGAGTCTAAGGTGTGTAAGATTCAGAGGTTCATTTATGGACTAAAGTAGGTATCTCGAAGCTAGAACATACGATTTGATAGAACAATCAAAATGTATAGTTTTGTTAAGAATGAAGAGGAGCCCTGCATATACAAATGGGCTAATGGTCTAGCAATAATATTCATAGTATTGTATGTGGATGATATTCTCTTAATCGAGAATGATGTCCATGCATTATAAGGAATAAAGATCTAGCTTTCATCATAATTCTCCATGACAGATCTAAAAGAAGCTTTCTACATCCTAGGAATGAAGATCTATAGAGATAGATCTAAAAGGTTGCTTGGATTGTCCTAATCTATGTACATTGACATTATGCTGAAATGGTTCAGCATGCAGAATTTCAAGAAAGGCTATCTACTAATAAGTCATGGAATTTCTCTTTCAAAGAGGGATTGTCCAACAACAACTCTAGATAGAGAGTGTATGAATAGAATACCATATGCCTCTGTAGTGGATTCTATAATATATGCCATGATATGTACGTGACCAGATATGGCATACTCAATAGGTGTAGTGAGTAGATACCAATCTAATCTAGGAGAGAATCACTGAAAGATTGTTAAAACCATCCTAAAGTATTTAAGAAATACTAAGGACTAGTGGCTTGTATATGGTGAATCAGACTTAAAACTTATGGGGTTCAAAGACTCCAATTTTCACTCTGATCATGATGATAGCAAGAGTATGTCGGAATATATATTTATCCTTAATGATGGAGCCGTCTGCTGAAAAAGTTTCAAGCAGCACACTATAGTTGATTTAGTTTATGAGGTGGAGTATGTCGCTGCATCAGATGCTGGCAAAGAAGCAGCATAGCTAAGAAAATTTATCACCGAGCTTGGAGTAGCACCCTTCCTTGATGGTCCAATTCTGCTTTATTGCGACAGCACTGGAGTCATTGCTCAGGCAAAGGAACCAAAGGCACACCAGTAGATGAAGCATATTCTGCACTGCTACCATCTTGTCCGAAAGATTATGGATTGAGGTGACGTCGACCTTCAGAAGATCGACGGAAAGGAAAACCTGATCGACCCATTCACTAAAGCTATTGTAGTAAAGGAGTTTGACGATTTTAAGTCGAAGATAGGTATTAGATACTACACCGATTGGATTTAGTCCAAGTGAAAGATTGTTGGAAATGTGTTCTAAAGCTAATCGTCAGTCTGTTGATGGTTAGACCATATATTTGTAATTGTAATAAAGTTTTTTTTTTGATATTTTTCATCACAAAGTCTTCTAATGAACTTCTATGATATGATGAAGTCCTTAGGACTATCTAGATTCGACAAAGGAGGATTTGTTGTTTAGTTCTTAAATAGTTCACGACCAAATGATACGTTGTTACTTAGGATGACAACGTTTATCAAGTATAGATCATTGTGTGCCACATAGGTTGGTTGTCCTCATAACCAAGGAGTGTTGAGACACTGATATGGCATGCAAGTGAGATGTATGCGTACATCTACACTGAACGTGACCAACTCTAGGGCTTTTCTCCTATCAAGATTAGCTTTGATGGAATATGGATATAAATGTTCCTCCGATCTGAGATCACCATGGTGACTTCCAAGCAACTCACTATGTTTTGGTACCGGACTATCTGAATTTCTAATTCAATGATGGAAGGTTTCTAGGCACAGTCAAGTACTTGTAGAGTTGGTGCGAGTATCAAGATGGAATTGACCACTTCTGATTTCAGGAGCTATGTTCAATTGTGTTTCAATTTAGCAAAACCTTGGCTAGGGTAGTCTTAGTGAGGAGTCACGGAATTAATTGCTTTGAGACATGATATGGATGTATTTTCTAGGGTTGACGGTCTAACCCTAAGTCATCTATTACACAGAGGTCATATGAATAAATTATATGGTAACCATATTTATATAGGTTCTGAATATTGTGATTACGATTATTCAACCTATCCAGACATTGGGTACCATTGCTAGATGGTCACTTCGATTAGTATAGAAATTGATTTCTATGCTATCAGCTTAGGTTTTGACTTGCAGAGTCACACACACTAGAGATTTCTATCTGATTTGATGGCTGATGAAGAGTCCCACTCGATTGAGACTCTATGGTCAAGTCCCACTAGACTGGGACTCTTCGATCAAGGGTCCTACTGGGTTAGGACACTGAGTCTCAATATCTGAGAGTCTGTGGTCAAGAGTCTCACTAGACTGGGACTCTTTGACTAAGAGTCCCACAGCTCTGGGACTCTGAGTCCTACATGTCTGGGACTCTGTAATTGAGAGTTGGGACTCCATAATCATGAGTTCCACTTATTTCGGACTTCAGGATCAAGAGTCCTATTGGTTGACTCTTTGATCAAGAGTTTCATTTTGATGGAACTCTATTGTTCGGACATCCACTAGATTTAGACTCTAATTTTATGAAAGATTTTATTAGTCATTTGATCACTAATTAACTTAATTTGATTGAGTAATTATTTTTGGTCCAAGTCCAATTGAATTGGTTTCAGTTGGGTCTGACCCGATTAAGTCGTTGGTTGACCTCATCACCGAGGAGGTTTGAACTCTAATTTGATAAGAGATTGGGTTTGATCAATTTCTAATTTTATTGGGATTTAGTTGAGCCTAATTAAGCCTAAATGTGTTGGGTTTAAATTAGTCTAATTGGGCCTAACCTATTTTGGATTGGTTGGTTCAATTGGTTCAAGTTTGAATTTCAAAGACTAGTTTGACTAGTCTTCTTTCCCTGCGCCACTTAACCCATGCCTACTTAAAAATTTAATATAATTCTCTCATGACTTATTTTTCATGCATAAAAGATCTTTTGACTAGGTCTCCCACATTCCAAATGGATAAGGTTTGGTTGTTATTTGTTTTGATTTGAATGAGATTCAAATTTAGATAAAAAATAACCTCTACCTTATCCATGCGCCACCTTTCTCTTGTGCGACACTTTTGCTATATGAGAAAAAATTTCTCATGATTCCTTTCCGTGTATAAGAGGTTGTCACCCATCCTTTCTCATGTCCCTTAGTGGATGGGATCAGGTGGTTTGAAGGTTGAATTCAAAATGAGTTTGAATTTGGCCTAACAACCAACCCGATCTTTCTCTCCACGCGGTGTCTACTCTGTTTGGCACAAAATAAATAGGAGGAATTTTTGGAACATGAGAAAATAGATCTAAGATTGAGAGATGACTTCCATGAGCCTTCTGGTGCATGAGAAAAAAGTTTTAAAAAATCTCGTGAGGTGAAAAAATAGAGAAAGGCTAGCGCAAGGTTTCAAGGTGCATCTGATCTAGTGCTTTGACCTAGGATTCAGGAATCCATTTCATGAGATACGAGTGTCGAAAGCCCACGAAACTTTATGAAGAACCTCCTCTACCTCTCTACTATGTCTACTAATGACCTAGAGCATCCATGAAGCCCATAGATAAGGATCAAAGGCATTCGATCAAAATAGCTCCTGAAAGACTCTGGTGTCGAGCTAGCACTCGCGTGGGAGCCGATCAGGATCAGGAGACTCGTGTAGACGATCCATGGAGGCCAAATACTTGTATGGCTGCATCATGACCAGCAAAACTCCTTGAAAATGATTAGATCATGGCGATCAAGTATCCACAAAATGGTATTGTGTTCTGAATATGTAGATGTAGTAAATAATTCACTACATAGTTTTATTTTCAGATCTATTGATGTATGTATGCATATTATGTTTAGATCATAATGTGTAAGGTTAAATAATCTGATATGATCAGTAGATAATTAATTAGATTAATTATTTTCCACTACTTTTTTGCTATTTTTAAAAAGTTTTGAAAATAGCTTAGGAAATCCTGCACTGTTTCCTTCACAGCACACATGGGAAAAGATTAAGTTTGTTGGGATTCTATCATATAGAGTCCAACAAACTTCAACAACTTTCCATCTACTGACTTGGTCTACAACAAGATGCCATATAGGAAAGAGAGGAGAAGGGTGGGCTTGCATGATGATCAGGGAGAGAGGAGATTAGTTGCCAAAAATAAGAGAGAAAGGACATGAGGGGCATGGAATATAGGTGACGCAAGCAAGATGGATCCTAGTCTTACTAGGATTCCATATTTGACTAGGTCAAATATGGTTTCTCAAAGCAAATCAAACTAGAAGTAAATCAATCCAATTAAATTAGATCATAATTAAATTAAAGACTTAATTAAATTAGATTAAATTAGATTTAATTTTGATTTAATTTTTTAATCAAATTAGAAAATTGGGTTGACCCAAGTTCTAGTTGAACTAGGACTAGTTCTTCCTTGCACATGGCTTATCCAATAAATCAATTTGACTTAATCCAATCAAGCCCAAACTAAATCTAATTAAATCATATTTATATATATTTAATCTCATCCCTTTGGCTTAATCAAATTATGTAAATTAGTAATTAAATTGCTAATTGATCCTCCTACATTGCACTAGGTTAAACATCAATCATATTGATCGTTTAACCCTAGAATGATTCTCAATCATTGATCAACCATCCAATTGGATCGTAAACTCTAATGTGTGTGACCTCATAGATCTAAATCTAAGTTGGTAGCATAGAAATAAATTTTTGTACTAGTCAAAGTGACCATCTTGTAATGGTATCTGACGGTCGGATAGATTAAATGTGTAGAACAACATCCTTAGAATCCATGTGGATATAGTTTCCAGATAATTCTTTTCCTTGACCAAAATGCTCGTAAGGCACCTTAGAGTTAAACTGTCAACTATGATTAGGCTGTCCACATTATATTTCAAAATATCAAATCCATCTCATGGATTATCCTGGCCAAGGTTTTGCTATATTGAAATACAGTGATACATTCTTCTCCAACTCTTGGAGTGGTCAATTCTATTTTGATTACACACCAACTTTGCAAGTACTTGACTGTGCCTAGAAGTCTTCTGTTATTGAATTAAAAATTTAGTTAGTTCGGTACTAAAGCATAGTGAGTTGCTTGCAAGCCACTGAGGTAATCTCGGATCTAAGGGAGACTTATATCTATATCCCATCAGAGACATTCTCGACAGCAAAATGCTCTGAAGTTGATCACGTTCGGTGATGATGTATCCCTACATCTCATCTAAATGCTATACCAGTGTCTCCACACTCCTTGGTTAAAAGGACAACCAATCTATATGGCATACAGTGATCTATGCTTGATAGATGCTATCGTTCTTATTAACAGCCTATCATTTGATCATGAATAGTTTTAAGGACTAATTGATAAATTCTTTTTTTATCAAATCTAAAAAGTCCTAAGGACCTCATCACAATAATGGAGTTTATTAGAAGATGAAAAACTTATGATGAAAAATATCAAAAATATATTTTATTAATCAATAAATTAATTATAATTATAATGCAGCACAACCGTCAACAGGCTAATGATTGACTTTAGGACATATTTTTCAATAGTCAAAATTTATTCTGATTGGATCTAGAAGTTTATTCATAGCTTTTAAGGGATTTTTGGTCCATTTGATCATGATCTGATGATCAAAATCGATCTAGGGTTTCCTTCGACTTGTTTCAAGAGTCTTAATCCTGATTTCTTCAGGAATTCTTACCAAGAACCACTTTTAGCCTATAAAAAGCCCTATTGTTGTCGAACAGAGCATAGACTAGGAGAGAATAGTTTAGAGAGAATAGAGAGCAAACAAAAGAGGAAGAGGATCGAAGAGAAAAGTAAGGGTTTTTGAGGGAGATTTTGATCAAGAGAAAGAGCTTCACTTTTTCTTCCTTCTTTCCTCTCGTCTCATCTTCCACAACCAGCACATCAAGCAGCTTTTTTTAGATCTATCCCTATAGATCTTCATTCGTAGGATATAGGATGCTTCATCCAAGTCCTTGATGGAGAACCAAAATGACAGTAATATTTTTATTTTCTATAGTGTAGGGATGTCATTTTCGATTAAGAGAATGTCATCCATGTACAACATAAGAAATACAACAACTGAGCTATTTGTCCACTTATATATGTAGGGCTCTTTCCTGTTCTTAATGAAGCCATACATTTTGATCATCTTATAAAAATATATGTTTTAACTCTAAGATGCCTACTTCAATCCATAAATGGATCTTTGAAGCTTACACAGCTTGGACTCATCTGTGAATGTGAACTCTACAGGTTGTATCATATACACCTCTTCTTCCAACTATCCATTTAGAAATATTGTCTTCATATCCATCTGCCAGATCTCATAGTCTAGATGGATAGCTATTACAAGCATAATCCAAATGGATTTGAGTATTGCTATAGAAATAAATATTCCATCATAGTCAATATCATAATGTTGACGATACCTCTTGGCAACCACATGGGCTTTATAGGACTTCACCTTTCCATCTACGTCCCTCTTTCTTTTGAAGACCTACTTACTCCTAATGGATTTAACTTCTTCAGGTGGGTCAACTAATGTCCATACATTGTTGACCTTCGTAGACTTCGTTCCAAATTTTATGATCTTAAGCTATTTCTTAGAATCAAATCTTTGCATTGCATCTATGTAGGTGATCAAATATTTATCATTCTCATCAAGTTCAATACGATCACCATACTGGACCAAGAAACCATAGTGCTATCCAGTTGATACAGTACTCTACCGAATTATCTTAAGAATGCAGGTATATTAAGCTTCAGGTTTGATCTAATTAAATCTGGTTTAGGTTTAGCTAATTATGTCAATTTTTCTACTGGTCGAACTTCCTCAAGTTTGATTTTAGAGGTAATAGTTCTTCACTAAGAAACTCCTTTTCTAAAAAGATTGCTCTATTGCTGATGAACACCTTTTATTCTTCAACATGGTGAAAATTGTAATCCTTAGTTTTCTTATGGTATCCTATAAATATACGCTTATCGGATTGGGGTCCAAGTTTATCTATTTATAAATGTTTGACGTAGGCTAGATAATCCCAAACCCAAAGGTAAGAGAGTGTAGGCCTACGCCTAGTCCATATCTCATATGAAGTCTTTGCAATGAATTTACTTAGAATATTATTCAATATAAAACAAGCAGTCTTAAGTGTATAACCATATCCTAAAATGAAATAGTCAGACTAGCAAACCCCATCATGGATCGAACCATGTCTAACAAGGTTCGATTCCTCCTTTTCGATACACTATCAAGTTGTTGTGTCCCTGGAGGACTTCACTATAAGAGATCCCATTCTATCCTAGATATGTCAAGAATTCACTGGATAGGTATTCACCTTCTCGATCTGATCGAAGAGTTTTAATATTTTTTTTAGTTTATTTTTTATTTCATTACAAAATTATTTGAAAATTTTAAATGATTCAGACTTATGTTTCCTAAGAAAAATGTACCAATACCTAGATAGATTGTTAGTAAATATAATGAAATGGTGATATCTACCTCTAGCACTGGTGTTCATTGGTCAACATGCATCACCATGTATGAGACTTAAAGCTTTATTGACTCTTTCACCCTTTCTAGTAAAAGATGATTTTGTCATCTTCCCAACAAGAAAGGATTCACAAGTTGGCAATGATTCACAATTATCAACATCGAGGATTTTCTCTTTGGCTATCCTATTTATCTTGTTCTTATTAATATGATCAAGCCTACAATGCTAAAGGTAGGCATCAATAACATTATCTAATATAGGATGTTTATTAGATGTGTATATTACACACACAAGCTATGATAAAATATAAATATCATTTTTTTGTTATCCATATATTATTGTAATATCATTCATAATGATATCATAATAATCTTTCTTTATTGATAAATAATAACTAGTTTTGGCCAAAAGGGTAATAGAGATTATATTCATCAGAAAAGAAGGACAGTAATGACAATCATCTAAAAAAATAATAATACCATTAAAAATAAGTTGAACTATTTCTAAAGCTAGAAGTAGAACGGATCTTCCATCTCCAACGTTCAAGAATCGCTCATCATTCTCAAATTTTCTACTAACTTGAAGTCCTTGCAATGAATTACAAATATAAATTAGACTTTCAGTATCCAATACCTAGGTAGTAGTATCACAAATAAAAAAAAAAGGAGGTTATAATATGACATCTTTTATTAGCAACTCCTTGCTTTTTTCTCTTATTCAGCTTGTTGGGATCAAGGGAAGCAAGGTACTGAGGATAGTTTTTCTTCCAGTGCTCCTGCTTCTTATAGTAGAAGTACTCTACCTGATTTTAGTTAGTCTTGGACTTTTTATTGAGACTACGCATAGAAGCCCCATCACGAACCTCTTCATGCTGCTAAACAATATTTAACTTTTGATACTTATTATCGAAATTGGATCCCATAAGTATATCACTATCTAACAATGAATGGAGCAACTAGGGTTTGGCCTAAATTACATAAAGAAAATCAAAAGCCTAATTAATAAATGATTTATTAATCCTTAAAATTTGGACTTTAATCAAAAGGTTTTCTCACTATTTTATTCAAATTGATAGCCTCTACCTTTAATTCGAGGAATTATCTTAATTTTTTAGTAGATACTAGAATCCGCACAGACTATTTATGGGCTCGAGGAAAGCTCTGGCCAATCCATGTGCATCTATGGATAGGTTCTTAACCAATTATTTTTTCAAATAATTTTTAGTATTAGGTTTTGCCTCAGGTATCTTTTTAGTAGGATAGGGCCTCCATTGAAAGTCCTGGTTAGGTCCAACCATTAATATGCATGATTAAGTTTGGTGCATCAAATGAACGATGACCAGGGGGATGACCAGGTTTGAGGAAAGCTCTGGCCAACCTGATCATCATTCAAAGAGTGCGACCTAATTATTATATGATGAATGATAATTTCAATATTTAGATGAACACTAGGCATAAGGTGCCTCTAATATCCACCAGACTATTAGACCCATTACCATCCACCTTAATGGGAGGCTATGATTTAGTTATCACCAAAACTATTTTATTTTAAGAATCTAATAATTTTAAAGAATTTGGTTAACTCAACTTAAGAGAATAGAAAAAAGATTAATCAGCTAATTATGATCCTCCCACTGACTTCACCAAGTCAGATTAATGGAGATCATAGATAAGCTAGTCTAGGGGCATCTAAATTAGTCACACTGATTTACTTAGTTGACATGGGTCAGCTTGAATTATCAAGTAATCTGATCAAAATATAATTTCACCAAGAAGGTCAGGTAAGTGAGATCGGTGGAAGGGATATACGATTAACTTATCAAAGATCGAATCAATGCGAGTAGCTCGTAATTAAAGACCACCGATCATAAACTGCCTGACTTACCTTAGATATCAACTAGTTAATTAGTTTTGATTGGATTCACCTAATAGTTCGGCTAGACCACTTAGCTAAGAATTAAGTTCATTTGATTTTCGTTAAAGACTTGGACTTGACCAATTGATTTTCATTAAAGAAATGGACTTGACCAACTACAACTATTGCAATTGATCTATAGAGTCCTTGACCAAATCTGAGATAACATTTGAATAGATTTAGTCAATTACTCTAATTAAGATCATTCTTTAATCTAATGTTAGATCTAACCTAATTAATGGACCTAATTCACTCTAATCCATTAACCCATGTTTTATGATTTTTGTCTTAGGATCTTTAATTCATAATTCTAGTTCCTAATCGATAACTCTTAATTCTTAATTAGGTGTTGGATTGAGGATCAAAATTTGGTATTTCAAAAATAATTTTTATATTTATAAAATATTTTTATAATTGGCTTATGTCTGTTGGGAATTATGTTCCAAAGCCAATCGTCAGCCTATTGATGGTTGAGCTATTTTATAATTATATTAATTTATTAATTAATAAAATTATTTTGGCATCTTTTTTATCATAAGTTTACATCTTCTAATGAACTCCATTATTGTGATATAGTCCTTAGGACTATTTAGTTTGGATAAAAAAAGAATTTATCGATTAGTTCTTAAATTTATTCACAACCAAATGATAGACTGTTAATTAGGACAACAGCATCTATCGAGCATAGGTTGCTATATGCCATATAGGTTGGTTATCCTCTTAACTAAGGAGCATGAAGATACTGGTATAGCATACAGGTGAGATGTATGGGTACATCATCAATGAACATGACCAACTCTAGAATATTCTACTATCGAGAATATCTCTAATGGGATATAGGTATAAATATCCCTTAGATCGGAGATCACCTCAGTGACTTGCAAGCAACTTACTATGCTTTGATACCAAACTAACTGAATTTCTAATTCAACAATGGAAGGCTTCTGGGCACAGTCAAGTACTTACAAAGTCGGAGTGTGATCAAGATGGAATTGACTATTCCAAGAGTTGGAGAAGAATGTATCATTATATTTCAATATAGCAAAATCTTGATCAGAGTAATCCATCAGATGGATTTGATATTTTGAAATACAATGTGGACTGATGGGAATGGTGTATAGGGCAGAAGCATGAATTTTAAAGCAAAAGTATGAAATCAAATAAACCAAATCCAAACTCTAGGACCACTTTATTAGCAATTAAATCATATAACATGCATTTGTAATATAAAAGATAGTATTAGAACATACCTCTTATCGCTAAACCCTAAATTAACCCTGATCATTGGTACCAGTCCGTCAGGGGTTCCACCAGGTGCCCACATGTTCACTCTCCAACGTTGATCCATACAGAGACTTGATCAAGACACCAGCACCTCTGATTTATATAATTAGAGTTCTAATAATAAGAACTTTAATTAAAAAGGGCAAGACCTTCTTTAGCCTTTATGTCACCTTCCTTGCCTCTCCTTATCTCTCTTTCTTTTTCTTTTGTCTTCTTAATTTTCCTTCCTAATCTCTTAGTCTTAAGATGACTTCTTGTCCTTATAATGACAAGGTCTAGATAAGAGAAGGAAAGAAAGAAAATTTGACAAAAAGAAACTCTTGTAAGAAAGAAAGATAATTTTCACACACACTCAGACTCATGGTGCGCACCCCTACTTGTAATGTACGTAGGGGTGCCAACTAAAATTCTCACGCCCTTTCCTCATCAATTTCTCACATCCCATCAGCCAATCTCATGCCTTATCAGTAAATAATGAGATGTAGACTTAGTTCAAGAGGTGCCTTAAAGTAGAAGGACTCTTCGACTAATTCTACGTAAGTTTTTTATGAAGAGTCGCAATATTTCATCTTTGGCACCACCCTTTTCATCCATTAGATCATATAAAAATAGGCCATCCAATGACTCTAAAAAAGGATGTCCATTCAACAAGAAGGCATGGAGATAATCTTTGAATAGTCAAAGTCCCAAGAGACTTTGACTTGGTTTAAGAGGCATCAAGGAGGAGTAGGCGGCATGGAGTCTTGGGCGGCAAGGGGTCTTGGGCAACAAAAATTCCTTCTCAAAATAATAACAAAGTATTTCATCTGTAGAAGGACTCTTCTGCACCCCATATCTGATGTCCATGCCAATATAAAAAGTTACATGACATAACAAAATGGAAAAAGCCAAAGAAGGTAGGCGCCAACTAATTCCATGCGCCAAAGAGTTCTTTGCGCATGAAAGACTTCCCACACGCAAGAAAGAGACTCTCTGGCATGTGAGATTCAGGTATGTGGCACCCCAACTAAAGCCCAATCAATCTAGGTTAATTCAATTCAAGACCAAATCCTATTTGGCTTAAATCGGATCTAAATTAGTCCAAATTGATAGCCGATTTGAATCCAACTCGATAGTCGATTTGAATCCAACTCGAAACCAGGTGCTAGGATTTGCTACATGTGCTAGCATGTTCATCTTGCAAACATGGTCTAATCTAATTAAACCCTTAATCAATTCTCTTTGTGTGTGACCCATTGGGATCCACATCCAACCAGCAGTGAGTCTGGGTATGATTTGACCTAATCTGGTTAGAACTCAATGAAACCGATTTAGGTCAAAACTAGCCAACCCAATTTGACTTAATTTAGAACACTTTCTAATTTAATTCTCAAATTAAAATTTTAATTTGATCAAATCTATAAGATATGATTGACGTCTAGCAATGTATTATGACTATCCAGAAGATGTAAAATTTTTTATGGAAATACCAAAAATACCCTTCAGTGAAAATTACCATGCAACTATATCCTTTAATCTCCCTCCATCCTGGATATGACTCTAGGTATGGAAATATGTCAACCCCAATATCATATTCATTTCTTTTCCAATCTTATGATGATGATTCATTTATTAGAAACCATTTCTAATTTTTCATCATGTTTTGATCAAAGTATTCCTGAATCATCATTTGTTTGAAGCAGGTAGGATGCTATTTCCTCTTACCAGGAGAGATCGATTCCATGTTTACCTACTCACAACCTTTATATATATAATCTACCATATCCAGATCATCCCGTACATAATAGAGTCATGAATGAGTATGAACCAAAATATGAATATATATATATATATATATATATATATATATATATATATATATATATATATAAGATTCTATGGTAGTTTCAGGTCAAAGGATTACATGCACAAATTTCACTATGAGAACCATCTATTGACATATAGATAAGACTCCATTAGATATTCTCGATTTGGATCAATTCAGTGAACTCATTCTTTAATGAGCATCTACATTCTTGTATTAGTGTCATATACAAGTAATTATGAGATCAATCACCTCTCAATCGAGCATACAAAGAATGTGCTAATCTTATCGAAAAACATTGATCCTTAACTCAATGTCCCATCGACTAGGAATATTTAAATTAGGATTTTAAGGTTTTAGGTCTCACTGGTATGATCTCATCATAATCCTAAAACCATAGCCCTAATTTATAGGGATCATTATTAAGGTTTCACATCAAACTTGAATACAAATGATATAAATCATATATAGAAATAGGATGTGATGAGTTCACCTTAATCCTAATCTGATCGGAGCTCAAGATAGAGAGAACTTAATCACACAAGTAGCTATACTAAAGAGGTTCATTTCTTAGTTTTGATGGGTTGCCACCAATGCTGCTAGGTGTCACTGTGGATTTTGGGACCAACTTGAATGATTTAGATGATCGATCATTCTAATTGTCTGAATCAAAAGAGTTCTGATCCATCGAAAGGAGTTTCGATGATATCGATGATGAAAATCATAACATATCCTATTACATACATAACTGAATCTAACTGGATCACATAAAAAGGTTTGATCTAATATCATCAATTGGACTATCCAGTTCAATTTATTTGAATAAGATTCAATTAGGTTCAAGAAAATCATGCTACACATGATTGAGCCTAACGTTCTTCTTTTTCTAATCATAAAGTTGTCTCGACTGAGCCAAATGAGTTTGTGCTCACTCAGGTACCTTTACTGTCTGACTAGAAGTTTGTCCAGTCAGAAAAGTATGTCCTTATTTATGAGATAAATTTGAGACAACACCTACTATTTTCCATCACCTTACCATTTTTGTATTTAACTTGGTCAAACATTGACCTTTGACCCCTCGGACATCTGCCTATATGTCATGCACTTATTGGAGAGCAGATAGGGGCTTCTCCCTCTCTAGAAATTGAAAGAGGGGTGCATGCCTAGGATGGTGTGTGCCTATGGATAAGGATGCTGGAGTCCCATACGGATGGGACTCCAGGTTGCTTGTTGGATTCAAACTAGGTGACCTCTCCTATAGACTTTGACCAGTCTCAGGCACGACCTTAGGATGAATCTATGGATCTCTCATTTGATTGGATTAGGTGATGTCATCCCATCAATCAGATTTAGATTTGATTGTACGAAGCAACGTGATTGACCGGGGTGATGCAGCACTGCATGGCGCAGCAAAGTCTATAATATAGACCATGTCTGCGCCAACTTTTTAATAAGTTCCTCTTAGCCCACACCCCAAGGCTGTCCTCTCCCTTCTCCATGCTACCATCTGCCCTCTCTCCTCTCCATGCCTAAAAGTTGGGCCTTCAGATTAGTGCGAGACAGGCAAAGAAAAGGCTGACAAAATAAGGAAGAAGGCAGCACTACTACAAAGACGAGAGTGATGTTCAGAAGAAGTTTTGAAGATCCTCCAAATCAGATCCAGATCTAATTTTTGGAGAAAAAGAAAAGGAGATCTCTAGATCTAGCCCGAGTGGATATCGGTAGAGGCCAGTCGCTTGTGTGGCTAGATCCAGAACCTCAGAGCTTCCCGCAGGATCATCAACGGGTAATCAGATTATCCAGAATCAAGGTAAAATTAATTTAGTTTTAAATTTAATTTAATTTTTTATTTATTAGATCATAAAATCAAATCTGAAAAAGTGTCAGATTTGATTAGGATCTAAGAGAAAAATTTTTGAATATACCTTTCAATCCAATCAGATCTGAACGAACCTGACCCAAAAAAATTTAGGATTTTCTTCAATTAGTTTATTCAAGATAGCAGCATTGGAAAGCAAATCAAGCTCAATGAGAAAGTCTCACAAGAGCAACGAGCTAAGGACCAAATGGAACCAAATCAGGTTAAGCCAATCCAGTCACTACCTCCTCCACTCATAGATCGAAAAGAGTTTCCCATCCCCTTGAGTGGTACTTAGGTACGATTTTAGAGGAAGTAGAGGAAATATTTCTCATAGGTAATGGGGTTCATGATGATGATCTCAAAATCTATAATGAGGCAATATCAGATATCGACTCTGAGAAATGGTTAGAGGCAATGAAGTCAGAAATAGACTCGATGCACTCAAACCAAGTCTGGACCTTGGTAGATCCATCAGAAGGTACAGTATCTATTAGGTGTAAATGGATCTTCAAGAGAAATATTGGTGCAGATGGGAATGTGGAGACATTCAAAGCTAGATTAGTGGCAAAAGGTTATAGTCAATGCACATTGACTATCAGGATACCTTTTCGTCAGTAGCTATACAAAAATCCATTCATACATTACTTGCTGTTGCAACCTATTTCGATTATGAAATATGGCAAATGGATGTGAAAACGATATTCTTAAATGGATATCTTGAGGAAGATATCTATATGGAATAGCCCTTAGGTTTCACATCCAGTGATGATGATCACAAAGTATGCAAGCTGCAAAGGTCCATATATGGACTTAAGCAAGCATCTTGGAGCTGGAATACTCATTTTAATGATGTAATCAAAATATTTGGTTTCATCAAAAATGAGGAGGATTCATGTATCTTCAAAAAGGTCAGTGGGAGTGCTATTGTCTTTCTCGTATTGTACATGGATGACATCCTCCTTATTGGGAATGATATTCCCATGTTGACCACAGTTAAAATATGGTTATCTAAAGAATTCTCCATGAAAGACCTAGGAGAAGCATCCTTTATTCTAGAAATTAAGGTCAATAGAGATAGACCGAATAGGATGCTAGGACTTTCACAAAAGATGTACATAGAGGAAGTGCTAAAGAGGTTTAGTATGAAAAACTCTAAAAGAGATTTGGTACCCTTCAGACATGGCATTCATCTTCCAAGAAGATGTGCCCCAGCACACCTGAGGAAATAGAACGCATGAGCAAGATCCCTTATGCTTCAGCAATAGGGAGCCTCATGTATGTCATGTTATGTACACGACCTGATATAGCCCATGCTGTGTCACAAGCAGATATTAGTCAAATCCAGATAAAAATCACTAGACTTTTGTGAAATGTATCCTTAAGTACTTGAGAAGAACTAAGGATATGTTATTGGTCTTTGGCAATGGAGAACTCCAAATCTAGGGATATACAAACTTGAATTTTATGTCCAACATAGACGATCAAAAGTCGACATTTGGAAGTCTATTTTTGTGCAATGGTGGAGTTGTCAGTTGGAAGAGTTTCAAGCAGACAGTAATAGCAGATTCTACCATGAAAGCAGAATACATTGCTGTGTCGGAAGCTACAAAAGAGGCATTTTGGTACAAGAAGTTTGCCATAAAGATCGGAGTGATGCCATCAGATGCCATTCCTCTATACTGCGACAACAATGGCATAATAGCCCTTGCTAAGAAGCCGAGGTCTCATCAGAAATTCAAGCACATCGAGTGACGATATCACCTTATCCCTGATTACCTCGAGAAGGGATACGTCGAGGTCAAGAGAGTCGACTCCGCAGACAATGTGGCAGACCTGCTTACAAAATCGTTGGGCCAATAGAAGATCGAAGCCCACCTTGAGAAGATGGGACTTAGATTAGTAGCCAATTGGCTTTAGGTCAAGTGGGAGTTTGTTAGATATGTGTGCCCTAGAAGCTAGAATTGGCTGACACTTGTAATACACTTCTAAGGGCAAAATTATAATTTTGACTATAAATAATAAAATAGATTATTTTCTATCACATAAGTATATTTAGTGTCTGTGATACATCCCTTGAGTTAATGATAATTCATATTTTCAAGAGTTGAAAATTTAAGACATGAATTTTTATTTATTAACTCATAAAATGCTCCTGACCATAGGATCATCATGAGGATGATGATTGATCTGGAAGGTTAGTGTATAATCGCTTCTTTATAGTAGATGAGTCTTAAGTCTATGGTGTAGAGACACCAGAATAAGAGTACAGGTACTTGTTAGAGAATAAGGGCACTAAGCGTGACCACCTCGAGTAGTCTTAAGGAAGTCTACCTTCTCATCAATGACTAACTCGATGCTGCAGTGGTGTGTCTAGTTCTTTGATCTGAGGTGCATCGATAGTTCACCTTAAGGGTGTTATAGTTTGACAACACCATGACTCGGTCTCCTAGCCATTTGGAATCCTGAGGTGTATGTTGTCTATAGCATGTTCATTGTAGGAATTGGATTGTACCAAGATGGAATCTATCTACCTCGGTAGAAGAGGAGCAGCCCTATGATGATCATAAGAATTAAGTCCATAAGCCCATGGCCATGGCAGAGTGTGAAATAATAGAAAGAGTTTCTATTAAGGTTTTCACATCAAACTTGAATCAAATGATTAAATCATATGATAGAAATTAGGATGTGATGAGTTCACCTTAATCCTAATCTGATCGGAGCTCAAGATAGAAGAACTTAATCACACAAGTAGCTATACTAAGAGGTTCATTTTTAGTTTTGATGGGTTGCCACCAAATGCTGCTAGGTGTCACTAGTGGATTTTGGGAGCAACTTGAATGATTTAGATGATCGATCATTCTAATTGTCTGAATCAAAAGAGTTCTGATCCATCGAAAGGAGTTTCGATGATATCGATGATGAAAATCATAACATATCCTATTACCATACATAACTGAATCTAACTGGATCACATAAATAAGGGTTTGGATCTAGATATCATCAATTGGACTAATCCAGTTCAATTTATTTGAATAAGATTCAATTAGGTTCAAGAAAATCATGCTAGCACATGATTGAGCCTAACGTTCTTCTTTTTCTATCATAAAAGTTGTCTCGACTGAGCCAAATGAGTTTGTGCTCACTCAGGTACCTTTACCTGGTCTGACTAGAGCTTGTCCAAGTCAGAAAAGTATTGTCTTAATTTATGAGATAAATTTGAGACAACACCTACTATTTTCCATCACCTACCATTTCTTGTACTTTAACTTGGTCAAACATTGACCTTTGACCCTCGGACATCTGCCTATATGTCATGCACTTATTGGAGAGCAGATAGGGGCTTCTCCCCTCTCTAGAAATTGGAAAGAAGGGGGTGCATGCCTAGGATGGTGTGTGCCTATGGATAAGGATGCTGGAGTCCCATACGGATGGGACTCCAGGTTGCTTGTTGGATTCAAACTAGGTGACCCTCTCCTATAGACTTTGACCAGTCTCAGGCACGACCTTAGGATGAATCTATGGATCTCTCATTTGATTGGATTAGGTGATGTCATCCCATCAATCAGATTTAGATTTGATTGTACGAAGCAACGTGATTGACCGGGGTGATGCAGCACTGCATGGCGCAGCAAAGTCTATAAATAGACCATGTCTGCGCCAACTTTTTAATAAGTTCCTCTTAGCCCACACCCCAAGGCTGTCCCTCTCCCTTCTCCATGCTACCATCTGGCCCTCTCTCCTCTCCATGCCTAAGAAAGTTGGGCCTTCAGATTAGTGCGAGACAGGCAAGAAAAGGCTGACAAAATAGGAAGAAGGCAGCACTACTACAAAGACGACGAGTGATGTTCAGAAGAAGTTTTGAAGATCCTCCAAATCAGATCCAGATCTAATTTTTGGAGAAAAGAAAGAAAAGGAGATCTCTAGATCTAGCCCGAGTGGATATCGGTAGAGGCCAGGCGCTTGTGTGGCTAGATCCAGAACCTCAGAGCTTCCGCAGGATCATCAACGGGTAATCAGATTATCCAGAATCAAGGTAAAATTAATTTAGTTTTAATTTAATTTAATTTTTTTATTTATTAGATCATAAAATCAAATCTGAAAAGTGTCAGATTTGATTAGGATCTAAGAGAAAATTTTTGAAATATACCTTTCAATCCAATCAGATCTGAACGAACCTGACCCAAAAAATTTAGGATTTTTCTTCACTCACAACCTTCATATATATAATCTACCATATCCAGATCATCCCATACATAATAGAGTCATGAATGAGTATGAACCAAAATATGAATTTATATATATAAGATTCTATGGTAGTTTCAGGTCAAAGGATTACATGCACAAATTCCACTATGAGAACCATCTATTGACATGTAGATAAGACTCCATTAGATATTCTCGATTTGGATCAATTCAGTGAACTCATTCTCTAATGAGCACCCATATTCTTGTATTAGTATCATATACAAGTAATTGTGAGATCAATCACCCTCTCAATCGAGCATACAAAGAATGTGCTAGTCTTACCGAAAAATATTGATCCCTAACTCAATATCCCATCGACTAGGAATATTTAAATTAGGGTTTTAAGATTTTAGGTCTCACTGATATGATCTCATCAAAATCCTAAAATCATAGCACTAATTTATAGGGATCATCATAATCTTAAATAAGATACTGCATATGATGAAATAAATGCCTTTATTTATTAAAAATGTCATTACATGAGTTTGGAAGATAAAGAATATCCCAAAAAATTAATTGGCTTGAGGGCATATTCCTTTCATGGACAACCTGATCAGATTTGACAATTAAACTCTGTGGTATCCTATGAGCATTGTGATCAAGGGGATGAATTATATGAAAACTATATCCGCATGGGTTCTAAGGATGGTGTTCTACACCTTCAACCTATCCGACCGTCGGGTATCATTGCTGGATGGTCACTTTGATTGATACAAAAATTTATTTTTATGCTATCGACTTAGGTTTAGACCTATGAGGTCACACACATTAGAGCTTATGATCTGATCGGATGGTTGATCAACGATTAAGAATCGTTCTAGGGTTAAACAATCAATACGACTGATGTTTAACCTAGTGCAAGTATTGCAGAAGGAGCAATTAGCAATTGAATTGCTAATTGACTTAATTTAATTAAGCCAATAGGCTGAGATTAAGTTTAATTAAATATGATTAGATTTAGTTTGGGCTTGATTGAATCAAGTCTAATTAGTTTATTGGATAAGCCAATTGCAAAGAAGAACTAGTCCTAGTCTAACTAGGACTCGGATTAACCCAATTTTATAATTTGATTAAAAAACAAATAAAAATTAAATCTAATTTAATTAAGTTCTTAAATATATTAGGGCCTTATTTAATTGCATTAGTTTAATCTTGATTTTATTTGGTTAAAAGATCTTGTTTGACCAAGTCAAAATAGGAATTCTAGTGTGACTAGGACTCCTTATCACTTGCACCACTTAATCCTCATGCCTCATGCCCTTTTTGTTTTATTTCTTACGTAAAAATTCTTCACTCCCATGGCTTCTCACGCCCTCTTTCTCTCCTCCTTTTCTCATAAGGTAATTTTTTGGAAGACCAAGTCAAAAGAGGAGTTAGTTTTGCTTAGTATTCCATGAGATAGAATCCTTATTGACCAAAACACCTTCCCTTGAGTGCCACTCCCTCTTTCAATTAATTTTTCTCTTATTCTATAAAAATAATCTCCTTTATTGTGTACCCTTCCTTACTGATCCACATCAATAATTGTGGACAACTTTCCATGTTTGGATATTCCTAGTCTAGGATTTTGATCTAACTTGAACTCTTCTTTTTCTTTATTTATTAGATGAATTTTATTTTGATATTTTCATGGAATATAGAGTTTTGGGGTGTGAAAAAATTAGAGAAAGAGGGTCCTTGGGCATGGGGGTTCCATAGGCACCAAACTAGGTGTCTAGGTGAGAGAAAAGAGAAGAAGAAGAGAGTCTTATTCTAGGGCTGTTTTATTTTCAATCTCTCCTCTTTTTTTTGAGTTTTCTATGAGAGAGTCATAGATTAGTAAACTCTCATCTTTTTTTTCATATTTTGGAGAGTCTAAATTTCAAAGAAGATAGCATCGGATTGACCATCGAAGAAGGATCAACACAGTATTAGCATGCTGTGCTGATTTTCTTCATCGGACTTCAGATCAGAGATCGTAGGCTCATGTGGACAACTTCTAGAGGCCAGATACATGTGTGGCTTATGACTTCATCCTCAGGCCTGGATCAGTAAGTTAGAACATCTAACTTGCTTAGGTAATAGATATAATCTATTAACTTCATACCTGCATTTGATATAGTGTAGATCTTGGTTGATTTGATCAATCTTTTATTTTTTTATTTGATTTTAATTTTTAATTTAATATCACACCTTGATCATGTAATAGATCTGAGATCTAGGTATTTATATATTTATTTAAATAAATATTTAATTTATTTTAGTTTTTTGCTATAAGATCTTGAAAAAGTTTTCAAGATATATCTATAAAATCCTAGATCTGGTTCCTTCAATGTCCACTAAATGGGTCAACTCATTTCAAAAATAGATCGGCTTATTTTATAAATATCAACCAATTGCATGTTTGATTTATAAACAATGCAAATAAAATAAAATCATGAATCTACTTTAGATCTAATCTAAACATATTCATGATAATTAAAATAATTTTAATTTTATTAAATTATTAATTTTTTAAGATCAAATCTAACATATTTATGATTAAACTTTAGATCTACATGAATTAGAATAATCTTTTTAATGTAAGGGATAAATCTTATAGCAGGACAACCTTATAAGATTAGTTCATGTGATCTAATTATTTAATTTTAGATTAAAATAATTTTAAATCTATTAAATTATAATTTCTTTTAGATTATATCTAATATATTTATAATTAATTTTAGATCTACATAAATTAGGATAACCTTTTCATTGTAAAGGAAAAATCTTACAGCAAAACAATCTTATAAGATCAATCCGTGCGATCTAAATATTTAATTTTAGATTTAAATATTAAATTATAATTTAAATTTAATTAAAATAATTAATCTAAAATATATATAAATATCATGTCAAACAATCCTAGACTCTCATACCAATTGAAGAAAAAATCTAGGATCACATGCATCTATTTTGAAACATTTTAAAAAATAAGCATAATGAAAGTCAGAGATTAATCAAATTAATCAATTAAAGTATGCAAAAGCTCCTAAATCTAGGATCTTATGACATGATACATGCATATATTAAATCTAAAAAATTAATAAATAACTAAAGGAAAGGTATTGATGATGTCAATACTTGATCAAATCTAGATTTAATCTAGAATGCTATAGAGATCATATCCTTATATCTTATCACAAGTTGAGAACATTGGTTGCTATTTTCGAGGTTGAGATTGTTGCTTCAGCCATATAGATCGTCTGGCCTCTATAGGTTGTCCACATGAGGCTATGACACAGATCAGAGTTTCAGTGATCAAAAATCCGCAAAGCATGATAGCACCTTACGGATCCCTCCTCAATGGTTGATCTTTGATCTTCCTCTTCTATATTTTTGGACCTTTCAAGGAAGGAGGAAGATAAGGAGAACATGGGAGAAAATATCTTCCTTACTTTTCTCTCAAAAGTTTATGGAAGAAGATGGAAGAAAATCCTAGAGAAGAATCCCTTCCTCTCTTTCTTTTCTCTCACCAGGACACACCTAAATTATGTCCTAAAGAAACCCAATGCCCAAGGCTTCTCTATGCCTAGAATTCCCATGCCTAACTATTTGAAAATATATCCTAAAACCAATCATCAGTCTGTTGATAATTGTGTTATCTTATAAATATAAATGATTTATTATTGAATAAAAAATTTATTCTAGCATTTTTCATCACAAGTCTACATCTTCTAATGAACTTCTGTGCTATGATGAAGTTCTTAGAACTATTTAAATTTAATAAAGAGAGGATTTATTGATTAATTCTTAAATTATTCATAATCAAATAATACGTTATTACCTAGGACGATAATGTTTATCGAGTGTAGATTGTTGTGTGGCATATAGAATGGTTGTCCTCTTAACCAAGGAGTGTGGAGATACTGGTATGGCATACAGGTGAGATGTAGGGGTACATCATTACTAAACATGACCAACTCTAAAGTATTCTGCTATCGAGAATTACACTGATAGGATATGGGTATAAGTGTCTCTTCGATCTAAGATCACCATGGTGACTTACAAGCAACTCACTATGCTTTGGTGTCGAACTACCTGAATTTTTAATTTAGTGATAGAAGCTTTCTAAGCATAGTTAAGTACTTATAAAGTCAGTGAGTGATCAAGATGGGATTGACCACTCTAAAGATTGGAGATAATGTATCGCTATATTTTAATTTAGCAAAACCTTAGCTAGGATAATTTATGTGATAGATTTGATATTTTGAAATACAATGTGGATGACCTTTAGTATTTACAGTCAAACCTTGAGTCATTCTATGAGCATTCATGGTCAATGGGATGAATTATATAGAAACCATATCTATATGGGTTCTAGAATGTTGCTTTATACATTCGACCTATCCGGCCATCGAGTATTATTGTTAGATAGTCATTTCGATTGGTACATAAATTTATTTCTATGCTACTAGTTTAGGTTTGAATCTATGAGATCATAAATATTAAAAGTTTCAATCTAATTGGATGGTTGATCAACGATTAAGAATCATTCCAGGATCAAACAATCAATATGATTGATATTTGACCTAGTGCATATGTCGCAAGAGGATTAATTAGCAATCAGATTACTAATTGGCTCAATCTGATTGAGCATAAGGGCTAAGATCATGTTTAATTGAATATGATTTAATTAGATTTGGTTTGGTCTTGAGTAGATCAAGTCTAATTGATTTATGGGATAAGCTAATTCCAAGAAAGATTAATTTTAGATCGAATTAAGATCTATGTGTACCTAATTTCTAATTTAATTAGAATCTAAATCAAAATTTAATTTAATTTAATCTAATTTAATTGGGCTCTTAGTTGGACAAAGATCATCTTTAGTTGGGTTGTACAAGTTTTAATTTAATTAGGCTTAAGAATTGCTTTGACTAGGTCAAAACATGAAGTCCTAGTTTGACTAAAACTCTCTCCCTTGCGACACCTAGCCTCTTCATGCCTCATTCCCTTGGAATTTGCATGAGAACTCTCATGCCCAAAGAGTCCATGTGTGCCCCCTTGCATCACCTATCTATTAGATGGAAAGTTGTTTTGGACCTAGTCAAAACTAGTAAGTAGTTTTAATTTAAAACTCTATTTGATAGAGTTTGATAGAACCAAAACACTATCCTTAAGAGGTGCCTATCTACCAGATTTATTTTTGAATATTTTAGTGGAAATAGAGGAAATTTTGTGTGCTCATCTCTAGTATTCCATGCCATAAAATAAGGAGGAGGCCCCCAAGAGTTGGGCGCCCCAATCCTTGTCTTAATGGGACATTCCTTTTTTGGTGTTTGACCTAGAGAAGGACTCTCCTATTTCTCTCTATTTAATTGAAGTTTGGACATGGGATTTCTACAGAAAATATATCTAAGAGAGAGGGTTTGGGTGTGGGTTCCTTGGGCACAAGAGGGTCTTGAGCGTGGGGCAGTGTAAGAACATAAGTTTGTGTGTCTTGGTGAGAGAAAAGAAAAAGAGAAGAAAGGTCTTCTCTAGGTTTTCTTTTAGATCTTGTTCCATAAATTTTTGAGAGAAAAAAATAAGGAAGAAGACTTCTCTCAGATCCTCCCAATCTCCTTTTGGTCCTTAGAAGGTCCAAGAAACTTGAAGAAAGGAGGATCATGATCAACTCATCGAAGAAGGATCAACATACCGGTAGTACATTATGCTGATTTCCAGAGATTGAACTTCAGATCAAGATAGAGGCTTCATATAGACTCCCATAAAGGCCAGATGCATGTGTGGCTTGAAGCAACAATCTTAGTCTAAGATCAGCAAGTGCAGATCTCAACCCGCAAAATGTTAAAAGAGATATGATCTCTTTCACTCACTTGATTAGATCTAGTTTTATTCAATGTTAATATAATCAACATCCTTGTTTTTTGTTTATATTTAATTTTTAGATTTACCACATGCATGAATCATGTCATCGAATCCTAGATCTAGGAATTTCTTATGTATTTTATAGATTAATATGATTAATCTATTGCTTTCACTGTTCTTATTTTGAAAATGTTTTGAAATAGATGCTTGCAAACTCTAGATTTTTTTTTTCAATTGATATCAGATCCTAGATCTTTTTAACATAATTTCTATGCATGTTATAGATTAATTATTTTTATTAGATCTAAATTATAATCTAAAATTAAATATTTAGATTGCATGAATTGATCTTATAAGGTTGTCCTACTGTAAGGTTAATCCTTATAGTGAAAAGGTTATCCTAGTTCATGCTGATCTAAATCTTAATCATAAATATGTTTCATATGATCTAAGTTGATTTATAATTTATTAAATTTAAAATTATTTAAATTTAAAAATAATAAATTTAGATTACATGGATTGGTCTTATAAGATAATCCTGTTGTAAGGTTTATCCCTTATAGTGTAGTAAAGATTATCCTAGTACGTGCTGATCTAAAAATTTAATCATAAAATATTAGATGTAATCTAAGAAATTTATGATTAGAATTGAAAGTATTTCAATCTAAATTTTATGATCAATAAATATGTTAGATTTGATCTAAGATGATTTATGATTGTTTAGGATTAAAATTATTTCAATTTAAATTTCATTATCATGAATATGTTTAGATTAGATCTAAAGTGCATTCATGATTTGTTATTTGCATATTGAATATGAATCAAACATGCAATTGGTTGGTAGAACCAGGTTGTAAAAATATTTTAGAAATATAAAAATATTTTTAAAATACCGAATCCCAACCTCAGTCCAAAATTTAATTAAGAATTAAGAGTTGTTTGATTAGGATCTAGGATTGTGAATTAAAGATCCTAAGTCAAAAATCATAACACTTGGGTTAATGGGTTAGAGTGAATTTGGTCCATTAATTGGATTAGACCTAAGTTAGATTAAAAAATGAACTTAATTAGAGAATTGACTAAATCTAATCAAATATTATTTTAGATTAGGTCAAGGTCTCTATAGATCAATTATAATAGTTATAGTTGGTCAAGTCTATGTCTTTAACAAGAACCAAATGGACTTAATTCTTGGTTAAGTGGTCTAGCTCGAACTATTAGGTGGATCCAATCAAAACTAATTAACCAGTTGGTATTTAAGATAAGTCTGACAGCTTATGACTAGTGGTCTTTAATTGAGAGCTACTCATACTGATTCGATCTTTGATGAGTTAATGGCATATCCCTTCCACCGATCTTACTTACCTGATCTTCTTGGTGAAGTTATATTTTGATCAGATTACTTGACAATTCGAGCTGACTCATGTCAGCTAGGTAAATCAGTGTGACTGATTTATGTGCTCCTAGACTAGTCTATTATTGGGATATCAGCTACTTTGATACCACTTCTTAAGGATCTAGTATCGAAATATTATGGCAAGAAGAAAGAAAAAAATAAAATAAGAACATAATCAAGTATGTGGATTAGCCCAAAGACTCGCCTCCATGGGGCATGCAAAGCTTCACTATGAAAGAGAAAAAATAAGTACAAAAGAAGAACACCCACTCTCAACTCACTATACACAAATCTCTCTCAACTAGGAGCTACCTCACAAAAGCTCTCTTAGAATCCCAAGAAGACCCTCCAAAGCTACGAGATGCTTTGCCCTCACAGCCTCCGCACTAAATGCTATGCACCTGTTACTTCTCTCTCTCACGGGCTGCACGTAATCAACCTCTACTAAGCTCCTCTCGATGGCTGCCTGAGCCTCTCTACGTGGCTCTCACGTCACACATGCCACCACCTGCTCCATAGTGCCTCAATTCTTTAAATAGGTTGAGAATCCTCTTCTCAGCAGTTCACAGGAGTCCTAATAGGATTTTTTCTCGTAATACGAATCGAACATGATCTTGATAGAGTTTTGAAATATTTTTCAACCTTTAAATCATAACCACAGCCCTGTGTGGCTGCTAGATCATATGGTCCATGTGCAACTCTCGTAGACCCTTTGGATGAATCAAAATACAAGTCCAAACAAAAAATCCCATCCTATTCTATTCGTCTCCATTGAGCCGGCTCTATCAAGAGTTGAGCTAGCTTGACTGCGTCTTGTCTGAACTCCTATTTTCTATCTACCTTAGAGGGCTGGCTCAATTATGATTTGAGCCAGCTTGATCTCAACTCGAGCCAACTTGACCCTGTATTCGAGCCAGCTCGACTACTTGATGATTTGATTTTTTTCTACTGTGGATCGAATTCGAGGCATCAAATCCTAATAATCTCCATCTCAACTCGACATTCAGGCTCCACTTGACTTTGAGAGCTTGTGATCCATCTTGCCCCCATGACTTGAGGTACACCTACTGATCATGGATGGGCAAACATGGGAGTCGAGCTAGGCTGCTTGATTCCATCTTCATCGACTACTATGATCCTCCTGATCTGAGACTTGCTCGGGGTAGCCTCCTATGGTAATAGAAATCTTACTTTACGACATCGAATGTCATCCTCCCGAATCTCTCATCCTGTGCTCGATCCTCCCCCACCTTGAGCACCACCTCATATTGGACTCCCTCTGGTTCCTGAAGCTTCACCTCGCATTGGACTTCTTACTAGATAGTAATATCCTCTTATCCTCTTCTTCCCCTCTAATATCATTCTATCATCATGTATGACCTTCAAAATTCTATCACCAGCTATTAACCTATAGCCATTTGAATCTAGTTTACTCAGTGAGATAAGATTCCACCTAAAATTGGATCTATATCAGATCTCCCCCAATCTTCTCACTTTGCCATTATGTGTCCTCCAACTGACCATTTCGATACCTCTACTCACATAGCTCGATCCATCTGATAGATAAACAGTGCCCTCACTGCTCTCTAGAGAGTCAAACTGCTCCTCTCTACAATAAATATGATATGTGCATGCAGAATCTAAAATTCACTACTGAAAAGAAGTAGATACCTTATTAGATATCTCTAGGATATCATCCTCTGACTCGCTATTGATCGTCGCTATAGTAGCCCTCATTCGATCCTTAAGTTATGGGCAATTCTTGATTCGATGCTCCAACTCATCACACCTATAGCATCTGATCTTACTAGGATCCCTCATCTTAGATCTGGATCATCCTCCTCACGATCCTTTACCACTCCATCTATTGCCTCCTGCTTCTTCAAAAATTGCTAAAGCTGAGCTATCGCCATTTGAGCTCGAAACTGAATTCTCCCTCTTAAGTACCTCATTCTAGAGTATCACTACAGTGAACTTGTTCATCTTGATGGTGCTCTTTTTCACTAGAAGAGCAGTCACCAAGGACTCATACGAAGGAGGAAGGGATGCTAGCAAGACCAACGCCTTGGTCTTCTCCTTAACTTTTTCACCAATGCTGAGTAGATCGGTGAGGATCTTTTGGAAGTTGGATAGATGCTCCTGCATGCTCTGACCTTCGTCCATCCATAGCTGGTAGAACTATCTCCAAAAAAATAGCATGTTGGTAAGTGATTTCATCATGTATAATTTTTCGAGCTACGACCACTGTACCATCAAAAAAGTCTCACTAAATACATAGATCATAACATCATCCGCTAGGTATAAGCAGATTATGCTCACTGTCTACATCTGGATCCACTTCCTATCCTTCACTTTAATGGTAGCTGGCATCTCATCATTCAAGAGAGCATCGAACAATCCATGTTGGATGAGGACATCCTTTACCCTTGGTTGCCATAAGAAAAAATTAACCTTCCCATCAAACCTGTTGATTTCCACCTTGATTGCACTTATCTTCTCCATATTCTTCAATCTCTATCCACTATTGTAATCTATACTCTGATACTATCTGGCTTTGATAGCAATCTATTAGGATATCAGCTACTCTGATACCAATATATTGGCATATCAACTACTCTGATATCACTTATTAAGGATCTAGTATCAAAATATTATGATAGAAAGAAAGAAAAAATAAAATAAGAATACAATCAAGTATGTGGATCAGCCTAAAGGCTCACCTCCATTGGGCATGCAAAGCTCCACTATGAAAGAGAGAAAAAATAAGTACAAAAGGAGAACATCCACTCTCAACTCATTGTACACAAATCTCTCTCAGAATCTCAAGGAGATCCTTGGAAGCTACAAGATGTTCTATCCTCACAACCTCTGTGTTGGATCCTATACACCTATTATTTCTCTCTCTCGTGGGCTGCACGTACTCCACACTCTACCAAGCTCATTTTGGTGGCTGCTTGAGCCTCTTTACATGCCTCTTAGGCCATACACACCACCACTTGCTCCACAGCATCTCAGTCCTTTAAATAGGATGAGAATCCTCTTCTCAGTAGTTCATACGAGTTCTAATAGGGCTCTTTCTCTTAATATGAGTCGAACATGATCTTGATGGAGTCTTGAAATGATTTCCAATCTTTAGATCATGATCGCAACCTTTCATGGCCGCTAGATCCTATGGTTTACATGCAACTCTCATAGACCCTTTGGATTAATCACAATCTGAGTCCAAACAAAAATCCCCATCCTATTTTGTTCGTCTCCATCGAGCTGGCTCTGTTATGGGTCGGGCTGGCTCGACTGCATCTCGCTCGAACTCCTACTTTCTATCTAAGAGGGTCGGCTTGATTATGGTTCGAGCTGGCTCAATCTTAGCCCGAGCTAACTTTACCCTGTATCCAAGCTAGCTTGACTACTTGATGATTTGATTCTTCTCTACTATGAGTTGAATTCGAAATGTCAAATCCTAACACCTATCTATGGTCTTCATTAATCTGATATGGTGAAGTTAGTGGAAGGATCATGATTAGCTAGTTCATCTGACCCTCTTCTCTAAAACAAATTAACCAAATCTTCTAAAATTATTCAATCCTTAAAAATAAAATAGTTATGGTGATAACTAGATCATGGCCTCCTATTAAGTTGAATGATGGGTCCATTGGTTGGATAATCTTTGGAGGCCTAAAGGCCTGGTGCTTATCGACTATTAGAATTATTATTGATAATATAATTTTTTAGCCATGTCTCTCAAAATGGTGGTTAGGTTGACCAACCATAATTGGGCTTAATCATTCATTAGTTAGATGGACCAAATATCGTCACGTTAATGGTTAGACCAAATCAGATCTTTCAATGAAGGCCAAAGCCTACTGATTAGGGTTTTGAGGCAAAATTAAATTACTAAAAGTTATTTAGAAAAATAATTGATTATGAATCTTATGAGGATTTATGGTGCTTCCAAGTCTTGGGAGGCCATAGGAGGAGTTAGAGGGTTGGCTGCAGGGATTTTGGGACTTGGTTGATGCTTCAAAGATCTGAGATACAAGATGAAGCAAGAAATCAAAGTCGAAGAATCAAGACTATAGAAAGAAAATTTTCTATAGGTTAGCCAACTCAATCCAAAACTGGATCAGCTAAGTCTTAGAGCATAGGCAAAGCAAAGAGTTGCACGTTCAAACCGCTGGCATGGCACAGAACTGGGCCAGCTCAGTCTGACTCAATCTAAAATTGGATCGACTAAGTCTCAGAGCATAGGCAAAATAGAGAGCTACATGTTCAAAACTGCTGACACGGCATAAGACTAGGTCGACTCAGTTTCAGACTAAGCTGACCCAGTGGAACTTAGTTGGGTTAGTGTTGAGACTGAGCCGGCTCAATGTGCGGGTAGAGTTACGTGATGGTCTATTTTGAGCTAGGATGTAGGTTGATCCTAGGGGTCTTAAGGCCTAGTTTCAGAGGTCTTAAGGGGGCTAATTCATGCATAGATTGGGTCTAGATCCAGAGGATGAGAGCATGGGAGACATGGGTGTACATGAGCTCGGTGAGTGCTTTCATGTATTGTGTTAGCTGGGGAGTTTTTTGGTCGGGCCTAATGGCTATGTATAAATACATAAGTTGTATTAGGGTTTGAAAGGTTGGAATCAATACAGACCTTTTCTCCCTTAACTCTCTTTTTCTCTTCTCTTTAGAGTTTCTACCCTAGGGTTCTTGAAGAAACCCTAAAGAAGGGGGGAGTCTCCCTCAAGCCCAAGGAGGGAGGTACCCCATCATAAATCCAGGTGGAGGATCGATGGTGTGCTACCCATAGAAAACATCACAGGTTCCTTCAGGTCCATGCTAAAGATCAGGAGCTTCCACAACATGGTATCGGAGTGCTTGTGATGTCAAGGATGATTGACATTCGAGCGATATCTTGGGTCTATAATTTCGTATCAGAGCTAGGTGATGCCTGGAATGTTGTGGACGATAATAAATCTATCAATAGATGTACATAGATTGACTAGCAAAAGTTGGGCTTATATGCAGTCTATATGGATTCTAGTATCCACTAAAAAATTAGGATAATTTTTCGAATTGAAGGTAGAGATTATCAATTCAAATAAAATAGTGAAAAAACTTTTTGATTAAAATCTAAATTTTTAGATTTAATAAATTATTTACTAATTAGATTTTGCTTTTTCTTTGTGCAACTATGGCTACTTTCCTTTTGCTTTGGTCATTGTTGGACAATGACAAGTTGATGGGACCCAACTTTGGTAATTGGTATCGCAAGTTGAAGATTATCCTAGAGCATGAATGGATCTTGTACATTCTGAAAGATCTAACACTTGAGGTGCCAGCCCCGAACACACGAGGCATAATTAGAGACACTTATCAAAAGTGGCTCAATGACCAAATTATGGTGCATTGCATCATGCTGGTGGCTACGAGCGACAAGTTCAGTCATACGTTCAAGTCAGCTTAGTCAGAAAATATGTTTCAAGTATTGAACGAGTTTTTTGGCACACCTGACGACGTTGAGAGGCACAAGACTAGTTGTGCCATCTTTAACACCAGGATGAGGGATGGAACTTCAGTCATTAATCATGTATTGTACATGATTGAGATGATTGAACATTTGAGCAAGCTCGACTTTTCTTTGCATGAGCAGCTAGGAAAAAATGCTAGGAAAAAATGCTATTCTGAACTTGTTGCCCAAGTCCTACCTTCCCTTCCTTACTCATTTCAGAATGATAAAGCCTAAAGTTAACTACCATGGGTTATTGGGGTTACTTTAGAACTTTGAAAAGGATCACCAGCTCCACAAGGAGTCAGTGAACATGGTGGGAGGGTCTTCTTCTGATTTTTGATCCTTTAAGAAAGAGAAGAAGAACAAGAAGTAGAAGAATAAGAAGGTGCAGGTTCATGCTGGGACATCAGTATAGGGCCAAACTAAGAAATCCAAGCCTAATAAGAGTCAATCAGAGTGCTTCTACTGCAAGAAGCGAGGGCATTAGAAGAAGAATTATCCTCAATATATTGCCTCCCTAGACCCAAACAGGCTGAGAAAGAAGCAAAAAGTTGCTGGACAAGATACTTATATAATAACTTCTTATAATTTCTTTATTTATAATATTACTGACTGGATATTAGATACCAGAAGCTCTTACCATATTTACAATTCATTGCAAGGGTTATAGGTCAGTAGGAGATTCAGATAAGACGAGAGGTTCCTAAATATTGGAAATAGAAGACCAATTCTAGTTCTAGCATTAGAAATCTTAAAACTTGTATTTGAGTCTCATACTATTGTTCTTAGTAATTATCACTTTTGTCCTATTTTCTTATTGAATATCATTTCTATAGGCCTTTTGACCAAAGAAAATTATAAAATTTCAATAAAGAAAGATTTTTATAATATCATTTTGAATGGTGTTACTATCTTTTTTGAATATTTGAATAATAAAATTTATTTATTATCACAATCTGTTAACATAGTCTACTCCACTGGCAAGCATCTTAGATTAGATAACGTATATGATATCTATCAATGGCCCTATAGGCTAGGTCATATCAACAAGAATAGAATAAATAGATTGACTCAAGAGAAAATTTTTGAAGTCAATGATTATGAATCACTTCCAACCTATGAGTTCTATTTTCTTGGAAAAATGACCAAGTCATCTTTTACTGAAAAAGATGAGAGAGCCACTGAGCTCTTAGGTCTAGTATATACTGATGTATGTGAATCTATAAGTACAAGTGCTAGAGATGGATATTCTACTTCATTACTTTCACTAACGACCTATCAAGGTATGGATATGTCTATTTAATAAAGTATAAGTTAGATTCATTTGAAATATTTAAAAGACTGCGAAATAAAATAGAAAAATAAACTAGGAAGAGGATTAAACTCTTTGATTTGACCGAGGGGGTGAATACCTTTTCGATGAGTTTCTCACATATCTAGGAGAGAACAAGATTCTCTCATAATGGACTCCTTCAAGAATTCCATGACATAATGGTGTATTTAAAAGGAGAAATTGGACTCTGTTGGATATGGTTCGATCCATAATAGATTTTGCTAGCTTTCGATATCTTTCTGGGGATATACACTTGAATTGATTTGCTATCTTTTAAATAGGATTTTGAATAAGTCTATAGTTAAAACTCCATATGAGATATGGACAGAGCATAAGCCAGTATTCTCACACCTTAGGGTTTGAGGGTGCCCGACTTACTTCAAAAGTTTAATGACAGATAAACTTGGACCTAGGTCTGATAAGTGCACTTTTATAGGATACCCAAAAAAAATCAAATGATATTATTTCTATCATGCTGATGAACAAAAGATGTTCGTTAGCCTTAAAATAAATTTTTAAGAAAAGAAGTTCCTTAGTGAAGAAATTGTTGCCTCTAAGGTTGAACTTGAAAAAGTTCAACAGGTAGAAAAGCCAACACCAGTAGCCAAAACTGAATCAAATTTGATTATATCAAACCTAGAGCTTAGTGTACCTACACCATTAAGATGATTTGATAGAGTACCATGTCAGTCGAATAGATGCTATGATTTCTTGGTCCAGGATGGTAATCCTATCGAACTTGATGAGAATGATGAGAATCTGATTATCTACATTGATGCAATGTAGAGATCTAATTTTGAAAAGTAGCTTGAGGCCATGAAATCTGAAATAAAGTCTTTGAAGGTCAATGATGTATGGACATTGGTTGACCTACCTAAATGGGTTAAATCCATTGGATGTAAGTGGGTCTTCAAGAGGAAGAGGAGCATAGATAGAAAAGTGCAGACCTATAAAGCCTATCTGATTGCCAAGGAGTATCATTAATGTTATGGTATTGACTATGATGAGATGTTCTCTCACATAAAAATACTCAAATCTATTCTGATTATGCTTGTGATAGCTGCCCATCTAGACTATTAGATCTGATGGATGGATGTGAAGACAACTTTTCTGAATGGAGAGCTGACTGAGGAGGTGTATATAAGACAACCTGAAGGGTTCATATCCATAGACGAGTCCAAGGTGTGCAAGCTTCAAAAATTTATTTATGGATTGAAGCAAATATCTCAGAGTTGGAACATACATTTTAATAAGATGATCAAAACATATGACTTTGTTAAAAATGGAGAAGAGCCCTGCATATACAAGTGGGCAAATGGTCCGACAATGGTATTTCTTATTTTATACATAGATGATATTCTTTTAATTGAAAATAACATCCCCATACTTTAGGCAATAAAAGTATGACTGTCATCTCAATTCTCCATGAAGGACTTGGGAGAAGCATCATATATCCTAGGAATGAAGATCTATAGGGATAGATCTAAGAGGATGCTTGGATAATTCTAGGAATGAAGCGATTCAGCATGGAGAATTCCAAGAAAGGCTATCTTTCGATAGGCCATAAAATTTCTCTCTAAGAAGGATTGTCCGATAAATCCTAAAGAAAGAAAATATATGAGTAGAATACCATATGCCTCGGCAATAGGATCTATCATGTAAGCCATGACATGTATGAAACCAGATGTGGCATACTCACTAGGAGTAGTGAGTAGATACCAATTTGATCCAAGGGAGAACCATTGAAAGTTTGTAAAAATCATTCTTAAGTATTTGAGAAGTATTAAAGATCAGTGGCTGACTATGGTGTGTCAGATTTGAAACTTATGGGATTACAGACTTTAGCTTTCAATCTGACCATGATGACAGCAAAAGTATGTTGGGTTATGTGTTTATCCTGAATGAAGCTATTTGCTGGAAAAGTTTAAGCAGCACACTATGGCAAACTTTATTTACGAGATGGAGTATATCACGACATTCGATGCTGCGACAAAAGCTGTATGGCTGAAAAAATTCATCACCGAGCTTAGAGTGGCACCCTCCCCAGATGGTTTGGTCCTACTCTATTACGACAGCACTAAATCCATCGCTCAGGTGAAGAAATCAAAGGTACATTAGCGAATGAAGCACATACTGCACCACTATTATTAGATTTAAAAGATCATGGATCGAGGTGGCATCGACCTTCAAAAGATCGATGGAAAGAAGAATTTGACCGACCCATTCACTAAAGCCTTGGTAGTAAAGAAGTTCGATAACCACAAGTCAAAGATGGGTATTAGATACTGTACCGAATGGCTTTAGGATAAGTAAAAGTTGTTAAAAAATATATTCTAAAGTCAATCATCAGCCTATTAATGGTTGTGCTATCTTATAAATATAAATAATTTATTATTGAATAAAAAATTATTTTGATACTTTTTTGTCATAAGTCTACATCTTCTAATGAACTTTTGTGTTGTGATGAAGTCCTTAGAACTATTTAGATTCGATAAAAAGAGGATTTATTGATTACTCCTTAAATTATTCATGACCAAATAATATGTTGTTACCTAGGACGACAATGTTTATCGAGTATAGATCGTTGTGTGCCATATAGGTTGGTTGTCCTCTTAACCAAGGACTGTGAAAATATTGATATGATATATATGTGAGATGTAGATGTACATCATCACTGAACATGGATGTAGGAGTATATCATCACTGAACGTGACCAACACTAGAGCATTCTACTATCAAGAATTGCTTTGATGGGATATGGATATAAGTGTCCCTTCGACCTGAGATCGCCACGATGACTTGCAAGCAACTCACTATACTTTGGTACCGAATTATCTAAATTTTTAATTTAATGATGAAAGATTTTTAGGCATAGTCAAATACTTGTGAAGTCGGTGAATGATCAAGATGGAATTAACTGCTCCAAAGTTGGATATAATGCATCGCTGTATTTCAATTTAGTAAAATCTTGGCCAGGATAATCCATGTAATGGATTTGGTATTTTGAAATACAATATAGATGATCTATTCGGGGTTGACAATCAAACCCTAAGTCATCTTATGAGCATTCATGGTTAAGGGGATGAATTATATAGAAACCAATCTACATGGGTTCTACAATGTTATTTTATACATTCGACCTATTTGGCCATCATCATTGCTAGATAGTTACTTCAATTGATACAGAAATTTATTTCTATACCTTTGGCTTAGATTCGAACCTATGGGGTCACACATATTAGATGTTTCGATCTGATCGAATGGTTGATCAATGATTAAGAATCGTTCTAGTGTCAAACAATCAATATGATTGATGTTTGACCTAGTGCAAGTGTTGTAGGAGGATTGGTTAGCAATCGGATTGCTAATTGGCTCAATCTGATTGAGCATGAGGGATGAGATCTAGTCTAATTGAATGTGATTCAATTAAATTTAGTTTAGGTTTGATTAGATCAAGTTTAATTATTTTATGGGATAAGCCAATTCCAAGTGAGATCAATTTTCTATTGAATTAGGACTTGTATGCACCTAATTTCTAATTTAATTAAAATTTAAATTAGAATTAAATTTGATTTAATCTAATTTAATTAGGCTCTTAGTTGGACTACGATCATCCTTAATTGTGTTACACAAGTTTTAATTTAATTGGGCATAAGAATTGCTTTGACTAGGTCAAAACATGAAGTCCGAATTTGACTAGGACTCTCTCTCTTATGCCACCTAGCCTCTCCACATCTCATTCCCTTGGAATTTGCTTAAGAACTCTCATGCCCAGAGAACCCATTATGCCCCCTGAAGGGAAATCCTAATTTTTCAGATCAAGTTTGTTTAGATTTGATTGAATCAAGAGATATATTTCAAAAATTTTTTTCTTTGATCCAAATCAAATCTAGGATATTTCAGATCTGATTCTTATTATTTTAATAATTAAAATAAAATATAGATAAATTAAATTAAATTAAATTTACCTTGAAGTGGGTAATCCTATTATCCATTGATGATCCTGTAAGCAGTGGAAGGTTCTAGACCTAGCCACGCAAGTGCCTAGCCTCTACCGATATCCACTCAGACTGGATCTGGAGATCCTCTTCTTCTCTATCACATCTCCAAAAATTAGATCTGGATCTAATTTGGAGGATGTTCAAAATACCTTTCGAAGATTAGCAGATGTCCTTTGCAGCAGCGCAGCCTTCTAGCTTTCAGTCACCTTTCTCTCGTCTGGATTGCACCATCCAAGATCCCAAACTCCTTTGGGCATGGAGAGGAGAGGGAGAAGGTGGGCTTGGCATGGAGGAGAGAGCCAGCCTTGGGCATGGGGAATTCATTGCACTCTTTGAGTTGGGCACAGGATCTTATTTGTAGACTATCTATGATCCAACTCCTCTTCTTCCCAACAAATCACAACTCTTTGTGAAATTAGATCTAAATCTGATTGGTGGGAATAGAGTCCCTTGGATTCCTCCTTAGATGATGCCTAAGACCAGTCAAAGTTGGTTCTTAGGAGGAGTCTAAATGGAATCCAAAAAGGAGATGGAGTTCCTATCCAATAGGGACTCCTGGGCACCTCCAGCTTGGGCACACGCCAAGGGTGGCATGCGCCCTCTCCTTGCCAGGTTCTGGCAGGGGAACAAGCCCCCACCAGCTTTCCAATAGGTGCATGACATATGGACAGAAGTCAAAGTGTCAATGGTCAATATTTGACCAGTCAAATCAAATTTTGACCAAAGTCAAAGGATGAGAAATGGTAGGTGACCAAAAATGGCAGGTATTGTCTTACAAAATAAGACAATCCTTTTCTGACTTGGATAGGCTCCAATCAGACCAAGTGAAGGCCTTTGATCGAGCACAAATTCCTTTGGCTCAGTCAGGACAACTATTTATGATAGTAAAAGAAGAACGTTAGGTTCAATCGAGTGCTAGCATGATTTTCTTGAACCTAATTGAATCTCATTCAAATCAATTGAATTAGATCAGTTTAATTGATGATCACCAGATTCAAACCCTTATTTGTGTGACCCAGTTAGGTTCAGTTCTGTATGGTAATGGGATATATCATGATCACTATCATCAACATCATCGAAACTCCTTTCGATGGATCAGAACTCTTCTGATTCGAACAGCTAGAATGATCGATCATCTAAATCATTCTAGTTGCTCCCAAAATCCACCAGTGACACCTAGCAGTATATGGTGGCAACCCATCAGAGCTGAATGCGAACCTCTTGGTGCAGCTACCTGTGTGATTCAATTCTTCTATCTTGAGCCTCGATCAGATTAGGGTTAAGATGAACTCATCAAACTCTAGTTTCTGTCATATGATGTAATCATTCGATTTTGATCCAATGTGAAAAGCTAAATAGAAACTCTTTCCATTATTTCACTCTGCCATGGCCATGGACTTCTGGACTTGATTCTCATGATCATCATAGGACCGCTCCTTTACCATCGAGGTAGATAGATTCCATCTTGATGCAATCTAGTTCCTACAATGAACATGCTATAGCCAACATACACCTCAGAATTTCAAATGGCTAGGAGACCGAGTAATGGTGTAGTCAAACTATAACACCCTCAAGGTGAACTGTCGATACACCTTAGGTCAAGGAACCAGACACACTACTGCAGCATCGAGTCAGTCATTGACGAGAAGGTAGACTTTCTAAGGACTACTCGAGGTGGTCACGCTCAGTGCCCTCATTCTCTAACGAGTACTTATACTCTCACTCTGATGTTCCCACACCATAGACTCAAGACTCATCTACTAAAGAGAAGTGATTGTACACCAACCTTCCGAATCAACACCATCCTTATAACGATCCTATGGTCGGGAGCATTTTATGAGTTAATAATGATTATTCATGTCTTAAATTTTCAACTTTTGAAAATATGAATTATCATTACCATTAACTCAAAGGATGTATCACAGACACTAAATACACATATGTGATAGAAAATAACCCATTTTATTGATTATAGTCAAAATTATAATTTTGCCTTGAGAAGTGTATTACAAGTGTCAGCCAATTCTGACTTCTAGGGCACATATATCTAATAATCTCTCACTTGTCCTAAAGCCAATTGGCTACAGATTTAAGTTCCATCTTCTCAAGGTAGGCTTCGATCTTCTACTGGCCCAACGGCTTTGTAAGTGGGTCTGCCACATTATCTACGGAGTAGACTCTCTTGACCTCGACGTAACCCTTCTCGAGGTAATCGCGGATGAGGTGATATCGCTGCTCAATGTGCTTGAATTTCTGATGAGACTTTGGCTCCTTAGCAAGAGCTATATTGCCATTGTTGTCGCAGTATAGAGGAATGGTATCTGATGGCATTACTCCGATTTCTGTAGCAAACTTTTTACACCAGAATGCTTCCTTCGCAGCCTCTGATGCAGCGATATATTCTACTTCCATGGTGGAATCTACTATCACGATTTGCTTGAAACTCTTCTAGCTGACAGCACCACCATTGCATACAAACAGACTCCCAGATATCGACTTTCGATCATCTACATCGGACATGAAATCCGAGTCTATGTATCCTTGGACTTGAGTTCTCCGTTACCAAAGACCAACATCATATCCTTAGATCTTCTTAAGTACTTAAGGATACATTTCACAGAAGTCTAGTGTTCTTCACCTGGATTTAACTGATATTTGCTTGTGATACTCACAGCATGGGCTATATCAGGTCGTGTACATAGCATGGCATACATGAGGCTCCCTATTGCAGAAGCATAAGGGATCTTGCTCATGCATTCTATTTCCTCAGGTGTGCTAGGGCACATCTTCTTGGAAAGATAAATACCATGTCTGAAGGGTATTAACCCTTTCTTAGAGTTTTCCATACTAAACCTCTTTAGTACTTTCTCTATGTACATCTTTTGTGAAAGTCCTAGCATCCTATTTGGTCTATCCCTATAGATCTTAATTCCTAGAATAAAAGATGCTTCACCTAGGTCTTTCATGGAGAATTCCTTGGACAACCAAATTTTGACCGTCGTTAACATGGGAATATCATTTCCAATAAGGAGGATGTCATCCACATACAATACGAGGAAGACAACAGCTCTCCCATTGACCCTTTTGAAGACACACGGTTCCTCTTCATTTTTGATGAAACCAAACATTTTGATTACATCATTAAAATGAGTGTTCCAGCTTCGAGATGCCTGCTTAAGTCCATATATGGACCTTTGCAGCTTGCAAACCTTGTGATTAGTATCACTGGATGTGAAACCTAGCAACTATTCCATATAAATATGTTCCTCAAGGTATTCATTTAAGAATGCCATTTTCACGTCCATTTGCCATATTTTATAATCAAAATAGGCTGCAAGGACAAGCAATGTGCGGATGGATTTTAGCATAGCCACTGGGGAAAAGGTATCCAGATAGTCAATGCCTTCGCGTTGACTATAACCTTTTGCTATTAGTCTAGCCTTGAATGTCTCCACATTTTCATCTGCACCAATCTTTCTTTTGAAGATCCATTTACACCCAATAGGTACTATACCTTCTGGTGGATCTACCAAGGTCCAGACTTGGTTTGAGTGCATCGAGTCAATTTCTGACTGCATTGTCTCTAGCCATTTCTCGAAGTTGATATCTGATATCGCCTCATTGTAGGTTTTGGGATCATCACCATGAGCACCATTACCTATGAGGAATATTTCTCTACTTCCTCTGAAATAATACCTAAGTATCTTTCAGGGGGACGAAAAACTCTTTCCGATCTATGAGGTGGAGGAGGTAGTGTTCTTATTGGCTCAAGCTGATTTGGTTCCAATTGGTCCTTAGCTCATTGTACTTGTGAGACTTTCTCATCAAGCTTAATCTGCTTTCCAATGCCGCTCTCTTGAATAAACTATTTTTCAAGAAAGATGGCATATCGACTCACAATCACATTGTGGTCTTTTGGAATGTAGAAATAGTATCCCAATGACTTTTTAGGATATCCTATGAATCGAGCTCCGAAGAACCTAAACTCTAACTTGTCCGCTTGTTGTCTTTTGACATGAGCCGAACAACCCCAAATTCTAAGATGACTCAGACTTGGTTTCTTACCGTGCCATATCTCATACAGTATGGTAGGAACAGTTTTAGAGGAAATCCTATTCAATAGATAAATTAAAGTCAACAATGAGTGTCCCCAAAGAAAATCAGTGAGGTCTGTGAAGCTCATCATGGATCGGACCATATCTAATAGAGTCCAATTTCTTCGTTCTGAAATCCCATTGAGTTGAGGTGTTCCTGGTGGAGTCCATTGAGAGACTATGCCATTTTCTTTGAGATAGTCTAGGAATTCCTGGCTAAGGTATTCACCTCCTCGATCTGATCGAAGAACCTTAATGGGTTTTCCAGTTTATTTTTCTACTTCATGTCTGAATTCTTTGAACTTTTTGAAAGCTTCAGACTTATGTTTCATAAAATACACGTACCCATACCTAGATAGATCATCGATAAAGATAATGAAGTAGACAACATTGCCTCTAGCTGGCACATCAAATGGGCCACACACATCAGTATGTACTAGGGCAAGGAGATCTGTGGCTCTTTCCCCATGTCCTACAAAAGGGAGTTTAGTCATTTTGCCTTGAAGATAAGATTCATAAGTTGGATATGACTCGAAAGTCAATGGACTCAATAGCCCATTTTTCTCCAATTTATTGATCCTATCTTCTACTATATGACCTAATCTCAGGTGCCATAGATACCTATCATTTGGACTATCCCTAGGTCATTTGGCATTCACGTTTTGCTCGATAGTTAGTACAGGTACATCAATATGTAGCTGATAAAGATTGTTAATAAGAAAATCATTTGCAATTTTATTTCTTTCATAAAGAATGTTATAATGGTCCTTAAAGAAGATAATCACATAGCCTTCTAGTGCTAAGCATGAAATAGAAATCAAATTCCTACTAGCTGCAGGTACATAATAACAGTCTTTCAAAACTAAGTCTAAACCAGATGGTAATCGAAGAGGGTATGTTTCCACGACTATTGCAGCAACTCTTGCTCCATTACCAATGTATAGGATCATGTCTCCATCCCTCAGCCTCCTGCTATCCTCAAGACCCTGCATGAAAGTGCACAGATGAGCACTAGAATCAGAGTCAAGCACCCAACTGGATGTAGAAGAAACTGTAAGGTTAGACTCAATAATGAGCATACCTCCAGAAGAACCTTCCTTCTTGTTCTTCAGGGTGGCCAGGTAAGTAGGGCAGTTCCGCTTTCAATAGCCATCTCTATTGCAATGAAAATACTTTTCTTTGTTAGCGACCTTCTTCTTTGGCTCTGCCTTCTTTTTCTTTGCTCCTTCCACCTTCTGCTTTTTTGCAGACTTCTTTCTCTTTTTAGAAGACTTTCTTATGGAAGAAGTCCATTCCATAGCAAGAACTTAGCCTTTAGAACCTTTCATAGAAAGCTCAGCGGTGACCAGCATATTCATTAATTTGGCCAAGGAATTTTGAAGTTTATGCATGTGGTAATTCATGATGAATTGCCCATATGCATCAGTCAAGGATTGCAGAATAACATCATTCTGCAGATCCACATCTAACTTCACACCGAGCTTCTCAAGCTCTTTCAAGTCCTTGATCATCATCAAATAGTGTTCTTGGACTGACTGCCCATCACACATCTTAGCCTTAAAAAGTCATTTCATGACTTGATACTTGGCTGTGCGACTCTGATCACCAAACATCTCTTGCAAGTGAGCCAATATTTGGCGAGTAGTCCCGATATCTTCATGTTGGCACTGAAGTTCATCAAATATCAAGCCCAACATGTAATATCTAGCCTTATTATTTTTATCTATCCATTTTTCTAGAGATGCTCTCTATTTAATGGACGGATGGGCTGGTAAGGTGGGAGGGTCTTAGTCCAATACATGGGTTAACTTCTCAGAATCCAAAATGATTTTGTAGTTCTTAAGCCAATCTTTATAATTGGGCTCGATTAGTCTATGTGTGTTTAGGAGATATTGTAATTATGACTTAACCAATTTATTTAGAAATTTTATTTTTAAACAAATTAGCTTCCACTATTTTCTCGGATCCCTACACTCCCTCTATAGAGATGCAAAAATCTCCATGATTAATGATTTCTAGTGGGTGATGCGGTCTCACCAACTGACTCATCACCTCACCTAACAGTTATTGGTGATGGGTTAGCCAATGAGTGAACAACTCTTGTTTAATGATTCTCTAATCATGGTGCACCCAAACTTGGTCTCTAATTCATGAATCTCACCGTATTCGGAATATTGATCCACTTCTTAGTTAAGTCAGACCCACCATTTGCATAGACTGAATTCCTAATTGAGTCTCTCACCGTATCCAGAATATTGAGCCTAACTCATCCTCCAGCCCATAGCATCCAATGCCTAATAGACATGGTTGCATCTTTCCAGTGCAACTGAGCCACTATATCCAGCTGAGAACAATCAACCTCGGGAAGGGCCCACACATCTACAATGGTGGAAGATCTCAGACTTAATCTTTTCTTAGGAAGAATTGATTCAGGTCTCATTAAACTAGACTTGGCTTAGTCATAACAATTATGACTAACCTAGTGGCATGGGTTAGCTCGGATTATTGACCACCTCAGATCAGAACTATGTCAACAGATATGGCCAGGTAAGTGAGACCGGTGGAAGGAATATGCCATTAACTCGTACAAGAACGCATTCAGGTCGAGTAGCTTCCAATTAAAAACCAGTCGATCGTATGTGCCAAACTTACCTTGGACACCAAATTGTTGAGTCAGAACCAATTGGGTTAGCCTACAATCCAGACTCTAACCTCTGAGCCTAATTAGGTCTTACTTGATCGTGACTCGATCTTGACCCAGACTTAATCCTATTAGGCTGGTCAATTTAAGCATTGTTGATCCCATCTAACCAACTCTTGATTCGGTTTGATCAACCGCTTAGACCTAATTGAGCTACCCAAGCCCGAACCCAGTATTATGAATATGTCTTAGATCTAAAATTATCAATTTTAGACCTAATTAATATTCCATAAACTTAATTCTTAATTAAGTAGGGTTCATAGACAAAATATGCACAATAAACCCTAGGGTTTCAGGATCTAGGGTTTTGCAGAAAGTAAGTTTTGGATTTCTGATTAAGGACGAACACGCAGCACCCCTACACATCATAAGAACACCCCATCGAATGAAAAGAGAGGGCCTTCAAATCCTTCTTCATTCTTATGACCGGACGGCCAAGAGGAACGCCTTAATCAGGAACATGTAATACTACAAAATAGTTTTAGATCTATATCATATATCTCATATACAAATTAGATCTAATCATGGTATATTTTGCATACATCTCACGTATCGAATCATGCATATTTTCAGATCTAAATTATCTCATAATAATTTAAAAAATTAGATTTAAATTGATCTAATCAAAATAAACTCTAATCTAGACAACTATGTAGAACTATTCTACAACTAGTCTAGACTTGCATCAATCATATCTCATATGATGTTAAAATTAAATAATTTTTATTTGCTATTTTTTAGACATTATTATAATAATTATAATATCAAAAAATAGTAAATAAATAGATCTAAAATATGATTTAATCAATTTAAATTAAAAACATGCAAGACTATTCTATAGAACTATTCTATTTTACAACTAGTCATGCATATTTTCTAATCTTAGATCCAAATCATTTAATTTTAATTTTTCTTATTTTAGATCTGATCACATCCACATCTCATGTAATATCTAAAATTACTTATTTTCTAATTAAAATAGATTTAAAATTAGATTTAAATACTTTAGAACCTTGGCTCTGATACCAGTTGAAGGAAAATCCTGATTTTCTGGACCAAGTTCGTTCAGATCTAATCGGATCAAGAGATATATTTCAAAAAAAATTTTATTTGATCCAAATTAGATCTAAGATATTTTAGATTTAATTCTTATTATTTTAATAATTAAAATAAAATATAGATAAATTAAATTAAATTTAATTTACCTTGAAGTGGGTGATCCTATTACTCGTTGATGATCCTATAAGCAGCGAAAGGTTCTGAATCTAGCCACGCAAGTGCCTGGCCTCTATTGGTATCCACTCAGATTGGATCTGGAGATCCTCTTCTTCTCTATCATGTCTCCAAAAATTAGATCTGGATCTGATTTGGAGGATCTTCAAAACACCTTTCGAAGATCAGCAGTTGTCCTTTGCAGCAGCACGGCCTTCTAGCTTTCAATCGCCTTTCTCTCATCTGGATTACACCAACCAAGATCCCAAACTCCTTTGGGCATGGAGAGGAGAGGGAGAAGGTGGGCTTGGCATGAAGGAGGAGAGAGCCAGCCTTGGGCATGGGGAATTCATTGCACTCTTTGAGTTGGGTGTAGGGTCTTATTTATAGACTATCTGTGATCCAGCTCCTCTTCTTCCCAACCAATCATAACTCTTTATAAAATTAGATCTAAATCTAATTGGTGGGAATAGAGTCCCTTGGATTCCTCCTTAGATGGTGCCTAAGACCAGTCAAAGTTGGTTCTTAGGAGGACTCTAAATGAAATCAAAAAAGGAGATGGAGTTCCTATCCAATAGGGACTCCTAGGCGCCTCCAGCTTGGGCACATGCCAAGGGTGGCATGCGCCCCCTCCTTGCCAAGTTCTGGCAGGGAGACAAGCCCCCACCAGCTCTCCAATAGGTGCACGACACATGGATAGAAGTCAAAGTATCAATGGTCAACATTTGACCAGTCAAAGGTCAACTTTTGACCAAAGTCAAAGGATGAGAAATGGCAGGTGACCAAAAATGGTAGGTATTATCTTACAAAATAAGACAACCCTTTTCTAACTTGGATAGGCTCCAGTTAGACTAAGTGAAGGCCTCTGATCGAGCACAAACTCTTTTGACTCAGTCAGGATAACTATTTATGATAGTAAAAGAAGAGCATTAAGTTCAATCGAGTGCTAGCACGATTTTCTTGAACCTAATTGAATCTCATTCAGATCAATTGAACTGGATCAGTTCAATTGATGATCACCAGATTCAAATCCTTATTTGTGTGACCCAGTTAGGTTCAGTTCTATATGGTAATGGGATATGTCATGATCACTATCATCGACATCATCGAAACTCCTTTCGATGGATTAGAACTCTTCTGATTCAAACAGCTAGAATGATCGATCATCTAAATTATTTTAATTGCTCCCAAAATCCACCAGTGACACCTAGCAGTATACGGTGGCAACCCATCAGAGCTGAATGCGAACCTCTTGGTGCAGCTACCTGTATGATTCAGTTCTTTTATCTTAAGCCCCAATCAGATTAGGGTTAAGGTGAACTCGTCAAACCCTAGTTTCTGTCATATGATGTAATCATTCGATTCAGATCCGATGTGAAAAGCTAAATAGAAACTCTTTCTATTATTTCACTCTACCATGGCCATGGACTTCTAGACTTGATTCTCATGATCATCATAGGGCTGCTCCTCTACCACCGAGGTAGATAGATTCCACCTTGATGCAATCCAATTCCTACAATGAACATGCTATAGCCAACATACACCTCAGGGTTCCAAATGGCAAGAGACCGAGTAATGGTGTAGTCAAACTATAACACCCTCAAGGTGAACTGCCGATGCACCTCAGATTAAAGAACCAGACACACTACTGCAGCATCGAGTCAGTCATTAACGAGAAGGTAGACTTCCTAATGACTACTCGAGGTGGTTATGCTCGATGCCCTCGTTCTCTAATGAGTACTTATACTCTCGCTCCGGTGTTCCCACACCATAGACTTAAGACTCATCTACTAAAGAGAAGCGATTGTACACTAACCTTTTGGATCAATCACCATCCTTGTCATTATCCTATGGTCGGAAGCATTTTATGAGTTAATAATGATTATTCATATCTTAAATTTTCAACTCTTGAAAATATGAATTATCATTATCATTAACTCAAAGGATGTATCACAGACACTAAATACACATATGTGATAGAAAATAATCCATTTTATTGATTATAGTCAAAATTATAATTTTGCCCTTAGAAGTGTATTACAAGTGTCAGCCAATTTTGGCTTCTAGGGCACATATATCTAACACCCCCTTGCTTCCCTATCTCTTAGATGGAAAGTTCTTTTGGACATAGTCAAAACTAGTAAGTAGTTTTGATTCAAAACTCTATTTGATAGAGTTTGATAGAACCAAAACACTATCCATAAGAGGCACCTATCTACCAGATTTATTTTTCAATACTTTGGTGGAAATAGAGGAAATTTTGTGTGCCCATCCCTGGTATTCAACACCATAAAATAAGGAGGAGGCGTCCAAGAGTTGGGTGCTCCAATCCTTATCTTAATTGGACATTCCTTTCTGGATGTTTGACCTAGAGAAGGATTCCCCTATTTCTCTCTATTTAAAGGAAGTTTGGGCATGGGATTTCTACAAAAAAGATTCACCTAAGAGGGAGGGTTTGGGCATGGGTTCCTTGGGTGCAAGAGGGTCTTGGGCATGGGGCATTGTAAAGACACAAGTTTGTGTGTCCTGGTGAGAGAAAAGAAAGAGAGAAGAAAGGTCATCTCTAGGTTTTCTTTTAGATCTTCTTCGATAAATTTTTGAGGGAAAAAGATGAGGAAGAAGACTTCTCTTAGATCCTCCTAATCTCCTTTTAGTCTTTGAAAGATCCAAAAAACTTGAAGAAGGGACGTTTGTGATCAACCATCAGAGAAGGATCAGCATAGTACTAGCATATTATGCTAATTTTCAGAGATTGGACTTCATATCAAGATCGAGACTTCATGTGAACTTTTCATAGAAGCTAGATGTGTGTGCAGCTCGAAATGATGACCTTAACCTCAGATCAGCAAGCAGAGATCTTGATCCATGAAAAGGTAAAAGAGATATGATCTCTTTCACTCACTAGTTTAGATCTAGTTTTGTTCAATGTTGATATGATCAACATCCTTATTTTTTATTTATATTTAATTTTTAGATTTACTGCATGCATGAATCATGTCATAGGATCCTAAATCTAGTGATTTCTTGCATATTTTATAGATTAATATGATTAATCTGTTGCTTTCGCTATTCTTATGTTGAAAAAGTTTCAAAATAGATGCTTGCAAACCCTAGATATTTTCTTCACTAACTCAATATCCCATGGTAAAATTCTCCTAGAAATCTCATGCCCAACCTCCACTTATATAGGAAGATAAGGTAGAGTCCTTATCTAGGTTAAATAATTAGAAAAGAAATGTCCAAAAGAGACAATCTTGGGGAACCAACTTTTGTGCACCTCCACACTTTCCTTAGGCATGGGATTTTAGGATTTGGCGCACAACTCCTTCCCTTCCTCCGCCGAAAAAATCAAACTAGATCTGATTTAATTAATGGGTTCTTAGTGGATAGAGTTTTAGGAATCACAAACTTTATCAAATAGAGTTCCAGGTCAAAACAACTTATTTGTTTTGACCTAGTCAAAACAAACTTCTATCTAAGGAGATGGGGGCACATAGAGGATTCCTTGGGCATGAGAAAACTCATGCAAATCTCAGAAAGAAGGGCATGGTGTGGGTAGAGATGGTGCAAGAGATGAGTTGGTGCAAGGAAGAGAGTCCCAGTCAAACTAGGCTCTCATGTTTTCTTTGGTCAAACCAAATTTTAAGTCCAATTAAATCAAAATTGATGCAATCTAATTAAGAATGATCCTAATCCAATTAGAAGCCTATTTAAATTAGATTAAATTAAATTTAATTTTGGTTTAAATTCTAATCTAATTAGAAATTAGGTGCACACAAGTCCTAATTGAATAGAAAATTAATCTTTCTTGCAATTGGCTTATCCCAAAAACTAATTAGACTTGACCTAATCAAGTCTAAACCAAAGCTAATTGAATCTCATTCAATTAGACTCGATCTTAGCTCTAATGCTCAATCAAATTGAGCTAATTTAGCAATCCAATTGCTAATTGATCCTCTTGCAATACTTGCATGAGGTCAAATATCAATCGTATTGATTGTTTGATTCTAAAGTGATTCATAATCATTGATCGACTATTCGATCAAATCAAAACCCCTAATCTATATGATTCTATAGATTTGAACCTAAATTAGTAGCATAGAAATAAATTTCTGTACCAATTGAAGTGACCATCTAGCAATGGTACTCGATGGCCGGATAGGTTGAATGCATATAAAGCAATATTCTAGAATACATGTGAATATGGTTGTCATATAATTCATCCCTTTGATCCTATGTCTAGGTGACTCAGAGTTAAACTATCAATCCTAGAAAAGTGGATCCATAATATATTTCAAAGCAATTAATCCTGTGACTCCACATAAGGCCTATCCTGACCAAGAATTTACTAAATTGAAAGCACAATTCAATCACAACTCCTAAAATTAAGAGTGGTTAATCCCATCTTGATCACTCACCGACTTTACAGATACTTGACTGTGCCCAAAAATCTTTCATCACTAAATTAGAAATTCAGATAATCCGATACTAAAGTATAGTGAGTTGCTTACAAGTCACCGTGGTGATCTCAGGTATGGGGGACACTTATACTTATATCCCATCGGATCAATTCTTGATAGCAAAATGCTTCAAAGTTGGTTATGTTCAGTGACAATGTACCCATACATTTCAATTGCATGCTATACTAGTATCTCCGTACTCTTTAGTTAAGAGGACAACCAACCCATATGGCACACAATGATCTACACTTGATAAACGTTGTCATTCTAGGTAATAACGTATCATTTGATTATGAACTAATTTAAGAACTAAATGATAAATCCTTTCTTTATTGAATCTAAATAGCTCTAAGGATTTCATCATAACACAGGAGTTCTAAAGAAGATGTATACCTATGATGAAAAAGGCAGAATAAACATTTTATTCATAATAAACCATTTATATTTATAAGTTGAGCTCAACCATCAGTAGGCTGATGATTGGTTTTGGGATGCATTTCTCAATAGGCCTGTTGTGCGTGGGCCTGACTTCCACTTGGTCCACATGTGGCCATGGATCGGGAGCATTTCCACCCCATTTTACATGGTCCATGGTGGACTAGGAGCATTTCCATTCCTGTTTCACACAATCTTTGGATTTTCTATGAACCGCTTGCACGATCCAATGGTAGAGTTGATCCAATTGGCAAGGGCTATTTTGAGTTTGAATCAAAGTCTCTACTCCAATCCTGGCTTGATTTAAGGCTTATAAAAGCCTGTGGGTGGATAGTGGCTTGGCATGTGGTTCGGTTGAGACCTAAGATGGTGATAGCAGAAGACAGTAGATCAGAGGCGCTAGTGGATAGTAGGAGTAAGGGGCTCCAGGCAAATAGCTAGGTAGTGTAGTATAGTCATTTCAAGGGGTCTCCAAGAGAGAGCTTTGTAAGTATAGCTTCTAGTTGAGAGGATTGTATATGAATGTTCAGAGAGGATAATTTTCTCTAGTATTTATTTTTTCATAGTGAAGCTTTACATGCCCCATGAAGGCAAGCCTTCGGGTTGATCCACATACTTGATTGCATTTTCTTTATTTCTTCTTTCTTCATATCGCAATATTCTTGTACGAGATCTCTAATATATCGTGCCAGTAGTCCCAAATACACATCTTTCTATTTGGCTTTTTCTTTGAGACATTATCGACCTAGTCTTAGACTGAATCGACTGAGATCCTGAAACTGCTCTTCTCTATAGTCTTCATCCTTTGGCTCTGATTTCTTGTTCTATCTTATGAGCCTAAGTCTCTGAAGTACCAACCAAGTCCCTTAAGATCCTCAACACTTGAACCTCAAGCCCGTGGAGTGCTACACACTACTTCCACCCTAGAATCACTCCTATCGTAGCCCTAAGACCACACTTGTCCTAGTTTTTTGGAGCCAATATCTTAACTCCTCCCATGGTCTTCCAAGACTTGAGAGCACCATACAAATTCTTATATGCTCCACCTAACACGGTCTCCTCAGATCCATGTCTCTCTATTTGCACACTCCACTCCATCTAGCTCTATGCAGTCTTAGTGCTGGTGCTGGGATATCGATCATCCCCTTGCATCCATTTACTTTGAACACATGCCATATCTCCCTCCACCTATAAAATCGCCTCTACTCGGTGCTCCACATGAATCTGAAGTCCACCTCTTACTACAGAAGGCAATCCTGTAGCCAAGGGCAACCATCCAATGCTACCCTATTAGGCCTACCACTCTATCTCGATCACCATCACTTTTTCTTCGAACCCTCTACACTCCCTGGACCTCTTCAAAGCCATTTTGGACCCTCCGTACCCTATGGGCTCCTCTAAAACCAATAAGAATTCCTCTGACACTTCACCTTCGGTGACTAAACCTATGGAATCCATCTTTTCTCTTTTCTTGCACTTCTTCCAAAGCTAATACTTCTGCATGAATTGCCCTACTTTACCACACTTAAAGCATTTCTTAGCCCCCTTGCTGCCTTTCTGATACTGTCTCTACCCCTCCTGCTCACTTTTTTTCTTTTCTTTCCTGGGCCTCTCTAAAACTCCAAGACCCTCTTGAAGAACCACCCCATTCATCATCCATTTCCACTGCTCGTTTGACCAGAGCACTGACACAATCTTCTTGCACACCAGTGTCTCTATACCATACCGCAGCATTGTCACCAATGAATTGAAGCTCTTAGATAGCAAACAAAGCAGCAATAAACTCTTATCTTTCTCTTCAAGCTTCACTCTAATGTTGAGCAAATCCATGCTCATCCGGTCGAACCATTGAATGTGCATCGCAATATCATCTCCCTCCTATATCGTAAGGCCATATAGTTATTTTTTTAGCATTAACTTATTACACATGTTCTTTTTTATGTACAACGTATGCAACCTTGATCATAAAACCTTGGGTGATCTTTCCTCCAACACACCATACAACACCTTATCCACTAGACAAGTCCAACTTGTGGCACATGCCCTTTTCTCCAAGAATACCCACTACATGTCAGTCATCTCCTCTGGCCTATCCTTCTATTAGATGTGTGCCCTAGAAGCCAAATTGGCTAAATACTTGTAATACACTTCTAAGGATAATTTTATAATTTTGACTATAAATTAATAAAAAATTATTTTCTATCATAGCATGTATTTAAAGTGTCTATGATACATTCTTTGAGTTAATAGTAATGATAATTCATATTTTCAAGAGTTAAAAATTTAAGATATGAATTTTCATAATTAACTCATAAACTACTTTCGATCGTAGGATCATCACGAGGATGGTGATCGATCCATAAGGTTTGTGTACAATTACTTTCTTAGGATAGATATATCTTGAGTCTATGGTGTGGACACATCAGAGTGAGAGTATAGATACTCGTTAGAGAATGAGGGAACTGAGCGTGACCACCTCGAATAGTCATAAGAAAGTCTATCTTCTCATCGATGACTGGCTTGATGCTGCAGTGGTGTGTCTGATTCTTAGATCTGAGGTACATCGATAGTTCATCTTAAAGGTGTTATAATTTGACTACATCATAACTTGATCTTCTAGCCATTCGAAATCCTGAGGTGTATGTTGGCTATAGCATGTTCATTGTAGAAATTGGATTGCACCAATAGAAGATCTATCTACCTCGATAGATGAGTAGCCCTATGATAATCATGAGATTGAGTCCTTAAGCCCAAGGCCATGGCAGAGTGAAGATGATAGAAAATATTTCTATTAGGATTTTACATCAAACTCAAATCGAATGATTAATTCATATGATGAATTTTGGGTTTGACTAGTTCACCATAATCCTAATCCCGTCAGAGCTCAAGATAGAAGAACCCAATCACATAGGTAGCTAAATCGAGAGGTTCACTTTTAGTTCTGATGGATTACTACCATATACTGTAAGGTATCACTAGTAGATTTTAGAAGCAATTAGAATAATTTTGATGATTGATCATTCTAATTGTATGAATCAAAAGAGTTCTAGTCCATCGAAAGGTATTTCGATGATGTCGATGATAGAGATCGTAACATATCTCATTACCATATAGAACTGAATCTAACTGAATCATACAAATAAGGGTTTGGGTTTGGATCTCATCAATTGAGCTAACCTAGTTTGATTGATTTCGATTAGATCCAATTAGGTTCAAGATAATCGTGCTAGCATATGATTGAGCCTAGCTTTCTCCTTCTGAAATCTATTTGATTCATCGCAATCGAGTTAAATTTGATTTGACTCATTTCTATATCTTGAATGGGTTTATTTTTATCTAACTAGAATAAGTTCAAGTTAGATTAATTGTAGAAATTAAATCCATTCATAGTGTAATTGGACTAGGATCAAAAGCTGACCTAATTGAGAGAATTGAGGGTCACCTGATTAGATGCTTCTAGAAAATTCTATAGAAATCATTTTGATCTAATTTTTGGATATATGATAGGGATTGAGTCATTCTATGGGTGTGCCAAATTTTATGATTTATAATGGATTTTTGACTAATATTTGATAGAGTTTGATTTGGATCAAACTCTTAAGGGAAGAGTCCTAGGCGCAATGGACTCTTCCTTATCTACTCATGTCGCCCACTTTTTGAATCATTTTTGGTGACAAAACCAAATGGGATCTGGTGGTTTCATATGGACAATAAGTCCTAAAGTCCCAATGATAAACTAAATTAGTTATTTGGTCAAAGAGGGACTTTATGTGGTGTTGGGATTAAAAAAACCTTTCTCATGTCAAAGAGCAAGATCACACAAAATATTTTCCATGCCCAAAGGAGCTGGCCCTCTAATATCCTACACCTCCTTTATCCTCTCTCTCCCTCTCTTCTACATGCCTAAAAACTTAGGTACAAATCTAAGTAGAAGGTCTAAGGCTTTTGGCACAAGATTCAGGATCTACACAATAGTGTTTGTGAGATGGATGGGTTGCCTTCAGAAATAGTTTTGAAGGATCTATAGATCAAATTTAGATTTGATCTTTAGATAAGAGATTCATGAGGAAAAGATGTTTAGATTCTATCCAAATGGATATCGGTAGAGGCCAAGTGCGTGTGTGGCTCCTTCTAGAACCTCAGGAACGATCAGGATCATCACAGGATAATCACAATACCCAACAAAGTACTTAAAATTAAATCTAATTTAATTTTATTTTTAATTTTTAATATCAGATCATCATGATCAAATCTAAAAACTCTTATATCTGATTGAGTCATAAAAATTTTTGTAAAATAATCTACCTCAGATCTAATCAGATCTAGACGATCCTGCAACAGAAAATCAGATTTTTCTTCAACTGGTATCAGAGCTGCATTAGCAGTTCTTTAGATCTATTTTAAATCTGATTTAATTTTTATTTATAATTTAATATTAAAAATTTTAGATATAACATCAGATATCATTAGATCTAAAATTAAAAAATTAAAAATTATGTGATTTAGATCTATAATGTACGAGATGCATGACTAGACTAGGAATAGAATAGTTCTATATGTAGTCTAGTATAATCATGTTGTTAATTTGATTAAATATAATTTTAGATCTATTTTATTTTTATTTTTTTGATATTATAATTATTATAATCAGATCTAAAAAATAGAAAATAAAATTTTTAATTTTTAATTTATTCATATGAGTTATGAAAGATACATGCTTAGACTAGTTATAGAATAGTTCTATAAAATATCTAGAATAATTTTATTTTTGATGTGATCAAATTTAAAATTTTATTTTTTAGATTTAATATGTAATATTTTAGATCTGAAAGCATACATGGTTTATTAAGTTATGATACATGAGATGTATGCAAGACATGTATAGATTAGATCTTTTGTATATGTGATATATGATTTAGATCTAACTAGTTTTATTTTAGAAAATATATTTCTGATTAAGATGTTCCCCTTGACCATCCAATCATAAAAATAAAATAGGATTTAAAGGCCCTCTCCTCCCATTCGATGGGATGTTCTTATAATGTGTAGGGACATTGCCGTGTTCATCCTTAATCAGAAATCAAAACTTATTTTCTGCAAAACTCTAGATCTTGAAATCCTAGAATTTTATTACATATTTTATTCATGAACTCAAACTTAATTGAGAATTAAGATTATAAAATTAATTAGATCTAAAAATTATAAATTTTTAGATCTAAGACATCTTCATAAAATTGGGTTTGGACTTGGGTAGCTCAATTAGGTCTAGCGATTGATCAAATTGAATCAAGAGTTGGTTAGATGGGATCGATCAAAGAATGCTTAGAATTGACCAGCCTAATAGGATTAAGTCTGGATCAAGATTGAATCACATTGAGATGTGACTCGATCAAGTTAAGACCTAATTTAGCTCCGCAGTTCGAGCCTATATTGTAGGCTAATCCGATTGGTTCTAATTCAATAATTTGGTATCTAAGGTAAGTCTAGCAGATATGATCGACTAATTTTTAATTAGGAGCTACTTGACCTAAATGCATTCTTGTCAAGTTAATGGCATATTCCTTCCATCGGTCTCACTTCCTTGACCATTTGTGTCGACCCAGTTCTAATTTGAGGTGGCTAACAATTTGAGCCAACCCATGCTACTAGGTTAGTTATAATTGCTATGATTAAGTCAAGTTAAGTTTAAAGAGATCTAAATTAAATCATCCTAAGAAAATATTAAGTCTATGATCTTCCACCATTGTAGATGTGCAGATCCTTTCTGAGATTGATTGTTCTCGACTGGATATAGTGGTTCAGTTGCACCAGAAAAATGCAACCATGTTTATTAGGCATTGGATGCTATGGATTGAAGGATGGGTTGGGCTTAATATTCTGGATAAGATTAAAGATCCAATCAAGAATCCAATTCATGTAAATGGTGGATCTGACTTAACTAAGGAGTGAAGCAATACTCCGAACACGATGAGCTTCATGAATTAGAGATCAGGTTTGGGTGTACCATGATTAGAGAATCATTGGACAAGAATTATCCACTCATCAGTTGACCCATCATTAATAACTGTTGGATGAGGTAGTGAGCCAGTTGATAGGATGGCATCATCCACTATAAATCAATAATCATGAAGATTTTCACATTTCTATCAAGGAAGTGTAGGGATCCAAGTAAATAGTGGGAGCCTAATTTATTTAAAAAAAAATTTCTAAATAAATTAATTAAGTCTAATTATAAAATCTAACTAGAAACTTTGACTCTCTATAAGAAAATATTTGCATCCAACCCACTAGCCCATATCTTGGACATCCACAGACTGACTGGATTCAACTACAAGGATTGACTCCAGAACTTTAAAATAATTTTGGATTTTGAGAAGTTGACTCATGTGTTAGAATAGGATTCTTCCACTTTACCAGCACGTTCATCCACTAATCAGAGAGCATCTTTAAAAAAATGGATGGATGAAGATAACAAAGCCAGGTATTACATGTTAGGCTCGATGTTTGATGAATTCCAGCACCAACATGAAGATATTAAGACTAGCCACCAAATGTTGGCTTACCTACAAGAGTTGTTTGGTGAACAGAGTCGCACAGTCAAATATTAGATCACTAAGAGACTTTTTAAGGCTTAGATGCATGATGGATAGTCGATCCAAGATTATTGTCTGATAATAATTAAGGACTTAGAAGAGCTTGAGAAGCTCAGTGTCAAGTTAGATCAAGACCTATAGATTGATATAATTCTACAATCTTTGATTGATGCATATGGGCAGTTCATCATGAACTACCATATGCATAAACATCAAAATACCTTGACTGAACTTTGAATATGCTGGTTACTGCTAAGCTCTCTATGAAAGGTTCAAAGGGTTCAGTGCTTGCTATGGAGTGGACTTCTTCCAAGGAAAAATCTTTTGAAAAGAAGAAGAAGACCACGAAGAAGTAGAAGGTGGAAGGTGGAAAGAAGAAGAAAATAGAGCTGAAGAAAAAGGCCACTGACAAGAAAAAATATTTTCATTGCAACACAGACGATCACTAGAAGTGAAACTACCCACTTTACCTAGCCAGCCTGAAGAACTAGAAGGAGGCAGGTCCTTCTGGAGGTATGCTGGTTGTAGAATGTAACCTTATGGTTTCTTCTGCATCTAGTTGGATGCTTGACTCTTGTTCTAGTGCTTACTTATGCACTTCTATGTAGGATCTTAAGGATAGCAGGAGGTTGACGGATGGTGAGATGATCCTACGCATCAGGAATAGGGCAAAAGTTGCTGCTGTGGCCTTGAGAATCTACCCTCTTTGATTACCATCAGGATTAGATCTAGTTCGTAAAGATTATTTTTATGTGCCTACAACAAGCAGAAATTTGATTTCTATTTCATGTTTGGCACAAGAAGGCTATATAATTAATTTTCTTAAGGATCATTATAGTATTTTTTATGAAGGAAATAAAATTGCAAGTAATTTTCTTATAAATGGTCTCTATCAGTTACATATTGATATTTCTATTTTTAATATCGAGCAAAATATGAATGCCATAGGATTAAAGCGACCTAGGGATAGTCTAAATGATAGATATCTTTGGCACCTTAGGCTAGGTCATATAGTTGAAAATAGGATTAACAAATTGAAGAAATCCGAGCTATTGAGTTTGTTGACTTTTGAGTCATATCTGATTTGTAAATCATGCCTTCATGGCAAAATGACCAAGTTTGCTTTTGTAGGATATGTGGAAAGGGCCACAGACCTACTCGCCTTGGTACACATAGATGTGTGCAGCTTCTTTGATATACCGGCTAGGGGTAATTATGTCTACTTCATCATTTTTATCGATGATCTATCTCATTATGGGTATGTGTATTTGATGCAACATAAGTCTGAAGTTTCTAAAAGATTCAAGAAATTCAGACTTGAAGTAGAAAAACAAATAGGAAAACTCATTAAGGTTCTTTAATAAGATTGAGGAGGCGAATACCTTAGTCAGAAATTCTTAGACTATCATAAGGATAATGGCATAGTCTCTCAATGGACTACACCTGCAATGCCTCAACTCAACGAAATTTCAGAATGGAGAAATCGGATCCTATTAGATATGATCCGATCCATGATGAGTTTCACGGACCTTCCTGAGTTTCTTTGGGGATATAATCTAATGACCACTATATATTTACTGAATAGGATTTTCTCTAAAACTGTTCCTACCACATCATATGAGATATGACATGGTAAGAAATCAAGTCTGAGTCATCTCAGAATTTGGGGTTGTCTGACCTATATCAAGAGATAACAGATGGATAAATTAGAGTCTAGGTCCTTTAGAGCTCGGTTTATTGGATATCCTAAAGAGTTATTAGGATATTATTTCTATCTTCTAGAAGATCATAATGTAATTATGAGTCGACACGCCATCTTTCCTGAAAAATAGTTTACTCAAGATGGTAACATTGGAAGGTAGATTGGGCTCGAGGAGGAAGTCTCCCAAGAGCCACGAGCTAAGGAATCTATGAAATCCAATCAAATTGAGCCAATCTAGATACTACCTCCTCCACCTCGTAGATCAAGTAGAATTTTCCATCCTCCTGAAAGGTACTTAAGTACTATCTCAGTGGATGTAGAAAAAATATTCCTCATAGAAAATGGGGTTCATGATGATGATCCCAAAACTTATGACGAGGCAATATCAGATATCGACTCTGAGAAATGGTTAGAGGCAATGAGGTCAGAAATTGACTCAATGCATTCGAACCATGTCTGGACCTTGGTAGATTCACCTGAAGGTATAGTAACTGTTGGAGATAAATCCCACTCCCACTGAAGTCTAGTATGATGCTTAGCCTAATGCAACTAGTGATCACGAAAGAGCTTCGATCAAAAATTCTTCCTCTAGTGGCTGAACCCCAATCGAACTCCTCAAGTAGTCGGACCCCAGTCAAACTCCTCCAGTGGCCAAACCCCAGCCAAACTCCTCCAGCGGTTGGACCCCAGCAGCTAAACTTCTCCAACAATCGAACTTCTTCGGGACTTCTCCTTCAATCGGATTCCTCCAGGAGCCAAACTTCTTTCAAACTTCTTCTTCAATTGGATACCTCCAAGTGCCGAACTCCTTCCGAACATTTGCTTCAGTCGGATTCCTCCAAGAGCCGAACTCCTTCCGTACTTCACCTTTAGTTAGATATCTCCAGGAGCCGAACTTCTTTCAGACTTCTTCTTCAGTTGGATACCTTCAGGAGCCGAACTCTTTTTGGACTTCTCCCTCAGTCGGATACCTTTAGAAGCTGAACTCCTTCCAAACTCTCCTTCAGAAGCCAAACTCCTTCCAAACTTTTTTTTCAGTCGGATTTCTCTAAGAGCTGAACTTCTTTTAGACTTCTCCTTCAGTCGGATACCTTTAGTAGCCAAACCCCTTCTAAACTTCATCTTCAGTCAGATTCCTCCAGCAGTCGAACTCCTTCTGAACTTCTTCTTCAGTCGGATTCCTCCATCGGACTTCTCCTTCAGTTGGATTCCTCCACCAAACTTCTCCTTCAATCGGATTCATCCAAGAGCCGAACTCCTTTCGAACTTCTCCTTCAGTCGGATCCCTCTAGGAGCCGAACTCCTTTCAGACTTCTCCTTCAATCGGATCCCACTAGGAGCCAAACTCCTTCCGAACTATACCTTCAGTTCGATTCCTCCAGGAGCCAAACTCCTTCCGAACTTCTCCTTCAATCGGATACCTTTAAGAGCCAAACTCCTTTCGGACTTCTTCTTCAGTCAAATTTCTGTTTTTGGACTTTTTCTTTAGTCAGATTCCTCTATCGAACTTCTCCTTCAATCAAATTCCTCCAGGAGCCGAACTCCTTCTGGACTTCTCCTTCAGTTGGATCCCTTCAGGAGTCAAACTCCTTCCAAACTTCTCTTTCAATCAGATTCCTCCACCGAACTTCTCCTTCAGTCAAATCCCTCTAGAAGTTGAACTCCTTCCGAACTTCTCCTTCAGTCAGATCCCTCTAGGAGCAGAACTCCTTCCGAACTTTATCTTCGATCGGATTTCTCTAGGAGCCAAACTTCTTTCGAACTTCTTCTTCAATTGGATTCTTTCAGGAGCCAAACTCCACTTAGACTTCTCCTTCAATCAGACTCCTCTAGTGGATTACTTTCATATTTCAGCTAGCATTCCTTCTGGATGATCTCCTATAGTCGTATTTTTTTTAGGAGTCTGAACTCCTCTAGAACTGATATATGTCAAAGTTTTTCTCCAACCAATGCCTACTCCCTATGAACTTCAACTATTAAATCTCAATGAATGGGCACATCAGTCAGGTGACACCTCTCTCTCCATAGCAAACTATTAGATATATGTGCCCTAGAAGCCAGAATTGGCTGACACTTATAATACACTTCTAGGGGCAAAATTATAATTTTGACTAATATCAATAAAATAGATTATTTTCTATCACATATGTATATTTAGTATTTATGATACATCTTTTGAGTTAATGGTAACGATAATTCATATTTTCAAGAGTTGAAAATTTAAGACATGAATAATCATTAATAACTCATAAAATGCTTCCGACCATAGGATCATCATAAGGATGGTGATTGATCCAAAAGATTGGTGTACAATCACTTCTCTTTAGTAGATGAGTCTTGAGTCTATGGTGTGGAGACACCAGAGTGAGAGTATAGATACTCGTTAGAGAACGAGGGCACTGAGCGTGACCACCTCGAGTAGTCATTAGGGAGTCTACCTTCTCATCAATGACTGACTCGATGCTGCAGTAGTGTGTCTGATTCTTTGACCTGAGATGCATCGGCAGTTCACCTTGAGGGTGTTATAGTTTGACTACACCATTACTCGGTCTCCTAGCCATATGGAACCCTGAGGTGTATGTTGGCTATAGCATGTTCATTGTAGGAACTGGATAGCATCAAGATGGAATCTATCTACCTCGGTGGTAGAGGAGCAGCCCTATGATGATCATGAGAATCAAGTCCAGAAGTCCATGGCCATGGCAGAGTGAAATAATAGAAAGAGTTTCTATTTAGGTTTTCACATTGGACTTGAAATCGAATGATTACATCATATGACAGAGACTAGGGTTTGACGAGTTCACCTTAACCCTAATCTGATCGGGGCTCAAGATAGAAGAACTTAATCACACAGGTAGCTGCACCAAGAGGTTCACATTCAGCTCTGATGGGTTGCCACCATATACTGCTAGGTGTCACTGGTGGATTTTGGGAGCAATTAGAATGATTTAGATGATCGATCATTCTAGCTGTTCGAATCAGAAGAGTTCTGATCCATCAAAAGGAGTTTCGATGATGTCGATGATAGAGATCATGACATATCCCATTACCATACAGAACTGAACCTAACTAGATCACACAAATAAGGTTTTGAATATGGTGATCATCAATTGAACTGATCTAGTTCAATTGATCTGAATGAAATTCAATTAGGTTTAAGAAAATCATGCTAGCACTCGATTGAACCTAATGTTCTTCTTTTACTATCATAAATAGTTGTTCTGACTGAGCCAAAGAAGTTTGTGCTTGATCAGAGGCCTTCACTTTGTCTGACTGGATCTTGTCCAAGTTAGAAAAGGTTGTCTTATTTTATAAGACATTACCTATCATTTTTGGTCACCTTCCATTTCTCGTCCTTTGACTTTGGTCAAAAGTTGACCTTTGACTGGTCAAACATTGACCATTGATATTTTGACTTCTATCCATGTGTCACACACTCATTGGAGAGCTAGTGGGGTCCTGTCCCCCTGCTAGAACCTGGCAAGGAGGAGGGCGCACGACACCCTTGGCATGTGCCCAAGTTAGAGGCACCCAGGAGTCCCTATTGGATAGGGACTCCATCTCCTTTTTGGATTCCAATTAGAATTCTCCCAAGAACCAACTTTGACTGATCTTAGACGCCCTCTAAGGAGGAATCCAAGTGACTCTATTTCCACCAATCAGATTTAGATCTGATTTCACAATGAGTTATGATTGGTTGGTAAGAAGAGGAGTTAGATCACAGACAGTCTATAAATAAGACCCTACGCCCAACTCAAATTAAGATTGGAGAATTGAAATCCCATGCCCCAAGGTTGCCTCTCCCCTCTTCCTCCATGCCAAACCAACCTTCTCCCTATCCTCTCCATGTCCAAAAGTATTTTGGACCTTGGTTGGTGCAATCCAGATGAGAGAAAGACGACTGAAAGCTAAAAGGCTGTGCTGCTGCAAAGGATAATTGCTGATCTTCAAAAGGAGTTTTGACGATCCTCTAGATCAGATCCAGATTTGATTTTTGGAGATGTGATAGAAAAGAAGAGAATCTCCAGATCCAGTCTAAGTGAATATCGATAGAGGCTAGGCACTTGCATGGCTAGATCCAAAACCTTCCGCTGCTCACAGGATCATCATCGGGTAATAGGATTACCCACTTCAAGGTAAATTAAATTTGATTTAATTTATCTAATTTTATTTTAATTATTAAAATAATAAGAATTAGATCTAAAATATTTTAGATCTGATCTAGATCAAAGAAATTTTTTTTTGAAATATATCTCTTGATCTGATCAGATCTGAACGAACCTAGTCCGAAAAATCAGGATTTTCCTTCAACTGGTATCAGAGCCAAGGTTCTAAAAGTATTTAGATATATTTTTAAATTTATTTTAATTAGAAAATAAGTGATTTTAGATGTCACATGAGATGTGATTAGATCTGAAATCAGAAAAAATTAAAATTAAATGATTTGGATCTAAGATTAGAAAATATGCATGACTAGTTCTAAAATAGAATAGTTCTATAGAATAGTCTTGTATATTTTCAATTTAATTTGATTAAAATATATTTTAGATCTATTTATTTACTATTTTTTGATATTATAATGGTTATAATAACATCTAAAAAATAGCAAATAAAAATTATTTAATTTTAAACATCATATGAGATATGATTGATGCATGTCTAGACTAGTTGTAGAATAGTTCTACATAATTATCTAGATTAGAATTTATTTTGATTAGATCAATTTAAATCTAATTTTTTAGATTATTATGAGATAATTTAGATCTGAAAAACATGCATGATTCGATACATGAGATGTATGCAAAATATGCCATGATTAGATCTAATTTGTATATGAGATATATGATATAGATCTAAAACTATTTTGTAGTATTGCATGTTCCTGATTAAGGCGTTCCTCTTGGCCGTCCTGATCATAAGAATGAAGAAGGGATTTAAAGGCCCTCTCTTTCCATTCGATGGGGTGTTCTTATGATGTGTAGGGGTGCTGCATGTTCGTCCTTAATCAGAAATCCAAAACTTACTTTCTGTAAAACCCTAGATCCTGAAACCCTAGGATTTATTGTGCATATTTTGTTTATGAACCCTACTTAATTAAAAATTAAGATTATGGAATATTAATTAGGTCTAAAATTGAGAATTTTAGATCTAAGACATATTCATAATACTGGATTCGGGCTTGGGTAGCTCAATTAGGTCTAAGCGGTTGATCAAACCGAATCAAGAGTTGGTTAGATGGGATCAATAATGCTTAAATTGACCAACCTAATAGGATTAAGTCTGGATCAAGATCGAGTCACGATCAAGCAAGACCTAATTAGGCTCAGAGGTTAGAGTCTGGATTGTAGGCTAACCCATTTAGTTTTGACTCAACAATTTGGTGTCTAAGGTAAGTTTGGCACATATGACCGACTGATTTTTAATTGGAAGCTACTCGATCTGAATGCATTCTTGTATGAGTTAATGGCATATTCCTTCCATCGGTCTCACTTACCTGGCCATATCTGTTGACATAGTTCTGATCTGAGGTGGTCAATAATCTGAGCTAACCCATGCCACTAGGTTAGTCATAATTGTTATGACTATGACAAGTCTAGTTTAATGAGATCTGAATCAATTCTCCCTAAGAAAAGATTAAGTCTGAGGTCTTCCACCATTGTAGATATGTGGGCCCTTCCCGGGGTTGATTATTCTTGACTAGATACAGTGGCTTAGTTGCACCAGGAAGATGCAACCATATCTATTAAGCATTGGATGCTATGGGCTGGAGGATGAGTTGGGCTCAATATTCCAGATACGGTGAGAGACTCAATTAGGAATCCAGTCTATGCAAATGGTGGGTCTGACTTAACTAAGGAGTGGATCAATATTTTGGATACGGTGAGATTCATGAATTAGAGATCAAGTTTGGGTGCACCATGATTAGAGAATCATTGAACAAGAGTTGTTCACTCATTGGCTAACCCATCACCAATAACTGTTAGGTGAGGTGATGAGTCAGTTGGTGAGACCGCACCACCCACTAGAAATCATTAATCATGGAGATTTTCGCATCTCTACAGAGGGAGTGTAGGGATCCTGAGAAAATAGTGAAAGCTAATTTATTTAAAAATAAAATTTCTAAATAAATTGGTCAAGTCATAATTACAGTATCTAACTAGAATCTTTGACTCTCTATAGGAAAATGTCTGCGTCCAACCCATTGGCACGTATCCTGAACACACATAGACTGATCGGATCCAATTATAAAGATTGTCTTAGGAACTACAAAATCATTTTGAGTTCTTAGAAGCTAACCCATGTATTGGACCAGGACCCTCCACCTTACCAGCTCGTCTATCCACTGAACAGAGAGCATCTTTGGAAAAATGGATAGATGAAGATAATAAGACCAGATATTACATGTTGGGCTCGATGTCTGATGAGCTTCAATGCCAACATGAAGATATCAGGATTGTTCACCAAATGTTGGCTCACCTACAGGCGATGTTTGGTGAACAAAGTCGCGCAACCAAGTATCAGGTCACGAAACAACTTTTTAAGGCTAAGATGCGTGATGGACAGTCAGTCCAAGATCACTGTCTAATGATGATCAAGGATATGAAAGAGCTTGAGAAGCTCAGTGTGAAGTTAGACTTGGATCTGCAGAACGATATTATTCTGCAATCCTTGACTGATGCATATGGGCAATTCATCATGAATTACCATATGCATAAACTTCAAAATTCCTTGGCCGAATTAATGAATATGCTGGTCACCGCTGAGCTTTCTATGAAAGGATTCTAAAGGCTCAGTTCTTGCTATGGAACGGACTTCTTCCAAAAGAAAATCTTATGGAAAGAAAAAGAAGTCTGTGAAAAAGCAGAAGGTGGAAGGAGTAAAGAAGAAGAAGGCAGAGCCGAAGATGAAAGCCGCTGCCAAAGGAAAGTATTTCCATTGCAACAGCGACAGCCACTGGAAGCAGAACTGCCCTACTTACCTGGCCACCCTGAAGAACAAGAAGGAAGGTCCTTCTAGAGGTATGCTCATTATTGAGTCTAACCTTATGGTTTCTTCTGCATCCAGTTGGGTGCTTGACTCTGGTTCTAGTGCTCATCTGTGCACTTTCATGCAGGGTCTTGAGGATAGCAGGAGGCTGAGGGATGGAGACATGATCCTACGCATTGGTAATGGAGCAAGAGTTGCTGCAGTGGCAGTGGGAACATACCCTCTTCGATTACCATCTGGTTTAGACTTAGTTTTGAAAGACTGTTATTATGTGCCTGCAGCTAGCAGGAATTTGATTTCTGTTTCATGCTTAGCACAAGAAGGCTATGTGATTACCTTCTTTAAGGACCATTGTAACATTCTTTATGAAAGAAATAAAATTGCAAATGGTTTCCTTATTAATGGTCTTTATCAGCTACATATTGATGTACCTATTCTAACTATCGAGCAAAACGTGAATGCCAAACTGACCTAGGGATAGTCCAAATGATAGATATCTATGGCACCTAAGATTAGGTCATATAGCAGAAGATAGGATCAACAAATTAGAAAAAAATGGGCTATTGAGTCCATTGACTTTCGAGTCATATCCAACTTGTGAATCTTGTCTCCAAGGCAAAATGACCAAACTTCCTTTTGTAGGACATGGGGAAAGGGCCACAGATCTCCTTGCCCTAGTACATACTGATGTGTGTGGCCCATTTGATATGTCGGCTAGAGGCAATTTTGTCTACTTCATTACCTTTATCGATGATCTGTCTAGGTATGGGTATGTGTATCTTATGAGACACAAGTCTGAAGCTTTTGAAAAGTTCAAAGAATTCAGACATGAAGTAGAAAAACAAACTGGAAAAACCCATTAAGGTTCTTCGATCAGATCGAGGAGGTGAATACCTTAGCCAAAGAATTCCTAGACTATCTCAAGGATAATGGCATAGTCTCTCAATGGACTCCACCAGGAACACCTCAACTCAACGGGTTTCAGAATGGAGAAATCAGACTCTATTGGATATGGTCCGATCCATGATGAGCTTCACAGACCTCCCTGATTTTCTTTGGGGACATTCATTGTTAACTTCAATTTATCTACTGAATAGGATTTCCTCTAAGACCGTTCCTACCACACCGTATGAGATATGGCATGGTAAGAAACCAAGTCTGAGTCATCTCAGAATTTGGGGTTGTCCTGGCTCATGTCAAAAGACAACAAGCGGACAAGTTAGAGTTTAGGTCCTTTAGAGCTCGATTCATAGGATATCCTAAAGAGTCATTAGGATACTATTTCTACATTCCAGAAGACCACAATGTGATTGTGAGTCGACATGCCATCTTTCTTGAAAAATAGTTTATTCAAGATAGCGGCATTGGAAAGCAGATTAAGCTTGATGAGAAAGTCTCACAAGTACAACGAGCTAAGGACCAATTGGAACCAAATCAGGTTGAGCCAATAAGAACACTACCTCCTCCACCTCGTAGATCGGAAAGAGTTTTCCATCCCCCTGAAAGATACTTAGGTATTATTTCAGAGGAAAGTAGAGGAAAATGTTCCTCGTAGGTAATGGTGCTCATGGTGATGATCCCAAAACCTACAACGAGGCGATATCAGATATCGACTCCGAGAAATGGCTAGAGGCAATGCAGTCAGAAATTGACTCGATGCACTCAAACCAAGTCTGGACCTTGGTAGATCCACCAGAAGGTATAGTACCTATTGGGTGTAAATGGATCTTCAAGAGAAAGATTGGTGCAGATGGAAATGTGGAGACATTCAAGGCTAGACTAGTGGCAAAAGGTTATAGTCAATGCGAAGGCATTGACTATCAGGATACCTTTTCCCCAGTGGCTATGCTAAAATCCATCCGCACATTGCTTGCCATTGCAGCCTATTTCGATTATGAAATATGGCAAATGGATGTGAAAACGGCATTCTTGAATGGATATCTTGAGGAAGATATCTATATGGAACAGCCGCTAGGTTTCACATCCAGTGATACTGATCACAAGGTTTGCAAGCTGCAAAGGTCCATATATGGACTTAAGCAAGCATCTCGGAGCTGGAACACTCATTTCAATGATGTGATCAAAATGTTTGGTTTCATCAAAAATGAAGAGGAACCATGTGTCTTCAAAAAGGTCAGTGGGAGCGCTGTTGTCTTCCTCGTATTGTACGTGGATGACATCCTCCTTATTGGGAATGATATTCCCATGATGACAACAGTCAAATTATGGTTGTCCAAGGAATTCTCCATGAAAGACCTAGGTGAAGCATCCTTTATTCTAGGAATTAAGGTCTATAGGGATAGACCGAATAGGATGCTAGGACTTTCACAGAAGATGTACATAGAGGAAGTACTAAAGAGGTTTAGTATGGAAAACTCTAAGAGGGGATTAATACCCTTCAGACATGGTATTCATCTTTCCAAGAAGATGTGCCCTAGCACACCTGAGGAAATAGAAACGCATGAGCAAGATCCCTTATGCTTCTGCAATAGGGAGCCTCATGTATGCCATGCTATGTACACGACCTGATATAGCCCATGCTGTGAGTGTCACAAGCAGATATCAGTCAAATCCAGGTGAAGAACACTGGACTTCTGTGAAATGTATCCTTAAGTACTTGAGAAGAACTAAGGATATGATGTTGGTCTTTGGTAATGGAGAACTCCAAGTCCAGGGATACACAGACTCGGATTTCATGTCCGATGTAGATGATCGAAAGTCGACATCTGGGAGTCTGTTTGTGTGCAATGGTGGTGCTGTCAGCTGGAAAGAGTTTCAAGCAAACCATGATAGCAGATTCCACCATGGAAGCAGAATATATCGCTGCATCAGAGGCTGCGAAGGAAGCATTCTGGTACAAGAAGTTTGCTGCAGAAATTGGAGTAATGCCATCAGATGCCATTCCTCTATACTGCGACAACAATGGCGCCATAGCCCTTGCTAAGGAGCCGAGGTCTCACCAGAAATCCAAGCACATTGAGCGGCGATACCACCTCATCCGCGATTACCTCGAGAAGGGTTACGTCGAGGTCAAGAGAGTTGACTCCACAGACAATGTGGCAGACCCAGCTTACAAAGCCGTTGGGCCAGCAGAAGATCGAAGCCCACCTTGAGAAGATGGGACTTAGACTTATAGCCAATTGGCTTTAGGACAAGTGGAAGATTGTTAGATATATGTGCCCTAGAAGCCAGAATTGGCTGACACTTGTAATACACTTCTAGGGGCAAAATTATAATTTTGACTAATATCAATAAAATGGAGTTATTTTCTATCACATATGTGTATTTAGTGTCTGTGATACATCCTTTGAGTTAATGGTAATGATAATTCATATTTTCAAGAGTTGAAAATTTAAGACATGAATAATCATTATTAACTCATAAAATGCTCCCGACCATAGGATCATCACGAGGATGGTGATTGATCCAGAAGGTTGGTGTACAATCACTTCTCTTTAGTAGATGAGTCTTGAGTCTATGGTGTGGAGACACCGGAGCGAGAGTATAGGTACTCGTTAGAGAATGAGGGCACTGAGCGTGACCACCTCGAGTAGTCATTAGGGAGTCTACCTTCTCGTCAATGACTGACTCGATGCTGCAGTAGTGTGTCTGGTTCTTTGATCTGAGATGCATCGATAGTTCACCTTGAGGGTGTTATAGTTTGACTACACCATTACTCGGTCTCCTAGCCATTCGGAATCCTGAGGTGTATGTTGGCTATAGCATGTTCATTGTAGGAACTGGATAGCATCAAGATGGAATCTATCTACCTCGGTGGTAGAGGAGCAGCCCTATGATGATCATGAGAATCAAGTCCAGAAGTCCATGGCCATGGCAGAGTGAAATAATAGAAAGAGTTTCTATTTAGGTTTTCACATTGGACTTGAAATCGAATGATTACATCATATGATAGAGACTAGGGTTTGACGAGTTCACCTTAACCCTAATCTGATCGGGCTCAAGATAGAAGAACTTAATCACACAGGTAGCTGCACCAAGAGGTTTGCATTCAGCTCTGATGGGTTGCCACCATATACTGCTAGGTGTCACTGGTGGATTTTGGGAGCAATTAGAATGATTTAGATGATCGATCATTCTAGCTGTTCGAATCAGAAGAGTTCTGATCCATCGAAAGGAGTTTCGATGATGTCGATGATAGAGATCATGATATATCCCATTACCATACAGAACTGAACCTAACTGGGTCACACAAATAAGGATTTTGAATTTGGTGATCATCAATTGAACTGATCCAGTTCAATTGATCTGAATGAGATTCAATTAGGTTCAAGAAAATCGTGCTAGCACTCGATTGAACCTAACGTTCTTCTTTTACTATCATAAATAGTTGTCCTGACTGAGCCAAAGGAGTTTGTGCTCGATCAGAGGCCTTCACTTTGTCTGACTGGAGCTTGTCCAAGTTAGAAAAGGTTGTCTTATTTTGTAAGACATTACCTGCCATTTTTGGTCACCTGCCATTTCTCGTCCTTTGACTTTGGTCAAAAGTTAACCTTTGACTGGTCAAACATTGACCATTGATACTTTGACTTCTATCCACATGTCATGCACCTATTGGAGAGCTGGTGGGGGCCTGTCCCCCTGCCAGAACCTAGCAAGGAGGAGGGCGCACGCCACCCTTGGCATGTGCCCAAGTTGGAGGCGCCCAGGAGTCCCTATTGGATAGGGACTCCATCTCCTTTTTGGATTCCAATTAGAGTTCTCCTAAGAACCAACTTTGACTGGTCTTAGGCACCCTCTAAGGAGGAATCCAGGGGACTCTATTCCCACCAATCAGATTTAGATCTAATTTTACAAAGAGTTGTGATTGGTTGGGAAGAAGAGGAGTTGGATCATAGACAGTCTATAAATAAGACCCTACGCCCAACTCAAATTAAGATTGGAGAATTGAAATCCCATGCCCCAAGACTGCCTCTCCCCTCTTCCTCCATGCCAAACCCACCTTCTCCCTCTCCTCTCCACATCCAAAAGTATTTTGACCTTGGTTGGTGCAATCAGATGAGAGAAAGACGACTGAAAGCTAGAAGGCTGTGCTGCTGCAAAGGACAACTGCTGACTTCAAAAGGAGTTTTGAAGATCCTCCAGATCAAATCCAGATCTGATTTTTGGAGATGTGATAGAGAAGAAGAGGATCTCTAGATCCAGCCTGAGTGGATGCTGGTACAACCAAGCACTTGTGTGGCTAGATCCAAAATCTTTCGTTGCTCATAGGATCATCATCGGGTAATAGGATTACCCACTTCAAGGTAAATTAAATTTGATGTAATTTATCTCATTTTATTTTAATTATTAAAATAATAAGAATTAGATCTGAAACATCCTAGATCTGATCTTGATCAAAGATAAAAAATTTTGAAATATATCTCTTGATCTAATCAAATCTGAACGAATCTGGTCCGGAAAATTAGGATTTTCCTTCACAAACTCCATGCGGCCTCGAGCGGCCCACTATCGGATGGTTATGGCTGTCACTATCAATCTACTATAGGCGACACCTCTTCCTCTCCGTACCAAATCTCATGCAGTCCCGAGCGGCCCACTACCGGATGGTATGGCTATCACTATCAGTCCACTACAGGCTCCATCCATAAAAAGGGATCCTTCATATACATTTTTTCTAAGATCTCTTCTCCTTTTCAAAACTCTGCTAAATTCTTTTCTGAGCACTCTATTCCTATTGGTTAGAAGAGCTGACTTGATCATTGAAGGATCCTACCATGGCCACCACCACTGACTTCGGATGGAACTTTATTTTATAGGTCACCGACGATGACCTCTTCTCCTCGACTCCAACATGATTCGACATCGACTAGATTTTGCACCAACAAGATTCGCGCTAGAGGAAGGGCCCTCTGTTCCTAAGGTGCCCTTGTTCTTAAAGGAGTGCTCAGCCGATCTTATGAATCTTCTTCTCTAAGGTCCATCTCCATCCTCTCCCTCAATTCCAAGAAATGTCTCCAAAGAAGGTGACTACCAGAAGATTTACCACTTCTACCGTCAGATCTGAGCTAGACCCACCCATTCCCACTCCAGCATCGATTTTTCAATCTCCTCCTCCATCGACGATCATGATAGATTCGAAGTAGTTTAACCTACTGATATAGCAAGTTCAGGGCTTCACTGAGATGGTGCAGGCCATGTGATAGCCTTCGATGGTGGTTTCATCAGAAAACTCACTATCAGAATGTCAGAAATCGATCCCAAGAAGGAGCATTTAGGCTAGCATACCCATCGCCCTTAAGAAGAAAAAATAGAGAGCAGAGGATCCTTGTTCGAATCATGATTCTTCTTCAAAAGAGATCTTCTCCATCTATAGCCAGAAGTCTTTCAAGATCTACGATTGAGATGATATCTTCGATCAGAAACTTTAGGAGATGGATCGATGGATCAAAGAAATCTGCTACATTGCCCTGGCTTGCCATGACGATGTCTATATCGATCCTTCTTTCTTTTCTCGAATTATGCAAGAGCCCATTCTACCAAACTTCAAGCTTCCTCAATTTGAAAGCTACAACGGAACCTCTAATTCGGTCGATCACCTGGAGGCCCTCCGGATCATGATGCAGCTCCATGGTGCACCAAACATCATCTTATGCCGAGCTTTCTCATCTATCTTAAAAGGAGCAGCAAGAAACTAAAACTCGATATTGAAGTCAGGTATGTTCTTTTCCTTTGACCAGATGAGCCATCAATTTGTGGCTCACTTCATCAGCAGTCGACGTCTGCATCGAGGTTTAAATTTTTTAATGAATATCAAGTAGAAGGAGGAAGAATCTATTCGGACTTATGTCATCCGATTTAATGCTGCTGCATTGAATGTTTGAAACCTAGATCAGTCTGTTGCAATGGCCATACTCAAGGGCAGCCTTTAGAAGAATGATTTGCTATTCTTCCTGGAGAAGAAGTACCCTAAAAACTTTGCCGATCTACTAGCTCGGGCTGAAGGATATGTTCGAGTGGAAGAAGCCTTCAAATTGAAAGATGAGGAAGCCACAGGAGAGCGACAGATGGGCGAGTCTAGTAAACCCATGGCTGATGGAGGACCAAATGAAGTTCGATCATGCTAACGGACTCTTCCGAGTGCAAGCGAGCCCGAACTCCTCCTTGAGCTTGTCATCAAAGAAGCCTCGATAGAAGGGCATGATGAAGTTCTCCCCCCAAAAGGTTTCACAACTATACCTCACTCAATGCTCCATAGATGTCGATCTGAAGTAAGAGAAGATCGATCGAGGGCACTGCCACAGCTAGAACCCCCAAAGAGGGAAAAATAATAAGGAGATCGGCCATCTCTTGGCATTATCAATACTATCTCTGGAGGATATAGTACTTTGGCGAGTTGCCATCTCTAAGCCTTAGAGCTAGGGAAGCTTGTCCCAAATTGGGAAGGTCCGTATGAAATAGAAGAGGTCGTCCGGCTCAAAACTTATCGCCTAAAGAAGCTCGGTGGAATAATGCTCCCACGACCATGGAATTTCTAAGGATGTACTATCGATAATTTTCGATCAATAAAATTCCTCCATTTCAATATTATGATTTCTTGATGCAAAAACTATGTGATGATATGAAAGAAGCAATCAATAGTGGCCATGTTAGGAATAGGAAAAGAACCTCATCCTAACATGAGCAAGTTGAAGACCTCGTTCATTTTAGATGAGATGAGGGCAGAGGCCCTGACAATGGCCCTTATGTGCCCTTATAGTCCATTAGGAATAGGAAGAGAACCTCATCCTAATATGAGCAAAGTCGAAGATCTCGCTCATTTTAGATGGAATGAGGGAGAGGCCCAGACAACAGCCCTTATGTGCCCCTATAGCCTATTAGGAATAGGAGGAGAACCTCATCCTAATGTGAGCAAAGTCGAAGGCCTCGTTCATTTTATATGGGATGAGAGAAGAGGCCCCTGACAATAGCCCTTATGTGCTCCTACAGTCCATTAGAAATAGGAGGAGAACCTCATCCTAACATGAGCAAAATCGAAGGCCTCGTTCATTTTAAAAAAGATGAGGGGAGAGGCCCTGACAATAGCTCTTATGTGCCCCTACAGCCTATTAGGAGTAGGAGGAGAACCTTATCCTAACGTGAGCAAAGTTGAAGGCTTCATTCATTTTAGATGAGATGAGGGAGAGGCCCTGACAATGACCCTTATGTATCCCTACAGCCCATTAGGAACAGAAGAAGAACCTCGTCCTAACGTAAGTAAAGTTGAAGGCCTCGTTCGTTTTAGACGAGATGAGAAAAAAGGCCCTAACAATGGCCCTTATGTGCCGCTGTAGTCCGTTAGGAATAGAAGAAGAACCTCATCCTAACATGAGCAAAGTCGAAGGCCACGTTCATTTTAGATGAGATGAGAAGAGAGGCACCGACTTGGCTAGAGATAAGATCTCCCCCGAGCTTCAACGTCAACATCAATAGGAGATAAGATCTCGTTCAATTTCAATTGAAGATATGATCTCCCTTGAGCTCCAACCCTTCAACAAGAGATAAGATCTTCTTTAACCTCGGTTGGAGAAAAAATCTTCTCTGAGCTTCAACTTCAACGTCAATGACAATAGAAGATAAGATCTTCTTCAACCTCGACTGAAGATAAGATCTTTCCCAGAGCTTCAACTTCAACGTTAACGTCAAATAGGAGATAAGATCTTCTTCAACTCGACTGGAGATAATATCTCTTTCGAGCTTCAACTCCAACCTCAATAGGAGATAAGATCTTCTTCAACCTCAGCTGAAGATAAGATCTCTTCCGAGGTTCGACTTTAATGTCAGCAGGAGATAAGATCCTCCTTTCAACCTTGGTTGGAGATAAGATCTCCCTCGAGCTTCAACTTTAACGTCAATAGAAGATAAGATCTCCTTCAACCTCGGTTGGAGAGAAGATCTCCTCCAAGCTTCAACGTCAACCTCAATAGGAGATAAGATCTCCTTCAATCTTGATTGGAGATAAGATCTCTCCCGAGCTTCAACTTCAATGTCAACAAGAGATAAGATCTCCTTCAACCTCGACTAGAGATAAGATCTTCTCTGAGCTTCAACGTCAACGACAATAGGAGATAAGATCTCTTTCAATCTCGGTTGAAGATAAAATCTCCCCTGAGCTCCAATATTTTAATAAAAGATAAGATCTCCTTCAATCTCAACTGGAGATAAGATATGAAAGGTATATGCCCTCAAGCCAATCAAAAATTTATTTATTTTTTGGGCTGTTCTTTATCTTCCAAACTCATGTAATGACATTTTAAATTAAATAAAGGCATCATTTCATTATATGTAGTGTCTTATTATTTATTTAAGATTATGATGAACCCCATAAATTAAGGCCATGGTTTTAGGATTATGATGAGATCATACTAGTAAGACCTAAAATCTTAAAATCCTAATTTAAACATTTCTGATTGATGGAACATTGAGTTGGGGATCAATATTTTTGGTAAGACTAGCACATCTTTTGTATGCTCAATTGAGAGGGTGATTGATCTCACAATCACTTGTGTATGACACTAATACAAGGATGTGGGTGCTCATTAGAGAATGAGTTCACTGAATTAATCCAAATTGAGAATATCTAATGGAGTCTTATCTACATGTCAATAGATGGTTCTCATAGTGGAATTGCGCATGTAATCCTTTGACCTGAAACTACCATAGAATCTTATATATATGAATCCATATTTTGGTTCATACTCATTCATGACTCAGTCATGTACGGGATGATCTGGATATGGTAGATTATATATGAAGGTTGTGAGTAGATTAACATGGAATCGTTCACTCCTGGTAAGAGGAAATTGCATCCTGCCTGCTTCAAACAAATGATGATTCAGGAAGACTTTGATTAAAGCATGATGAAAATTAGAAATAATTTCTAATGTTTCATTAAATGAATCATTATTTTAAGATTGAAAGAGAAATGAATATGATATTGGATTTGACATATTTTCATACCCAGAGTCATATTCAGAATGCAGGATGATCGAAGGATCTAGTTGCATGATAACTTTCCACTGAAGGATATTTTTGATATTTCCATCAAAATTTTACATCTTCTAGAAAGTCACGATATGTTGCTAGACATCAATCATGTCTTGTGGATTTGATCAAATTAAAATTTTAATTTGATCATTAAATTAGAAAGTATTCTAATTGGTCAAACTGGGTAGGCTAGTTTTGATCTAAATCGATTTAGTTGAGTTCTAACCTGATTAGGTCAAATCACACCCAGACCGACTACTGGCTAGATGTAGAATCCAATGGGTCACACACAAAGAGAATTGATTAAGGATCTAATTGGATTAGACTATGTTTGCAAGATGAACATTTTAGCATATGTAGCAAACCTTAGCACCCAGATTTGAATTGGATTCAAATCAACTTCCGATTTGGGCTAATTAAGGATCAATTTGAGCCAAATTAGATTTGATCATGAATTGGATTAACCTAGACTGATTGGGCTTCAGTTGGGGTGTCACATACTAGAATCCCACGTGCCAAAGAGTCTCTCTCTTGTGTGTGGGAAGTCTTTCATGCGCAAAGAGTCTTTGGCGCATGGGATTAAGTTGGTGCCTACCTTCTTTGACTTTTCCTATTTTTCATGTCACGTAAATTTTTCAAATAGGCATAGACAATAGATTGTTAGATATATGTGCCCTAGAAGCCAGAATTGGCTGACACTTGTAATACACTTCTAGGGGCAAAATTATAATTTTGACTAAAATCAATAAATGGGTTATTTTCTATCACATATGTGTATTTAGTGTCTGTGATACATCCTTTGAGTTAATGGCAATGATAATTCATATTTTCAAGAGTTGAAAATTTAAGACATGAATAATCATTATTAACTCATAAATTGCTCCCGACCATAGGATCATTACGAGGATGGTGATTGATCCGGAAGGTTGGTGTACAAATCGCTTCTGTTTAGTAGATGAGTTTTGAGTCTACGGTGTGGAGACACTGGAGCGAGAGTACAGGTACTCATTAGAGAACGAGGGCACTGAGCGTGACCACCTCGAGTAGTCATTAGGGTGTCTAACTTCTCGTCAATGACTGACTCGATGCTGCAGTAGTGTGTCTGGTTCTTTGACCTGAGGTGCATCGGCAGTTCATCTTGAGGGTGTTATAGTTTGACTACACCATTACTCAATCTCTTAGCCATATGGAACCCTGAGGTGTATGTTGGCTATGACATGTTCATTGTAGGAACTGGATGGCATCAAGATGGAATCTATCTACCTCGGTGGTAGAGGAGCAGCCCTATGATGATCATGAGAGTCAAGTCCAGAAATCCATGGCCATGGTAGAGTGAAATAATAGAAAGAGTTTCTATTTAGATTTTCATATTGGACTTGAATCGAATGATTACATCATATGACAGAGACTAGGGTTTGACGAGTTTACCTTAACCCTAATTTGATCGGGGCTCAACATAGAAGACTAAATCATACAGATAGCTGCACCAAGAGGTTCATATTCAGCTCAAATGGGTTGCCACCATATACTGCTAGGTGTCACTGGTGGATTTTGGAAGCAATTAGAATGGCTCATATGCCGAAGACAATTTTAATGGATCCAAAGGACGTTAGGTTTCAATCATGTGCTGCAGATTTCCTTGAATAATTATATTTAATTAATCAATTGAACTGGGTATCAATTGGTGATCTAATCAGAATGCCTTGTTGGTGTGACGTTTAGTTAGTTCGTTCTTCTATAATGGTATATATAGTAGGCTCTCCATATTCGATCTGATATGCGCTCTTCGATGGATCAGAATCTTTTGATTCCGACAACTAGAATGTCGATTATAAAATCATCTTAATTGCTCCCCAAAATCAAATGACACATAGAGAATATGATGGCACCTCAAAGAATTGAAAATGAAGCTTTTGGAAGAGTATTGTATGATTATTGTTCGTTCCTATCTTGAGAGATCAGATTAGGATTAGGTGAAATAGTCAACCCTAATTTCTATCAAATAATTTAATCATTCGATTCAGTCTGATGTGAAATTAATAGAACTCTTTCTATTATTTCACTTCTGCACGGGCATGGGCTTATGGACTTAATTCTATGATCATCCAAGGATTGCTACTCTTCCACGCGAGGTCAAGATAGATTCTCTCTTGGTGCAATATTTCCTATAATTGACATGCTATAGCGCCAACTACACCTCAGGGTTCCATTGAGTTGTCTTGTTGAAATTAATTGGAATTTGGATGAATATTGGGAATTAATAATAATTAAAAATGTTATAAAATTTAAACAAAATTTCTTGGGCACGAATTAATGAACATGCTGGTCACCGTTTGAGCTCTCTATGAAAGGTTCTAAAGGCTCAGTTCTTGCTATGGAATGGACTTCTTCCAAAAGAAAGTCTTATGGAAAGAAAAAGAAGTCTACAAAAAGGCAGAAGGTGGAAGAAGCAAAGAAGAAGAAGGCCGATATCAAAGAAAAGTGTTTCCATTGCAATAGTGACGGCCATTGAAAGCGGAACTATCCTACTTACCTGGCCACTCTGAAGAACAAGAAGGATGGTCCTTCTGGAGGTATGCTCGTTATTGAGTCTAACCTTATAGTTTCTTCTGCATCCAGTTGGGTGCTTGACTCTAGTTCTAGTGCTCATCTGGGCACTTTCATGCAGGATCTTGAGGATAGCAGGAGGCTGAGAGATGGAGACATAATCCTACACATCCGTAATAGAGCAAGAGTTGCTGCAGTGGCCATGGAAACATATCCTCTTCGATTACCATCTGGTTTAGACTTAGTTTTGAAAGACTATTATTATGTGCCTGCAGCTAGCAGGAATTTGATTTTTGTTTCATGCTTAGCACTAGAAGGCTATGTGATTACCTTGTTTAAGGACCATTATAACATTCTTTATGAAAGAAATAAAATTACAAATGATTTTCTTATTAACGATCTTATCAGCTACATATTGATGTACCCTATTTCTAACTATCGAGCAAAACGTGAATGCCAAATGACCTAGGGATAGTCCAAACGATAGATACTATGGCACCTGAGATTAGGTCATATAGCAGAAGATAGGATCAACAAAATTGGAGGAAAATGGGCTATTGAGTCCATCTGACTTTTGAGTCATAATATCCAACTATGAATCTTGTCTCACGGCAAAATGACTAAACTCCCTTTTTAGGACACGAGGAAAGAGCCCACAGATCTTCTTGCCCTAGTACATTTGATGTGTCGGCCCATTTTGATGTGCCAGCTAAGGTAATTTTGTCTTACTTCATTACCTTTACCGATTGATCTGTACTAGGTTATGGGTATAGTGTATCTTATGAAACACAAGTTATAAGCTTTTGAAAAGTTCAAGATTCAACATATAGTAGAAAACAAACTGAAAATCCATTAAGGTTCTCGATCAAGATCGAAGAGGTGAAATACCTTAGCTGCAGGAATTCCTAGACATCTCAAGAAAATGGCATAGTCTCTCAATGGACTCCACTAGGAACACCTCAACTCAAGGGTTTCAGAACGAAGAAATCAGCTCTATTTTGGATATTGACCGATCTATGATGAGCTTCACAGACCTTCCCTGATTTTCTTTGGGGACAATCACATTGTTACTTCAATTATCTATTGAATAGGGTTTCCTCTAAAATTGTTCCGACCACACCGTATGAAATATGGCACAGTAAGAAACCAAGTCTGAGTCATCTCAAAATTTTGGGTTATCCGGCTCATGTCAAAAGATAACAAGCGGACAAGTTAGAGTTTAGGTCCTTCAGAGCTCGATTCATAGGATATCCTAAAGAGTCATTAGGATACTATTTCTACATTCCAGAAGACCACAATGTGATTGTGAGTCGACATGTCATCTTTCTTGAAAAATAGTTCATTCAAGATAGCAGCATTGGAAAGTAGATTAAGCTTAATGAGAAAGTCTCACAAGTACAACGAGCCAAGGATCAATTGAAACCAAATTAGGTTGAGCTAATAAGAACACTACCTCTTCCACCTCATAAATCGGAAAGAATTTTTCATCCCCTTAAAAGATACTTAGTATTATTTTAGAGAAACTAGAGGAAATGTTCCTCATAGGTAATGGTGCTCATGGTGATGATCCCAAAACCTATAATGAGGCGATATCAGATATCGACTCCGAGAATGGTTAGAGGCAATGAGTCAGAAATTGATCGATGCACTCAAACCAAGTCGGTGGACCTTGGTAGATCCACCAAAAGTATAGTACCTATTGGTTAAATGAATCTTCAAAGAGAAAGATTGGTGCAAGATGAGAATGTGGAGACATTCAAGGCTAGACAAGTGGAAAAAAGTTATAGTCAATATGAAGGCATTAACTATCAGGATACCTTTTTCCCCAGTGGCTATTCTAAAATCCCATCGCACATTCTTGCCTTGCAGCCTATTTCGACTATGAAATATGGCAATGGACGTGAAACAATTCTTAAATGGATTTCTTGAGAAGATATCTATATGGAACAGCGCTAGATTTCACATCCAGTAATACTGATCATAAGGTTTGCAAGCTGCAAAGGTCCATATATGGACTTAAGCAAGCATCTCAGTAGCTGAAAACTCTTTCAATGATGTGATCAAAATGTTTTGATTTCATAAAATGAAGAGGAACTGTGTGTCTTCAAAAAGGTCAGTGGGAGCGCTGTGTCTTCCTCGTTGTTGTACGTGATGACATCCTTCCTTATTGAAATGATATTCCATGTTAACGACAGTCAAATTATGGTTGTCCAAGAAATTTCTCCATGAAGACCTAGTGAAAGTATCCTTTATTCTAGAATAAGGTCTATAGGATAGACTGAATAGGATGCTTGACTTTCACAGAAGATTACATAGAGAAAGTACTAAAGAGTTTAGTATGGAAAACTCTAAGAGGGGATTAATACCTTCAGAATGGTATTCATCTTTCAAGAAGATGTCCCTAGCACACCTGAGGAAATAGAACGCATAGCAAGATCCTTATGCTTCTGAATAGGGAGCCTCAGTATGCCATGCTATGTACACGACTTGATATAGCCCCATGCTGTGAGTGTCACAAGCAGATATCAATCAAATCAGTGAATGACACTGGACTTCTTAAAATGTATCCTTAAGTACTTAAGAAGAACTAAGGATATGTGTGATCTTTGTAATGGAGAACTCCAAGTCCAGGATACACAGACTCGGATTTTATGTCTGATATAGATATCAAAAGTCGACATGTAGGAGTCCTGTTTTATGCCAGTGTGGTGCTGTCACGCTGGAAGAGTTTCAAGCAAACCATGAATAGCAAATTCCACCATGGAAGCAAATATATCGCTGCATCAGGGTTGCAAGGAAGCATTTGGTAAAGAAGTTTGCTGAGAAATTCGGAGTAATGCCATCAGATGAATTCCTCTATACTACAACAACAATGGCGCCATAGCTCTTGCTAAGGAGCCGAGGTCTCACAGAAATCTAAGCACATTGAAGGCGATACCACTCATCCGTATTACTCGAAAGTTACGTCGAGGTCAAGAGAGTGACTTCATCAGAACTGTGGCAACCCACTTACCAAACGCGTTGGGCCAACAGAAGATCGAAGCGCACCTTAAGAAGATGAATTAGACTTTATAGCCAATTGACTTAGGACAAGTGGGAAGATGTTAGATATATTGCCCTAGAAGCCAGAATTGGCTGACACTTGTAATACACTTCTAGGGGCAAAATTATAATTTTGACTATAATCATAAAATGGGTTATTTTCTATCACATATTATTTTAGTGTCGTTGATACATCCTTTGAGTTAATGGTAATGATAATTCATATTTTCAAGAGTTGAAAATTTAAGACATGAATAATCATTATTAACTCATAAATGCTCCCGACCATAGGATCATCACAGGATGGTGATTGATCTGAAGGTTGGTGTACAATCATTTTTTTTAGTAGATGAGTCTTGAGTCTACGTGTGGAGACACGGAGCGAGAGTAAGGTACTCATTAGAGAAGAGGCACGAGCGTGACACCTCGAGTAGTCATTAGGAAGTCTACCTTCTCTCAATGACTGACTCGATGCTGAGTGTGGTGTGTCTGGTTCTTTGACTGAGGTGCATCGGCAGTTCACCTTGAGGGTGTTATAGTTGACTACACCATTACTCGATCTCTAGCCATTCGAAACTGAGGTGTATGTTGGCTATAGCATGTTCATTGTAGGAACGATTGCATCAAGATGGAATCTATCTACCTCGATGGTAGAGGAGCAGCCCTATGATGATCATGAGAATCAAGTCAGAAGCCCATGGCCATGGTAGAGTGAAATAATAGAAAGAGTTTCTATTTAGATTTTCACAATGGACTTAATCGAATGATTACATCATATGACAGAAACTAGGGTTTGACGAGTTCACTTAACCCTAATCTAATCAGGCTCAAGATAGAAGAACTTAATCACATAGGTAGCTGCACCAAGAGGTTCACATTCAGCTCTGATGGTTGCCACCATATACTGCTAGTGTCACTGGTGATTTTGGAAGCAATTAGAATGATTTAGATGATCGATCATTCTAGCTTTCGAATCAGAAGAGTTCTAATCCATGAAAGGGTTTCGATGATGTCGATGATAGAGATCATGACATATCCCATTACCATACAAGAACTGAACCTAACTGTGATCACAAAAAGGTTTGAATCTGATGATAATCAATTAAATGATTCCAGTTCAATTGATCTAAATGAGATTCAATTAGGTTCAAGAAATCGTGCTAGCACTCGATTGAACCTAAGTTCTTTCTTTTACTATCAAATTAGTTGTCCTGACTGAGCCAAAGGAGTTTGTGCTCGATCAGAGGCCTTCACTTGTCTGACTGGAGCTTGTCCAAGTCAAAAGGGTTGTCTTATTTGTAAGACTAATACCTCCATTTTTGGTCACCTACATTTTCTCGTCTTGACTTTGGTCAAAAGTTACCTTTGACTGGTCAAATGTTGACCATTGACACTTTGACTTCTATCCACTGTCATGCACCTATTGGAGAGCTGGAGGCTGTCCCCCTCAGACTGCAAGGAGAGGGGGCTCACCCTACTAGAACCTGGCAAGGAGGAGGGCGCAGCCACCCTTGTGTGTGCCCAAGCAGGAGGCGCTCAGGAGTCCCTGTTGGATAGGGACTCCATCTCCTTTTTGGATTCAATTAGACTCTCCTAAGAACCAACTTTGATGTCTTGGGCCATCTAAGGAAGGAATCCAGGGACTCTATTCCCACAATTAGATTTAGATCTGATTTCACAAAAGGTTTGTGATTGGTTGGAAGAAGAGGAGTTGGATCATCATAGTCTATAAATAAGACCTGCGCCCAATCCAAGTCAATTGATCTGAGATTAAAATTCCCAATGCCCAAGGCTTTCTCTCCTCCTCATGCCAACCCACTTCCTCCTCTCCTCTCCATCCCAAAGTGGTTTTGGATCTTGGTTGGTGCAATCAGATGAGAGAAAGAGATACAAAGGTTAGAAGCTGCGCTGCTGCAAAGGACAACTACTATCTTCGAAAGGGTTTTTAAAGATCCTCCAAATCATATTCAGATCTGATTTTTGGAGATGATAGAGAAGAAGAGGATCTCCAGATCCAGTGAGTGATATCGATAGAGGCCAGCACTTGCTGGCTAGATCCAGAACCTTCCGTGCTTACAGGATCATCAATGGTATAATGGGATTACCCTACATAAGGTAAATTAAATTTGAATTTAATTATCTAATTATTTTTATTATTAGAATAATAAGAATTAGATCTAAAATATCTCAGATCTAATCTAGATTAAAGAAAAAATTTTTAAAAATATACTCTGATCGATCAAAATCTGAAGAACCTGGTTTAGAAAATTAGGATTTTTTCTTCATTTGGCTCCTGAAGGAATCTAACTGAAGGAGAAGTTCAAAAGGAGTTTGGCTTTTGGAGGGATTCGACTGAAGGAAATGTTTGGAAGGAGTATGGCTTACTGAAGGGATCTGATTGAAGGAGAAGTTCGGAAGGAGTTTGGCTCCTAGAGAAATCTGATTGAAGGAGAAGTCTGATGGAGAATCTGACTGAAGGAGAAGTTTGGAAGGAGAATCCAACTAAAGGAGAAATCCAAAAGAAGTTTGGCTCTGGAGGGATCTGACTGAAGTGAGGTTCGGAAGGAGTTTGGCTGCTGAAGGATTCTCCGACTGAAGAGAAGTCCAAAAGGAGTTCAGCTCCTAGGGGATCTGACTGAAGGAGAAGTCTGGAAGAAGTTTGGCTCTTAGAGAAATTCGACTGAAGGAGAAGTTCAATGGAGGAATCTGATGAAGAAGACGTTCAAGGAAAAGTTTGGCTCCTGAAGATATCTGACTGAAGAAGAAGTCCGAAAGAAGTTTGGCTCCTAGAGAAATCTGATTGAAGGTGAAGTTTGGAAGGAGTTCGACTCCTGAAGGGATCCAACTGAAGAAGAAGTTTGAAAGAAGTCGGCTCCTAGAGGTATCCAACTGAAGGAGAAGTTCAAAAGGAGTTCGACTCCTGGAGGAATCCGATTGAAGGAGAAGTCTGGAAGAAATTCGACTAAGGAGAAGTTCGGAAGGAGTTTGGCTCCTGAAGGTATCCGACTGAAGGAGAAGTTTGGAAGGAGTTTGGCTCCTGAAGGTATCCAATTGAAGGAGAAGTTTGGAAGGAGTTTGGCTCCTAGATGAATCCAACTGAAGGAGAAGTCTGGGAGGAGTTCGATCGTTGGAGGAGATCGACTGCTGGAGGAGTTTAGCCCCTGGGGTCCGACCGTTGGAGGAGTTTGGCTGGGGTTCGATCGCTGAAGGAGTTTGGCTAGGGTCTGACCACTGGAGGAGATTCAAAAGGGTTCAGCCGCTTGAAAAGTTTGGCTGGGGTTCGGCCACTGGTAGAGTTCGACTGGGGTTCGACCACTGGAGGAAGAATTTTTGATCGAAGCTTTTTCTTGATCACCAGTTGCATTAAGATAAGCATCATACTGGACTTTGATAGAAGCAGGGTTTATCCCCAACAATGGTCTTCCTACTGTCGAGTTTGAAATTTGAAGGAAGAGAGTACAAAAAAGATGACTGCCGAAGTCCTTTTCCAAGCTCTGTACCTATTCAGGTTGAAGCTTGAGAGAGATCTTATCTCCAATTGAGGTTGAAGAAGATCTTATCTCTTATTAATGTTGGAGTTGAAGATGAATCTCAAGGAGATCTTATCTCCAGTCGAGGTTGAAGGAGATCTTATCTCCTGTTGGTGTTGATATTGAAGTTGAAGCTCGGGAGAGATCTTATCTCCAGCTGAGGTTGAAGGAGATCTTATCTCCTATTGATGTTGACATTGAAGTTGAAGCTCGAGGGAGATCTTATCTCCAACCAAGATTGAAGGAGATCTTATCTCCTATTGAGATTGACGTTGAAGCTCAGGAAAGATATTATCTCTCATGGAAGTTTGAAGGAGAATCTTATCTCCTATTGCGGTTGAAGTTGAAGCTCGGGGAGAGATCTTATCTTCAGTCGAGATTGAAGGAGATCTTATCTCCTATTGACGTTGGAGTTAAAGTGAAGCTTCGAGGAGATCTTATCTCCAGTCGAGGTTGAAGAAAATCTTATCTCCTGTTGATGTTGACGTTGAAGTTGAAGCTCGAAAAAGATCTTATCTCCAACCGAGGTTGAAGGGAGATCTTATCTTCTATTGAGATTGACGTTGAAGCCTCGGGAAGAATCGTATCTCCATCCGAGTTTTAAGAAGATCTTACTCCTGTCAATTGTGACATTGAAGCTCGGGGGAGATCTTATCTCTAGCCGAGGTTGAAGGATCTTATCTCTTATTGAAGGGTTGGAGCTCGGGGGAGATCTATCTCCAATCGAGGTTGAAGGAGATCTTATCTCCTATTGACATTGATGTTGAAGCTCGGGGAGATCTTATCTCCAGCCAAGGTTGAAAGAGATCTTATCTCCTACTAACGTTGAAGTTGAAGCTTGGGGGAGGTCTTATCTCCAGTCGAGGATGAAGGAGATCTTATCTCCTATTGACGTTGATTGTTGATGTTGAAAGCTTGGGAAGATCTTATCTCCTGCTAGCGATTGAAGGAGATCTTATCTCCTTTGAGATTGGTGTTGAAGCTCGGAAGAGATCTTAATGGTTACAGTCGAGTTGAAGAGATCTTATCTCCTATTGATTGTTTGATTGAGTTGAATGTGGAGGGTCTCGGGAATGTTACTCTGAGCGGTGTATTTTCGAGGTAAGGAGGGAGTTATCTCTGTATGATCTTATAAAGGTTCTAAGTAGTCATTTTGTAAGGCTGCCTTGCATAGAAGAATCATCGATTGATTCGGAATGAGTGTAATTGACCTAGAGCACACATCAAAGACATTTCGATTCCAAAAGCCAACAAATGATGAATCTAATCCAGAGCGAGATAATACACCAAAATAGCCCACACACAACCCCTCGTATAAGTGGACACGAACCTTAATAGCAATTAAATCATTATAGGCATGGATCCACGATAATTCTGTTAATACCTAAGCAAAACCAGTATAAACTCAGTTACCATTATATAAGCTCAGATCAAACACTAGTAAATTTGCCTCATGCAGTTCAACCTTCAATGGCGAGCAAGTTCAAACAGGCAGGTTCAGCGAGATCATGTGCCCACATGTAGTCAACATTCCCTCTTCAACCCAAGTCTGATCTACAATGGAGAGTGAATTAGGATACACACCAGCAACCGTCTGATTTATTAGTAATCTTACATAATTCCAGTGAATGACAGAACTTTTCAATCAAACATTAAAAATGGCTGAAATACGGAAAAGAGAACCGTTCTTATGCCTTTCATATCTCCTACTTCTCCATATCGCTCTTCTTACCATAGTCTTACGATTATTTTCAGTATATCCTTCCTCAATGCTTCTTACCTAATCTCTTCAATACTTAATAACCAATCTCTTATCATACTTAAATATAAGAACAAGAGATTATAGAACGAACAGAGCAAGCGATTCGCACAAAAAAAAAATCCGATACAGTACTAGAAAATATGTTGTAAGAAAGAAAAGATAATTCACAACACCTACACGAACACCCTCTTTCGCCCGCCACAAGCACACTAAAAACTCTTAGATATTGTTACCGGTAGGGGTCCAGCGACATTTTCTCACGAACTCCACTATATCCATATTATTGCTATTTTCAAACCTTCGGCTGGAAGATGTCCCTTAAGACTCCTATCTCCCCTCCATCGACCTTTATCAAATATAAAGAACTAATATCAATGTATCGAAAATCATTAGGTACCAATAAAGAAGTATCCTTCACACGCATGAATGGCATAATTGAGACTCAATTCACAGATAGAGGTGAGATTATAGATACGTACACCGATCGCAACGCTATTCGAGTTCTCTAATGGCGCCCATCCCAATAATACACATATCAATAGAGATTAGAGTAAACATGGAAGCATCCAATCGGCTCCTACAGAGGCCACGTCGCGCTATAGAAGATTCAAAGCAAAAATGAGCAATCGGTCAGATGACTTCCCGTAGAATAGTTCTACCACACCTAAGGGACTTCAAAATATGACTGACTGGATCCAGAGGATGAGACAGCAAGGAAGCTAGTGGCTATCCCAAGGTAAAGTCAATGAGCCGAACTGAAGAGAGGATCTCCCTACTCTATATGCAATTAGATTAACAGCAGTTCCTTCTGACGCTATCACCAGACACGTGACAATCCTCAATATTTGCACCGACACCATATAAGTAACTTACTGATAGCGGAAACTCTCTTGATTCACCACTGGACCAAGTTCCGTTCAGATGTGTTGAGGCAAATCAAGAAGAGCGTATTATTTCGAGAGAGAGAGAGAAGTTTTCTTCTATGCACTCCACACACGGATCTATACTTGCATCGAGTATTCAGAGATAAGATCAGATCTGATTCTTATTTTATTTCTCAATATAATACAAACATTACAAATAAGGATAGAATCTAAAGTCAAGAATGATATAATATTTCGATACCTCATTTGGACCTACACTCCTATACCCGAGCTATTCATGAAATACTCTCGTAAACTTCACACCGGAAGGTTCATCATCTAGCTTCACCAGATCAGAGGCACGCACTAAGACTCCTCTATCTAGTATCAAACCATCCTCGGCGACTGGATACTAGGAGATCCTCTCTATTAGCTACTCATCTCTCAACACCTCCAAAATCTGACCTCTGGAGGGAATGCTTCAATAATCTTCTCATATCTGAAATCAGTCCAACGGTCTTTTGTAGAGCAATGCTAAAGATCTTCTCTATCTATTAGATCGTCCCTCATCGTTAGGAGACTGTGAATACTGACACCAACCAAGGTCCTACCACTAAGGAGCTTCTTTTGGCACAAGATCGTAGACAGAGATACTCACGAGGAGAAGGAAGCATTTGAGAGCATGGATGAGAGGAAGGGGCAGAAGGCTAGCCCTGGGGCATATGTGTTTCTTCAATGCTGTCATATTGATACTTAAATTGCAGTCGCGGGCGTCCAGGGTGATGCCTCTGCTTAAACGCGTATTCAACATATCTGTCACATCATCAATCCTCAGCCAAGCACTAAAGAACTCTATCCATCTCCCTTATGTGAGAAATCAGATCTAAGACATAGTGCGATGATTGGATAGGGAAAATACTGACTCGCCCGCATGGACTCTCCTAGCTTCAGAACTAGGGTCAACATCTATCAAAACACCACAACGAGTAGCATAAAGTTTAGGGTTATATGCATCACACACTCTCTAATTGGAATCCAAAAAGGGAATGAGTTCTCTTATCCAACAAGGACTCCTAGGCACCTCCAACTTGGCACAATCACCTAGGTGGCGTGCCGCCCTTCTCCTTGCCAGGTTCTGGCAGGGGAAGGCCCCCACAACTCTCTAATAGGTGCATGACATGTGGGTCAAAAGTCAAAGTGTCAATGGTCACGTTTGACCAGGTCCAAGGTAGACTTTTTGACCAAAAGTCAAAGAACAAGAAAATGACAGGTGACCAAAAATGGCAGGTATGTCTACAAATAAGACACCTTTTTTTTGACTTGGACCAACCTCCAGTCAGACCATGATGAAGATCTCTGTTTGGAGCACAGAACTCTTTAGCTCAGACAGGACAACTTATATGATAGAAAAGAAGAACGTTAGTTTAATCGAGTGCTAGCACATTTTTCTTCACCTAATTGAATCTCATTCAGATCAAAATTGAAACAGATCAGTTCCAAATTGATATCACCAGATTCAAATCCTTGTTTGTAGGTGATCCAAGTTAGGTCATTCTGTCATGAATAAGGGATAGTCATGATCTCATCATCGATATCCTCGAAAACTTCTTTCGGATGCATCAGAACTCTTCTGATTCGAACAGCTAGATATGTCGATCATCTAAAT
>QRFJ01000390.1:103949-180285 GCA_006176705.1 Cocos nucifera | reverse complement strand
TTGTTCATTTGACCTAAGGATGCATCGGAAGTTCACTCTGAGGGTGTTATAGTTTGACTACACATTACTCGTCTCCTAGCCATTCGGAACCCTGAGGTGTATGTTAGCTATAGCATGTTCATTGTAGAAACTGGATGCATCAAGATGAGAATCTATCTACCTCGATGGTAAGAGAGCGCCCTATGATGATCATGAGAATCAAGCTCAGAAGCCCATGGCCAGTGGTAGAGTGAAATAATAGAAAGAGTTTCTATAGTTTTCACAAGACTAAACTGAATGAATATACATCATATGAAGAAACTAGGGTTTGACGAGTTCACCTTAACCCTAATTTATCAGGGCTCAAGATAGAAGAACTTAATCACATAGGTAGCTCACCAAGAGGTTCACATTTAGCTCGATGGATTGCCACCATATACTGCTAGATGTCTACTGGTGGATTTGAAGCAATTAGAATGATTTAGATGATCGATCTTCTAGCTATCGAATCAAAGAGTTTGATCCATCGAAAGGAGTTTCGATGATATCGATGATAGAGATCATGATATATCCCATTACCATACAAAGAACTGAACCTAACTGATCACACAAATAAGGGTTTGATCTTGTGGATCATCAATTGAAATGATCTAGTTCAATTGATTTGAATGAGATTCAATTAGGTTCAAGAAAATCGTGCTAGCACTCGATTGAACCTAACGTTCTTCTTTTACTATCATAATATAGTTGTCCTACTGAGCCAAAGAAATTTGTGCTCGATCAAGGCCTTCACTTGGTCTGCTGAGAGCTTGTCCAAGTCAAAAAAGGTTGTCTTATTTTGTAAGACAAAACCTACCATTTTTGGTCACTATCTTCTCGTCTTTGACTTGGTCAAAAGTTACCTTTGACTGGTCAAAATGTTGACCATTGAACTTTATTCTGTCACATGTCATGCACTATTTGGAGAGTGGTGGGGCTGTCCCCCTCAGAACTGCAAAGAGGAGGGGCACGCCACCCTTGGTGTGTGCCCAAGAGGGGCGCCCAGGAGTCCCAGTTGGATATAGGGACTCCATCTCCTTTTTGGATTCCAATTGAGACTCTCTTAAGAACCAACTTTGACTGGTCTTAGGTGCATCTAAGAGGAATCCAGAGACTCTATTCCCACCAATCAGATTTAATTGATTTACACAAAGGGTTGTGATTGGTTGGGAAGAAGAGGAGTTGGATCACAGCATCTATAAATAAGACTGCGCACCCAACCCAAAGTCAATTGATGAGAATTGAAAATCCCATGCCCCAGGACTGCTCTCTCCTCCTCCATGCCCAACCCATTCTTCTCCCTCTTCCTCTCCATCCAAAGTGTTTTGGACTCTGGTTGGTGCAATCAGATGAGAGAAAGGCGGCAAAGTGCAGAAGGCGCTACTGCAAAGGACAACTACTGATCTTCGAAAAGGTTTTGAAGATCCTCCAAACAGATCCAGATCTGATTTTTGGAGATGTGATAGAGAAGAAGAGGATCTCCAATCAGCCTGATGAATATCGGTGAGAGGCCAGCGCACTTGCGTGGCTAGATCCAGAACCTTTCGCTGCTCTATAGGATCATCAACGGTAATAGGATTACCCACATCAAGGTATAATAAATTTGATTTAATTTATCTAATTTTATTTTTATTATTTAGATAATAAAGAATTAGATCTAAAATATCTCAGATCTAATCTTAGTTAAAAGAAAAATTTTTAAAATATAAACTCTTTTGATCCTGACTCGATCTAATACGCATTTGTCCAAGAAATATCAGGAATTTCCCCTTCAACTAGTTTCAGAGCCAAGGTTCTAAAGTATTCTAGATCTAATTTTAAATTTATTCATTTAAAAAAATAAGTAATTTTAGACTTCACATAAGATGTGATCAGATTTTTAAAATTAAAAACAATAACATTAAAATTAAATGATTTGGAATCATAGAGATTTACGAAAATAGGCATGACTATTTCCTAAGAATTAGAATAGTTCTTATCAGCACACATAGCTCTTGCATGATTTTTAGAGTTTTACATATTGATACTAACATCATATTTTTACGATCTGATCTTGTGGATATTATTATCTTCTTTGACTATCTTAATAATGAATTGCTATAATAAATATGCTCTTAAAAATTTAAATTAAACTAAAAAATTCACTTTAATTTTTAAAATTCAATTATAGAGTGATATGATTCGGATGATGCAATGTCCTAAGACTAGTTGCTAGAATCAGTTCTACATGCAGATTGTTTAGATAAGAGGTCTGAGTGATTCTGAAAGTGATTCAACAAATCTAATTTTTTTCAGGATTATTAATGACGAAAATCTAGATCTGAAAAATAATAGCATGACTTCAGAACAATGGGGATGGTATGCAAATATGCCAATAGATTAGAAATCCCTTAACTTTGCTATACTGAGAATATATATCAGATCTACAAACTTACTTTTGCTCAGTATTCGGCATGTTCCTGATATAAGCGCGCGCTTTTCCCTTGGGTATCTTCGGGCTCATAACAAAAATGCAGAAAGGGCGATTTATAAAGATCCTTCCCTTCATCCGAGATGAGCGAGTCATTCATAATCGACTGTGTAGGCAGGGCTGTGACACGTCTCCTTACAATCATGAAACCCACAACGCACTTACTTTCTGCAAAACCCTAGATCCTGAAACCCTAGGAATTGTATTGTCGCATATGTTTGTTGATCGACCCTACCTTAGGTCAAAGAACCAAACACACCACTGCAGCATCGAGCCAGTCATTGACGAGAAGGTAGACTTCCTAATGACTACTCGAGGTGGTCACGCTCGATGTTCTCGTTCTCTAACGAGTACCTGTACTCTCACTCCGGTGTCTCCACACCGTAGACTCAAGACTCATCTACTAAAGAGAAGCGATTGTACACCAACCTTCTAGATCAATCACCATCCTCGTGATAATCCTATGGTCGGGAGCATTTTATGAGTTAATAATGATTATTCATGTCTTAAATTTTCAACTCCTGAAAATATGAATTATCATTACCATTAACTCAAAGGATGTATCACAGATACTAAATACACATATGTGATAGAAAATAATCCATTTTATTGATTATAGTCAAAATTATAATTTTACCCCTAGAAGTATATTACAAATGTCAGCTAATTCTGACTTCTAGGGCACATATATCTAACACCAAACTCCTTCCGAACTTCTTCTTCAGTCAGATTCCTCTACTGGACTTCTTCTTCAGTCAGATTCCTCCAGGAGCCAAACTCCATCCAGACTTCTCCTTCCGTCGGATCTCTCCAGGAGCCGAACTTCTTTCAAACTTTATCTTTAGTCGGATTTCTTTAGGAGCCGAACTCCTTCCGAACTTCTCCTTCGATCGAATACCTTTAGGAGCCAAACTCCTTCAGAACTTCTCCTTCAGTCGGACTCCTCCAGTGGATTACTTCTAGATTTTAACTAACATTCCTCTCAGATGATCCCCTATAGCCATATTTTCTTTAGGAGTCTGAACTCCTCTAGAATTGATATATGTCAAAGTTCTTTACTAACCAATGCCTGCTTCCTCCAAACTTTGACTATTAAATCTCGACGAACAGGCACATCAGTCAAGCAAAACCTCTCTCTTTGTAGCAAACCCCATGCGATCCACTATCGAACGATTATGGCTATCACTATCAGTCTGTTGTAGGCGACACCTCTTCCTCTCCATATCAAATCCCACGCAACCCCAAGCAACTCACTATTGGATGGTATGGCTATCACTATCAGTCAGCTATAGGCTCCATCCACAAAAAGAGACCCTCCAGATATATTTTCTCTAGGCTTTCTTCTCTTTTCCAAAACTCTACTAAATTCTTTTCTGAGCACTCTATTTCTGTTGGTCAGAAGAGTTGACTTGATCATCGAAAAGTCCTACTAGAGCCACCACTATCGACTTTGGATGGAACTTTATTTTGCAGATCACCGATGGTGACCTCTTCTTCCTCGACTCCAGCTCGATCTAGCATCGATCAGATTTTGCACCAACAGTATCTATTGGGTGTAAATGGATCTTCAAGAGAAAGATAGATGTCAATAAAAATGTTGAGACATTCAAAGCAAGGCTCGTAGCGAAAGGATATAGCCAGTGCGAAGGCATTGACTATCAGGATATTTTTTTGTCAGTAGCCATGCTTAAATCAATCCACATATTGCTTGCTGTTGTAGCCTATTTTGATTACAAAATATGGTAGATGCATGTAAAAATGGCATTCTTAAATGGATATCTTAAAAAAATATCTATATGAAACAACCGCTAGGTTTCACATCTAGGGATGATGATCATAAGGTATGCAAGCTGCAAAGATCCATATATGAACTTAAGCAAGCATCTCAAAGCTGAAATGCTCATTTCAATAATGTAATCAAATCATTTAGATTCATCAAGAATGATGAGGAGCCTTATATTTTCAAAAAGATCAGTGGGAGCGCTGTTATCTTCCTTGTACTGTACGTGGATGACATCCTCCTAATTGAAAATGATATTTTCATGTTGACTACAATCAAAATATGGTTGTCTAAGGAGTTCTCTATGAAAGATCTAGAAGAGGCATCTTTTATTCTAGAAATTAAGGTATATAGGGATAGACCAAATAAGATGCTGGGTCTTTCATAGAAAATGTACATAGAGGAGGTGCTGAAGAGGTTCAGCATGGAGATGTGTCCTAACACACCTGAGGAGATTGAATGCATGAGCAAGATCCCTTATACTTTGGCAATAGGGAGCCTCATGTATGCCATGCTATGTACACGACCTGATATTACCCATGCTATGAGGGTCACAAGTAGGTATCAGTCAAATCCAGACGAAGAGCACTAGACTTTTGTGAAATGTATCCTTAAGTACTTGAGAAGGACTAAGGATATATTTCTAGTTTTTGATAATAGAGAACTCCAGATCCAGGGGTATACAGACTTGGATTTTATGTCCAACATAGATGATCAAAATTCAACATTCGAAAGTCTATTTATTTGTAATGGTGGAGCTATTAGTTGGAAGAGTTCAAAGAAGATGGTGATAGCAGACTCTACCATGTAAGCAGAGTACATTGCTGCATCGGAGGCTACAAGGAAGGCATTTTGATATGAAAAGTTTGCTGCAAAGCTTGGAGTGATGCCATCAGATGCCATCCCTCTATACTATGACAAAAATGGCACCATAGCCCTAGCTAAGAAGTTGAGGTCTCATCAGATTTTCAAGCACATCGAGCGGCAATACCACCTCATCCATGATTACCTCAAGGAGAGGTAGATCAAGGTCAAGAGAGTCGACACTGTAGATAATGCGGTTGATCTACTAATAAAGCCATTGAGCCAACAAAAGATCGAAGCCCACCTTGAGAAGATGGGACTTAGATTTGTAGCCAATTGGCTTTAGGTCAAGTAGGAGTTTGTTAGATGTGTACCCTAGAAGCCAGATTGACTAAATACTTGTAACACACTTCTAAGGGCAATTTTATAATGTTGACTATAAATTAATAATAGGATTATTTTTTATCACATTATGTATTTAAAGTATCTATGATACATCATTTGAGTTAATAGTGATGATAATTCATATTTTCAAGAGTTGAAAATTTAAGACATGAATTTTCATAATTAACTCATAAACTGCTTCCAATCGTAGGATCATGATGATGATGATGATTGATCCGAAAGGTTGGTATACGATCGCTTTCTTAAGATAGATGTGTCTTGAGTCTATGGTGTGGAGACACTAGAGTGAGAGTATAGGTACTCGTTAGAGAATGAGGGCACTGAGTGTGACCATCTCGAGCAGTCATAAAAAAGTCTATCTTCTCATCGATGACTGGCTCGATGCTGTAGTGGTGTGTCTAGTTCTTGGATCTGAGGTGCAACGACAGTTCACCTTAAGGGTGTTATAGTTTGACTACACCATAACTCGATCTCCTAGTCATTCGAAATCCTGAGGTGTTTGTTAGCTATAGCAAGTTCATTATAGAAATTGGATTGCATCAATAGGAGATCTATCTACCTCAATGGATGAGGAGTAGCCCTATGATAATCATGAGATTGAGACCTTAAGCCCATGGCCATGGTAGAGTGAAGATGATAGAAATAGTTTCTATTAGGATTTCATATCGGACTCGAATCGAATGATTAATTCATATGATGGATTTTGGGTTTGACAAGTTCACCTTAATCCTAATCCTATTGGAGCTCAAGATAGAAGAATCGAATCACATAGGTAGCTATATCGAGAGGTTTGCTTTTAGTTCTGATGGGTTACCACCATATACTGCTAGAAGTTATTGGTAGATTTTGAGAGCAATTAGAATGATTTTGATGATTGGTCATTCTAATTGTATGAATCAGAAGAGTTCTGGTCCATCGAAAGGTGTTTTGATGATGTCGATGATAGAGATTATGATATATCTCATTACCATATGGAACTGAGCTTAATTAAATCATACAAACAAGGGTTTGGATTTAGATGTCATCAATTGAGCTAACCTAGTTTGATTGATTTGGATTAGATCTAATTAGGTTCACGGTAATCATGCTAGCACAAGATTTAGCCTGGCTTTCTCCTTCTTTAATCTTTCTGATTCATTGCAATCGAGTCAAATTTGGTTTGACTTATTTCCATATCTTGAATGGGTTTATTCTCATCTGATTAGAATAAGTTCAGATTAGATTAATTGTAGAAATTAAATCCATTCCTAGTGCAATGGACTAGGGTCAAAAGTTGACCCAATTAAGAAAATTGAGGGTCATCTGATCAGATGCTTCTAGAAAATTCTCTAAAATTCATTTTGATTTGATTTTTGGATATGTGATAGAACTTGAGTCATACTATGGGTGTACCAAATTTTATGATTTATGGTGGAGTTTTGACTAGGTTTTGATATAGTTTGATTTGTATCAAACTCTTGAGGGAAATGTCCTAGGCACAATGGACTCTTCCTTATCTGCTCATGTCGCCCACTTTTTGAATTATTTTTGGAAACAAAACTAGCTGGGATCTGGTGGTTTCATATGAAGAATAAGTCTTAGAGTCCCAATGATAAAATAAATTGGTTATTTGATGAAAGAGGGACTCTCTATGGCATTGGGATTAAAAAAACCTTTCTCATGTCAAAGAGCAAGATCACACAAAATATTTTCCACGCACAAAGGAGCTGGCCCTCTGATATCCTATGCCCTATCTATCCTCTCTCTCCCTCTCTTCTACATGCCTAAAAAGTTAGGCACAAATCTAAGTAGAAGGTCCAAGGCTTTTGGCACAAGATTCAAGATCTACATAATGGTGTTCGTAAGACGGATGGGCTGCCTTCAGAAATAGTTTTGAAGGATCTATAGATCACATGTAGATCTAATCATTGGAGGAGAAATTCATGAGGAGAAGACATTCAGATCCTGCCTGAGTGGATACTAGTAGAGGCTAGGCACATGCATGGCTCCTTCCAGAACCTCAGGAATGATCAGGATCATCGCAGAATAATCAGAATACACAACAAGGTACTTAAAATTAAATCTGATTTAATTTTATTTTTAATTTTTAATATCAAATCATCATGATTAGATCTAAGAACTCTTAGATCTGATTGGATCATAAAAATTTTTGTAGAAAAATCTGCCTTAAATTTGATCAAATCTGGACGATCTTGCAGTGAAAAATCAGATTTTTTTTCACCTCCAAGATCGAATCAAACCTCATTTGAACCAGTAGATCCTTCATCCTAACCTTCCATATGGTAAAACTCTCTTTACCATCAAATTTATCAAACCCAACCTTAACTTTACTACTATCAATGATCAAATCAAATTAAAATAATACAAGATGTGTTGAGGAACATGCCTAGAAATTCGGCCCATAATAAGCCCAGAATGACATCCTAGATGACAAATGGAGTCCAACAAGCCTAAAAATAGCCCAAACAGAGTCCAGACGGAAAAGTTACGTGCGAAGAAAGATTGGAGTAGGATAGCATGGCCCTCAGACCCATTTAAGGGGCTCACAGGTTGGCATCAGCATACGGTGGCATGACCTTGGCCGACAGTGCATGGCGGTGCTAGGCCAGCCTAGGAATGTGAGTGCACACGAGCCCCACAAGCATGCACAGGCCCAATGGATGCCGCACACGGTCCATGTGCATAGGCATGGACCGATAGCCATTTCCCATGCAGTTCACATGGTCCACGATGGACCAGTGCCGATTTTCCTTCCAATTCCTATGTTTTTGTCACAATCTGATAGCTCAGACATGAGTCGGTCATGATCGGATGGATGAGGAGCAATTTGGACTTGACCAGGAGCTGTGTGCATGATCCAACAACCTAAAAGGGAGCCGATCATGATCAGATGGTCCAAAATTGATCTTGGATGTGTTTTGGACTAGATTTTCTACTAAAATACTATTTTTAGATTTTTGAAGTCTATATAACTCTAATTGACATACCGTTTGTTGCATCAAAAAGTTGGTGACATCTTAAAGGTGCTGAGGAACTTCTTGAGAGGTTTTAGAGAGCTTTTATGAGAGTTTTGGGACTTCTTATTGAAAGATTCATGTACATGTTGTACAGGATCCCTTAACATTGTTGAGAAAGAAGGAAGAGTAGGGCACACCTCCTTCCTCCAAGCTTAGAGGAGCACCCCCTAGGGCACCTTGGCATGTGAAGAAACTAGAGAGAGGGAGAGATGTGAGAGAAAATGGTTCTATTGATCTTCTTTGTCGACCGCTAGGATTTACAATATACATGTATATATATACTTATACATGGACAAAAATCCTAACCTATAAAAATCTCCCTAGGCTAACCCAGTCCGAATGCACTCACCCAAACCCATGTATACCCATGGTCTGATCATGCACTGAATCCCATGGACCCAAACCTGGTCCAAACTGTGAGTAGGCCCCATGAAACCCACAAACCAGGGTCTCATGATCATGGAGGACTAAACCTCTATCCTAGAATGAAATCGGTCCTAGTCCTAGGACCATACCTATCATAGTCTTTCAGATCCAACACCCTAACTCCTTTAATGATCTCTCAAGGCTTGGGAGTACCACTAATCCTAACAATCTCCACCTTGGTGCCCTAAGCCTTGGCAAATCCTCCGTGAACCATCTGCACCACCTTGCTGCCTCTAGAGCTGACACCATCCCATCGAAGCCATCTCGCCCCCTTAGCTACGACACTGATATGTGCTCCATAGCCCCTGAAATTCATGCTCCACCGCACTTCTTGGCCTCAAACTGATGTCCTCCTGCTCTAATCCCATGGCTGCACCACCAACCAGTGCTCCACAGTGCACCCAGACAACTCTCTATGCAAACTCTAACACCTCTACCAATCCTCTACACCTACTATGCACCCTTAGAGATCTTTGGGATGACTGCCTCCATAGTCAAAGACCTGTGCTTGCTTCTTGGCACCATCCTAAAATTGTATGATCTCTTCTTCTTGGCAGCTGCATCACTTTTCCTAGACTTTCCTAGAGAATCTACAACATTCTTGTACTAGCACATGCTTACCACTTGACACAATCTTCTCAGAGCTATGCCTGTCCATCTGCATACGCCGCTCCACCTGAAACTGTGCATCACTAGTGCTGGTGCAAGGATATCGATCCACCTATACCTCTCCATTCTAAACTCAAGCAAAATTTTTTCTTCACTTGTGAAGCCACCACTATGGAGCTCCACCTATATCCAAAGTCCATCTAATGTTGTAGAAGAATCTGACTCTATCACTAAGTCACCTGAGGTCAACTATTCAATGCTGCACTATTGAGCCTGCCGCTGCACCTCGATCACTATCGCTACTCCTTCAGACCATCCACACTCCACAGACCCATTCGAAGCCATCTCAGATACCTCCGTAATCTGTAGGCACCTTCCAAACCTAAGAGCTCATACAACTCTTTACACCAGCGATTGAATCCTAAAAAATTTCACCCTAGTACTTCTCCTCTTCTACTCCTACACCAACCATTGCTTCAGTTTCACTCGGAGGAACTATAGCTCAAATCAAATCTTGGGCTTAAACCCATCTATCTCTTTTTGAGGCTCTTGAAACTCCCTAGCTCTTCTTGAGACCTGCTCTTGATCTTCCTGAGATGCCTTCTTATACTCTCTATTGAGATACCTCCCTCGGCTGCTACACTGCCAAGCCTCTCTTAGTCCCATGCCTCTAGGGAAGCACTATTGCAGCACTCCAATGCTTCCTACCTCATCTTGATACTGCCTCCTAATAAGTACCATAAATTTATCAATAAAAATAGTAATTTATTAATTAATTTATATTTATTTTTAAAAATTAATAATTAATTTATATATATATTTAAGAAATTAATATTTTTATTAATTAAAAAATTAATTAAAAAATAATAAAAATAAAAAATAAAATATTATTATCAATAAAAAGAGCATAATTTTTTAATCACAACGAAATAAGTTTGAAATAAAATAGAGCTAAAATAAATAAGATATGAATTTTTTAAAAAAAATTAAAATAAAAAAGGAATTGACTAAGTCGGCTCACTCAGGCAAGCCGGTGCACCAAGCCAAGCTATTGAAACCAACTCAATCATAGAAGCCGATCAGTCGATCTGTGAAACCAAGTGTAGACCGCCAGCTCAGCACCAAACAGCCAATCACATGCTGCCACGTGGTGGACCAAGATCGTTAAGAGATTTACAAAAAATCTATCGTGGCTCATGGGGCATTTTGGTCTTTTCACATGGTGACAGTAGGTGCTGATTGATCATGACTTATGGTGCACTCGATTTAGATGGTCCATATGAACAGTAATTATGCGATCGGACGGCTATGGTGGTTTGCAGTCCAAATCCGACGGCTGATGGTTTTTCCTTCTCTGATTTGAATTTAATCAGCTTTCAAACTTCAATTGGATGGCTACGCACGATCCCGATGATGATCGGATGGTCAACAAAGCTCTTGACGGTGATTAAGCTTCTTACACACAATTTGATGGCCAAAAATCATCCATTAGGCTTCATCTAATGGCTAGAAATTAATCCAACCTAATTTGGGCTTTTAAAACTTGATTCTTGGTGTTTTTTGGACTGTTTGATCAGAATTTGATGGCTAGAATTTAAAAAACTTAATAGAATGCATCCAGAGACTATTTTAATCTAATTTTTGTGCAAATTTCTTCATATTTTGCGGATCAAAACTCTTCTTAGTCCCACATTGCCTGCAACAAAATCCTCCAGCCCTCTAACACATATTTAAAGGACCCTAGGCCTCCAAATCAATCTATCTTTGATCATGGGAAGGAGTTTGATTCAGGATGGGAGCCATGCTTGGGTTAGAGATTGCTTCAAGGCAATGGGTGCTGCAAAGAAGAGCTGGTTTCTACACCATCTCAATGCCGACGCCGATCCAAGATTAGAGATCAGATTTTTATTTTTATTTTATTTTTTTTCTTTTTAAATTTCATGCATTTAAATATTGAATTAAATTTTTAATTAATACAAATTTACTTTTCCAGCTATTTAAATTCATGCTCTTTATTTTTGTTGTAATTTAATTTCTATAATTTATTTATTACTCTTTATTTTATTGCAAGTAGATGCTAATATCTAACTAGTAGATCTTAGTACCAAGTTTAATTTTCCACATTATTTAATTTTTACTTTTTATTTCTATTTTCTAACTTTAATTTTTTTTTTATAAAAATCAAAGATTTCAAAATCAAAACACTACCTTATCTACGGATTCGATCCGACTCACTGCTTTCTACCTATTTTAAAAGTCGGATTAAATTGATAAACACCTCCTCATAAGTTTTTGGATCCTCTCTTGCTGTACATAACCCATCCTCCACTTGAACTATGACTCTTTCTGGTGCTCCTATAAAAGAAACCTGATCCAAGATACTTTCAGCTACTTGATGCCCCTAGTACACCCTAAGACCCCCTGGCTCTCTCTGAGATCTGCTTTTGGTCTTCCTAAGATGCCCCTGACATTCGTTGCTGAGATACCTCTCTCGACTGCTACACCGCCGAGCCTCTTTCAGCCCTTGTGCCTCTAAGGTAGCACTACTGCAATAATCCAATCCTTCGTGCCTCATCTCTATGCTGCACTACAATTGTCTAGTCCTAACCTACTGGACCTCCATAGATCATCCATCTCCATCACCTCTAAGGCTCTAATCGGTCACACCATTGAATACACCCCAACTACTTTTTTCAACCTTCCGACAGACTGAATAGTTGCTTCTTTACCTCCACCTCGACCCCGAGCCTTTTTAGTGATCTCTCCTCTGACATGCCAAATAAATCCCAGCATTTGCATATTTTTACTTTTAACACCTGCATCCAGAAGAACAATAAGGAACCATTGAGAGAAAAAATAAAAGCTCCAAACCTTTTTCCTTTCCTTTTTTTTGTCTCTCTCTCTTGGAAGCTGCTAGAGTCCTCGCCTTTCTCCTTCATCCCGTCCAAACCAAAAATAGGAAATCGATCTCTTACTACCGACCACCACCAACCGACCTCGCCTCAGTGCCACTGCTAGATCTGGCCGTTGCCACCATCGAAACACCACGACAGCATGCCATCATTGTCGTCATTCAGGCATCACCAAAATTAGCTTTGATCCGCATGCCACCATCGGATCTAGGTGCCACCTCATTGGATCCATTCCACCATGCCGAATCTGTGCGCCTCCATGCTGGATTCTTCCCTAGGGCTTGCTCCAACACTGGATCCCTTCTCCCTAGCTGGCTCTCCGCTGCACACGTGCCTACACTCATGTTCCATCAGCCATCATCATTGGTTGGTTGTCGCTACTCACATGCATGCTACCATGCACCACCGCTTGAGAAGACGACACCACCATTTGCCATGTTCCCAAGAAGAAGATTGCATGCCGCCCCTCTTGACTCTGGCATCCTGCACGCCTTCCACCAGACCGACCACCTATGGAAACCCCACCACACACCATGATCGACCACCAGATCGCCAAAATAGCAGCCAATAATCGGGATCGATGGCCAGTTTACAAGACTTGACCTCCAAGCCTGAGACTGATCGCCAATTGGGAGGAAGAAAGGAGGGGCCTTGTCGAGCTCCCAAAAATAATTAATTTTTTATCTTTTTTATTGAATCTTTCTTTGAATCCTTGTTGCTGGATCTCACCTTCATGCCTTCTTGTCAAGATGGCTCTGATACCAATTATTGTGTAGGATTCCTTGACATTATTGAGGCTGAAGAAAGAGTGGGGCGTGTCTCCTTCCTCCAAGCTTGGATACACGCCTCCTAGGGATTCTTGGCAAGTGAAGAAACTAGAGAGACGGAGAGATGTGGGAGAAAATAGTTTTGTTGATCTTCTCTATCGACCCCTAGGGTTTACAATATACATGTATATATATACCTATACATGGACTAAAATTCTAACCCGTAAAAAAATTTTTGGGCTAACCCAGTCTGAATGCACTCTCCCAAATCCATGTACACCCATGGTCTGATCATGCCCTCAATTCTATGGACCCAAATTTGGTCCAAACACTGAGTAGCCCCTGTGAGACCCACAAACTAGGGCCTCATGATCGTGGAGGGCTGAACCTCAATCCTAGAACCAAATCGGTCCTAGCCCTAGGACCACACCTATCCTAGTCCCTCGAAGGCAACACCCTGACTCCTTCAGTGGCCTTCCAAGGCTTGGGAGCACCACTAATCCTAATCGTACAAGAGTTAAGTGGTAAGTTTCTCTTGTATTATTTATTTTTATATCTCTCATTATAAAGTTTGCACATCTCGTGGATGTAGATCTTGGTCTAATCCACATATACTTGATTGTGTGCTCTCTTATCTTTTATTATTCTTTCTTTCTCTTATGGTATTCACACATGATCGAGTGCAATGGTATCAAGAAAGTTCTAAGATTATGGTATCCTAACCAAACTCCTACAACAATCGGTATCAGAGTAAGTTGATACTCTAACAATTGATATTAAAGCTAGATGATACCAATGCATGTGGTTGCCCAGATCATGATGATTTTGATCGAGATCAAAGAAGATGGAGAAGGAAAGCACAATCAAGATGGACATCAATCGATTTGATGGAAAGAGCAATTTCTTCTTATGGCAAGCGAGGGTGAAGCACGTGCTCATCCAACATAATTGATTGAGGCTCTTTTGAATGAAAAGAAGCTGAACATCCTAGAGGAGATGACCTGAGAGCATATACAGATGCAAATGGTGAGTACGATCTACATGTGCCTGACATATGAGGTGGAGATCCATATACTTGGTGAGACTTTTCAGACGGTGCTGTGGTCGAAGCTTGAGGAGTTGTACATGGCGAAATCCCTCACCAACATCCTCTTCCTTTATAGATGGTTCCACCAACCATGGATGACCAAGGGACAGAGCGTGCAGGAGCATTTTAGCCACTTTCAAAAATTCTCACCAATCTTCTCAGTGTAGGTGAGAAGGTTGAGAAGAAGACTAGGACATTGGTCTTGCTAGCATCGCTTCCCCCTTCGTATGAGTCTTTGGTGACTACTCTTCTAGTGGAGAAGAGCACCATCAAGATGGATGAGGTTACTATGGCGATTCTCTAAAATAAGATTCTCAGGAGGGAGAACCAAGCTTCAAGCTCAAATGATGGTAGCTCAGCTTTAGTGGTTTCTAAAGGAGTAGGTGGTAGCAGACGAAGCAGCAGAGAATCGTGAAGAGGATGATCCAGGTTCAAGGTGAGAGATCCTAGCAAAATTAGATGCTACCAATGCAATGAGTTGGTGTTAGAAAATATGTTCTAAAGTCAATCATCTAAGTTATAGATGATTAAAATTAGTATATAAATTATCAAATAATAATAGTTATTTAGCTTATTTATTATAAAAATTCTATCATTCTTAAATAAACTCCTATCTTATGATGAAGTCCTTAAAACCATAATCAATCGATAAACAAAGATTTATTGGATGGTTCTTAAATTATTCATGACCAAATGATAAGTTATTAATAAGGATGATAATTTATCGAGCATATATTATTGTATGTCATATGCATTAATTATCCTCAGAACCAAGTGATGTGGAGACACCGGTATGGTATCCAAATAAGATGTAGGAGTACATCTATATTGAACATAACCAATGTATCATGCTACTATCAAGAGTAGCTAGCTAAGATCAATGGGTATAAGTATCCTTCCGACTTGATATCATCATGATGACTTGCAAGCAACTCACTGTACTTTAGTATCGGACTATCTATATTTCTAATATAGATTCGAAAGATTTTTGGATACAGTCAAATACTTGCAGAGTTGGTGTGTGAGTCAAGATGGGATTGAACCACTTCTGATTAACTTTAGAAAGAGAATGTCTCATTGTATTTCAATTTAGCAAAACCTAAGCCTAGATAATCCTCATGAGAAGTCACAAGATTTGCTAAATTTAGAAACATAATATAGATGACTTGTATGAGTATCAACAGCTAACTCAAAGTCATCCTAAGCATTATTGGTTAAAGAAATGAATTGTACGGTAACCATGAGCTAGGGTTCTAAGAATATTGCTTTACATACATTCGACCTATCCGAATATCGAATACCATTGCTAGATGGTCATTTTAATTGGTACAAAAATTAATTTCTATGTTACTGGCTTAGGTTCAAATCTATGGAGTCACACACAGAAGTGGTTGTTATTTGATCGAATGGTTGATCGATGATTGAGAATCGTTCTAAGGTCAAACAATCAATACGATTGATGTTTGATCTAATGCAAGTATTGTAAGAGGATCGATTAGCAATTGAATTACTAATTAGCTTAATTTGATTGAGCAATCATGCCGAGATCAAGTCTAATTAAATTAAATTTTAGTATAATTAGATTAAATTTAATTAGTTTATTGGATAAGTCAATTACAAGGAAGAACAAGTCTTAGTTCAATTAAGATTTGAGTGTACCTAATTTATAATTTGATTAGAAATTAAATTAGATTTAAATTTAATTTAATCTAATTTTATTAGGCTCTTATTAAGATTTTTTATTAATTAGATTGACTCAAAACTATTTCAAATTGGATTCAAAAGATTTTGACCTAGTCAAAATAGGAGAGTTCTAATTAGACTAGGACTCCTTCCTTGCACCACCTAAGAGAGCGCATGCCCACATTTTATTTTAGATATTTTAGATAAATTTTTTCAAGCCTAAGAGAAGTTCTCCATGCTCCATATCTGATGGATTTAGAATAAAATTTGACTTGGTCAAATTTGGACATTAGTTTTGATTTGAAATCTTCTTGAAAGAGTCCCAAGAACCAAAACTTCTTCCTCCCTCTTATGCACCTTCTTTTTCCATGCCAAGATTTTTTGGTGCACCAATTTTTTAGGAGGTCCCATGCCCTTTTTCTATTTCTTTTTTCATGAATTATTCACCCAAAAAAATAAGGAGGCATCCAAGGGTTAGATGCCTCCATAGAATGCATGTTTGACTAGGTCTTTTGACCTAGTCTTCCTAAAAAAGTGGGGTGCCACATTTATAGGGGATGGGCATGAGAAACCACCTGATTTTCCATGAAAATTCTAGAGAAAAGAGAGAGGAGGTGTGAGGGATTTAGGCACCATATTTGTTGGAAGGTTTTGGTTTTATTTGGATATCAAACATTGATGTCCGGTTAAGAAAAAACTAATGAGAAGATTGTCTTCTCTAGGTTTCCTTTTTGAGTTTTTTCTTTACCATCTTTTGAGATGTATTTACCACTGAATAATTAGAGAGGAAGAGTTGAGAGGTGTAGAGGATGGATGCTCCAAGTTGTTGGGGTGTCAAGGTTTATTTTGGACATGATCTGATCATGTCCTGATAAGAGAAGAAAGACTTCTCTTAGGGTTTCTTTGAGAGCCCTTCTTCTCCATCATTTTGTGTGATTTTTTATGAGAAAAATTAGAGATAAAGAAAGCCATGGAGCATGGAAAAATATTTGAGGATATGGTCTCCTCATGTCAAGGGAAGGAGATCAGTTTAGGACATCAATGGTTGATGTTCGGAAGAGAAGATGGGTCTTCTCTTAATGGTCTTTCTTCAAGTTTTTTATTTTCTTATTTTTAGAAGATCAAAGGGTTGGTCTTCTTTCTTAATCCTCTTTGTATTCTTCATCTCCTAGAGTATCCAAGAGATCTAAAGAATATTTTTTAGATTAACCATCAAGAGGAATCTGCGAGAAGCTAGCACTTCAAGTGGATCTTCGTTCAACAAACCTCCGATCTATGTTGCAGCTTGGTGTGAACTATCCATAGAGGCTAAATGCGTTGTGCAACTCCAAGCAGCAAAGAACTATAATAAAATCAACTATGATTTTCTTGACCCATGCGAAGATAAGAAATCGATCACTTCTTGACCTAAATATGATCTAGTATTTCTAAAATAGTTCTAGATCTAGGTATTGATTTGATCAATACCAACTTAATTTTATTTTTAGATTTATATTTGCATCATGACATGTTATAGATCCTAAATATAGAATTTAGTGGTTAGATCACATGCAAATTATAGGTTAAATTATTTAATCTATGTCTTTCACTGCTCGTAAATTCAAAAAAGTTTCGAAATGTATGTATGAAATCTTGCATATGTTTTAATAGTAGTATCAGAGTATCTAGATTCTTTTATGACATGAACATATTTATATTAAAATAAGTCTAAAAAATAATTTTTAAAGATCATGCATACTGACATAAGGTTGTCTTGTTGTAAGTTTAACCCCTTATATTGAAAAGATTGTCTTAGTATGTGCTGACCTGTAAACTGATTCATGAATAAGTTAGATTAGATCTAAGTAAATTTTATGATTTATTTTTTGATTTTAAATCTAAAATTAAATAGATGTTGGATCTATTTTAGATTATTTAGATTAGATCTAAATAATATTGGGTCGCACATATTGATTATAAGGTTGTCATGTTGTAAGGTTTACTCCTTACAGTAGAGAGATTATCCTAGTATGTGCTTACCTAAATAACCTAAATTATAAATATGTTAGACAAGATCTAAAATAAGTTATGATTTATTTTTAGATTTTAAATATATTATTAATTAATTTATGATCTGATTTTGATTATTCAGATTAGATCCATATAATATGTTTCATATTTAGATCTAGATTCTCATGTTGTATATATTAATATGTAGCTTCATTTTTGAATCTAGAATATGTATGACATATTTACTTTGTAGAAATTAAATTATGAACTTATTTTTTATAAAACTCTAGATTTGAAATCATAGGATATGATCGAAACATTAAAACAAATCAGATCTAAAATCATGAATTGAATTTGATTTAATTTAAAATGTTTACAAACTTGAAAATGTTTCAAATGTTGAAATCAGAAATTAGATCTAAGGTTCTGAACCCCAACCCATAAGCCTTGAACTTAATTAAGAATTAAATGATTGTTTAGGATCTAGGTTTGTGATTTGAAGATCCTAAGATAATTTCATAAAACATAGGTTAAAGGGTAAGGGTTAGCATTTATCTGGTCATTAATTGGGTTAGACCTAGGGTTAGATTAAATATGGACTAAGTTAAGAAATTGATCAAACCTAATTAATAGTTAATTAGAATTAGATCATTTCTTTTCTATAGATCAATTCAATAGTTGTAGTTGATCAAAGTCCATATATCTAACAAATGGATATTGATCATAGCTCAATGGTCAAGCCTAAATCTTTAAGCAGACCAAATCAAAACTGACAAATCGATTGGTGTCTAAGGTAAGTCTGAATTTTTAGATCAATGGTTTTTTATTGATAGTTTGCTTACCTAGCCATTTTTTATGGTATCTAAGGGAAGCTTTGGCAGACCCTTCCACCGATCTTACTTACCTGGCCAATATGATTAATCGGCTTTTGATTAGGTTGCTCATTGATTTGTCCTAACCCATATCATATAAAAAATCAGTGAGACTGATTTTATTCAGTGAGACTGATTTAGGTGCCCATGAATAGTAATTAATCGTAGTCCTCATCAATGACTTATGAAGTCAGTAGAAGTATTTGACTTGATGAAGTCAACGAAAGTAATTTGGTCCATGTTTTCTTTATCCTTAAATCACTAACAACTTAAATTCTCTAAAATTATTAAGTCCTTAAAATAACAAAGTTATGAGGATAATGGAGTCATAGCCTTCCATTATGTTAAACGATAATGGGTCCATTAACTCAATAATCATTGGAGGCCAAAAGGTCTGGTGCTTATTGACTAATAGAGTTATCATTTATAATATGATAACTTGAAAGTGTCTCTGTAATGGTGGTTAGGTTGACTAACCAAAGTTGGGCTTAATCATTCATTGGTTAGATGCACAAAGTATAGTCATGTTAATGGTTGGACCTAACCAGATCCTTATAGTGGAGGCCAAAGTCTACTGATTAGATTTTTGGAGTAAAATTAAATTATTAAAAAATTATTTAGAAAAATAATTGATTAAAGAACCTATTCGTAGATGCACATGGATTGACCAGCCAAAGTCGGGCTTATGTGTAGTCTATGTGAATTCTAGTATCTACTAAAAAATTAAAATAATTTCTTGAATTAAAGGTAGAGGCTATCAATTCGTACAAAATAGCGGAAGAATCTTTAGACTAAAGCCCAAGTCTTTAGGCTTAAAATAATTCATATATATTAGGTCATGTTTTCTTTTCTCATAGAATAAGGCTAAATCCTAATTGCTCCAATCACTGTCAGATAGTGATGATTTATGGGATCCAACTTTGATAATAAGTATCAAAAGTTAAATTTAGTTCAGTAGCATGAAAGGATTCGTGCTGGGACTTATAAGTTCACTCAAAATAAAAAGATCTAAGACTAACTAGATTCAGGCAGAGTGCTTCTACTGTAAGAAGCACTGTCATAAGAAGAAGAATTATCTTGCTTTCCTTAACCCCAATAGGCTATGCAAGAGAAAGAAGCAAAGAGTTGCTTATCAAGGATGTTATATAATAACACCTTGAAATTTTTCTGTTTGAGATTCTACTACCTGAGTATTGGATATCGGTAGTCCTATGCAATTTGTTGCAAGGACTATAAGTAAGTGAAATATTTGAAAATGGTGAGAAATACCTGAACATTGAGGATGAAAATTTTTGTTCCAATCTTAACTTTAGAAATTGTCGAGCTCATTTTCAAAAGTTATCATTTTGAGTGATAGTCACTATTATCCATAGTTTATGATGAATATAATCTTTGTTGGCCTTTTAGCCAAAGATGATCATCATTCATCTATAAAAGGGGATTATCATAATGTCATTATGAATGATGTTACAATAATGCATGGACAACAAATAAATGACATATACTTTTAATCATAGCTTGTTAAGTGTAATGTACACATCTAGTAAACACCTTAGATAATGTCAAGGGTATTTATATTTCATTATGATAATAGACGATATATTTAGGCATGGGTGCATCTAGCCTAATTCATTTAAAATGTTCAAATAATTCAATAATAAAATAAAAAAAATTAAAAAATATATTATAATTTTTTAATCAGATCGAGGAGAAGAATTCTTATCTAGTGAGTTTTTGACATATATAAGAAGAATGGGATTCTCTCTCAGTGGACTCCTTTCGGAACATAGTGTATCAGAAAGGAGAAATCAAATTTTGTTAGATATGGTTGGATCCACGATTGGGTTTACTTGTCTACCTACTTCAAGGCCATACTCTTATGACTACTTATTTTACTCTAAAAATTTATTTCAAGTAAATCTATTGCAAAGACTCTACAAGAGATATGAATTAGATGTATGCCTAAACTCTTTTACCTTAGGGTCTAGGGTTGATAGGTCTATGTCAAATATTTGCATATAGATAAACTTGGATCCTGATCTGATAAGTATTTATTTATAGAGTATCCTAGGATATAGGGGTTATTAATTCTACCATGCTCAAGAACAAAAGTTGTTCTCAGCAGTAGAACATTCCTTTTGGAAAGGAGTTTCTTAGAGAAGGAACTGATGCCTAAAAGTTGAATTTGGAATGTTTGATTGATAGAAAGAGCCGACATAATCTAGTAAATCTATAGAATCAGATTTGATTAGATCAAACTCGGAGCCCATTATTTTGGCACCAATAAGAAGATTTGGTAGAGCACCATGTTAGATAGATAGATACTTTAGTATGTAGGTCCGAGATGGGGATCCAATTAAGCTTGATGAGAACAATGAGGATCCGATCATCTATATGAATGCTATACAGTGATCTGACTCTGAGAAGTAGCTTGGAGACATTAAATCCAAATTAGAGTACATGAAAATCATAATGTATAGACACTAGTTGATTCACCTAAAGGGATAAAACTCATTGGGTGTGAATGGATTTTCAAAAGATCAGAGTATTACAGATGAAAAGGTAAAGACCTATAAAGCCCATTTGGCTATTATCTCAAAATTAGAACATGCATTTTGAATGTATGTCTTTGTTATGACCAAAGAGAAATCCTGCATTTGTAAGTGGGCAAAAGGTTCTGTAGTGTTATTCCTTATGTTGTCTGTAGATAAAATTCTCTTAATCAAAAATAATAAGGAATAAAGGTTTAGCTGTCATCTTATTTCTCCATGTACTAGACCAGACATGGTATACTCACTAGAGGTAGTGAGTAGATATCAGTCTGATATGGATAAGAATCATTGGAAGATTGTATAGACAATCCTTAAGTATTTGAGAAATACTAAGGTCCAGTGACTCAAATATGGAGATACTGACTTAAAATTTATAGTTATTTTGATTTTAGTTTTTAGTCAAATAAAGATGATAGCAAAAGAGTGTCAGGTCATGAATTTACTCTAATTGGAGCAACAATCTGCTGGAAAGATTCCAAGTAGAATATTATAGCCTTTTCTATTAGTGATGAAGAGTACATCGCGGCATCTGATGCTGTCATGTAGGCTATGTAGTTGCTAAGGTTCATTAGCAGATTGAGAGTGGCACCCTCCAATAATGGTCTAGTCCTATCGTAGCAATGAAGCCATCGCTAAAGAATTGAAGGTGCACACAAGACCAGCATACTTTGCATCGCTATCACCTTAGATATTGATTAGGGTGATATCAACCTTTAGAAGATCGACAGAAAATGAGAACTTAACCGACCCATTTGCTAAAGCCTCAGAACTAAGGAGATCTATGAGCTTAAGTGGAAGATAGGTATCTGATACTATTCTAATTGACTTTAGTCCAAGTGAGAGTTGTTAGAAAATGTATCCTAAAGTCAATCATCTAAGTTGTAGATGATTGAAATTAGTATATGAATTATCAAATAATAATAGTTATTTGACTTATTCATCATAAAAGTTCAATCTTTCTTAAATGGACTTTTATCTTATGATGAAGTTCTTAGAACCATAATCAATCGATAAAGAAGGATTTATTGGATGGTTCTTAAATTATTCACGATCAAATGATAAGTTATTAAAAAGGATGATAACTTATCAAGTGTAGGTTGCTGTGTGTTATGTGCATTGATTGTCCTCATAATCAAGTAGTGTGGAGATACTGATATGGCATCTAAGTGAGATGTAGAAGTATATCTATACTAAACATGATCAATGTAGCACTCTACTATTAAGAGTAGCTAGCTAAGGCCAATGAGTATAAGTATCCCTCTGACCTGAGATCACCAAGGTGACTTGCAAGCACCTCACTATACTTTAGTGCCAGACTACCTGTATTTCTAATATAGGTTCGAAAGATTTTTGGGTACAATCAAGTACTTATAGAGTCGATGTATGAGTCAAGATGGGATTGACCACTCCTAATTAACTTTAGGAAGAGAATGTCTCGCTGTGTTTTAGTTTAGCAAAATCTGGGCCTAGATAATGCTCGTGAGGAGTCACAAGATTTGCAAAATTTTGAAATATAATATGAATAACTTGTATGAGTATCAATAGCTTACTCAAAGTCATCTTGAGCATTATTGAATAAAGAGATGAATTATATGATAACCATGGGCCAGGATTCTAATAATGTTATTTTTCATACATTAAACCTATTCGGATGTCGAGTACCCTTGCTAGATGGTCATTTTGATTGATATAAAAATTAGTTTTAATGCTACTTGCTTATGTTCGAACCTATGAGATCACATACATTAGAGGTTGTTACCTGATTAGATAGTTGATCGATGATTGAGAATCATTCTAAGGTCAAACAATCAATACGATTCATATTTGACCTAATGCAAGTACTACAAGAGAATCGATTAACAATTGGATTGATAATTGGCTCCATTTGATTGAGCAATTGGGCTAAGATTAAGTCTAATTTAATTAGATTCAATTAGAATTAGTTTGGATTTAATTAGATTAAATCAAATTGATATTATTGGATAAGCCAATTACAAGGAAGAACAAGTCCTAGTTTAATTAGGATTTGAGTACACCTAATTTCTAATTTGATTAAAAATTAAATTAGATTTAAATTTAATTTAATCTAATTTTATTAGGCTTCTAATTAGATTAGTATTATCTATTAATTAGTTTGACTCAAAATAATTTTGAATTGGATTCAAAAGGTTTTGACCTAGTCAAAATAGGAGAGTCCTAGTTAGATTAGGACTCCTTCCTTGTGCCACCTAAGAGAGTCCATGCCCACTTTTGATTTTAGATCCTTTATGTTAATTTTTTCATGCCTAAGAGAAGTTCTCCATGCCTCATATCTGGTGGATTTGGAATAAAACTTGACTTGGTCTAATTTAGACATTAGTTTTGATTTGACATCATCTTGAAAGAGTCCCAAGAACCAAAACTTCTTCCTCCCTCTTTTGCACCTTCTTTTCCCACACCAAGATTTTTTGTGCACCAATTTTTTAGGAGGTTCCATGCCATTTTTATATTTCTTTTTTTTTTAATTTTTCATCCAAAAAAATAGGGAGGCATCCAAGGGTTGGATGCCTCCATAGAATGCATGTTTGACTAGGTCTTTTGACCTAGTCTTCCTAAAAAAGTGGGGCACCACATTTATAGGGGAGGGGCATGAGAAACCATCTGATTCTCCATGAATTCTAGAGAAAAGAGAGAGGAGGTGTGAGGGATTTAGGTGCCCTGATGGTTTTGGTTTTATTTGGACATCAAACGTTGATGTCTTATTGAGAAAAAAACTAATGAGAATATTGTCTTCTCTAGGGTTTAGAATTTTTTCTTTACCATATTTTGATAGGATTTTACCACTGAAAAATCAGAGAGGAAGAGTTAAGGGGTGTGGAGGATGGATGCTCCAAGTTGTTGGGGTGTCAAGATTTATTTTGGACATGATCTGATCATGTCTTGATGAGAGAAGAAGAAGAGGAGAAAGTCTTTTCTTAGGATTTCTTTGGGAGCTCTTCTTCTCCATCTTTTTGTATGATTTTTTATGAGAAAAATCAAAGAGAAAGAAGCCATGGAGCATGGAAAAATATTTGAGGAGAAGGTCTCCTCATGTCAAGGTAAGAAGATTAGTTTAGGACATCAATGGTTGATGTTCTGAAGAGAAGATGGGTCTTCTCTTAATAGTCTTTCTTCAAGATTTTTATTTTCTTATTTTTGGGAGATCCAAGGGTTGGTCTTCTCCCTTAATCCTTCTTATATTCTTCATCTCTTGGAGGGTCCAAGAGATTCGAAGAATATTTTTTAGATTAACTATCAGGAGGGATCTACGAGAAGCTAGCACTTCTAGCGGATCTTCGTTCGACTAACCTCTGATCTATGTTGTAGCTTCGTATGGACTATCCATAGAGGTCGGACGTATTATATGGTTCCAAGAAATAAAAGACTACAATGAAATCGACTGCAGTATTTTCAACCCGTGCGAAGATAAGAGATCTGATCTCTTCTTGACCTAGATATGATCTAAGGTTTCTAGAATAGTTGTAGATCTAGGTATTGATTTGATCAATACCAACTTGATTTTATTTTTAGATTTATGTTTGCATCATGACATGCTATAGATCCTGGATGTAGGGTTTAGTAATTAGATCACATGCATATTATAGGTTAAATTGTTTAATCTATGTCTTTTGCTGCTAGTAAATTTGAAAAAGTTTCAAAATATATGCATGAAATCCTGCATGTTTTTCAATAGTTGAGGCATCATGTCAGAGATTACCCATAGCTCAAAGATCAAATGAGGGCTAAAATAGGATGGCCAGTAGTTAGTTAGAGGATCATGTCTTGGTGATATCTGATGAGGTATTTGCTTCTTTCCAGCAGTAAATTTTAGATTCTGCTTGCACATATCATGTTTGTTATAGAGAGGAGTAGTTTGACTTCCTAGAGAGTTGTGAGAGCATTGTTCATCTACCAAATAGATCAAGCTATATGATTAGAGGCATTAGGATGGTTAGCTAGAGGATACATGATGGTGCAATGATGAGATTAAGGAAGGTCCGATATATATTTCAGGTAGAATCTTTTCTCACTAAGCAGACTGAATTCAAACGACTATAGGTGGATAGATGGTAATGGAATCCTAAAGGTCAAGCATGATGATAAGATTGTTCTGGAGGATAAGAAGAGGATAAGAGGACATTACTATCTAACAGAGCCTAGTGCAAGGTGGAGCTCCAGGTGGAGGTGGATTGGGCATGAGACTGAAGACTCGAAAGAATAAGAGGCGACATCATAGTATGAAGTTTCTATTGCCGCAGGAGACTTCTCCAAGCATATCTCAGGTTAGAGTGGACACAGCTATTGATGGAGGTGGGATCGAGCGGCCTAGCTTGACTTCTATGTTTGCCCATCTATGAAATAGTAGGTATGCCCTAGGGCATGAGGGCAAGATGGATCATAGATTCTTAAAGACAGATAGAGGCCAAATATTGAGTCGAGATGAAGATTGTTGAGAAAAATACCTCGAGATTCGATCCATAATAAGCCTAGAATATGATCCAGGATGACTAACGAAGTCCAACAAGCCCAAGAACAATCCAAATGAAGTCCAAATGGAGAAGTTACATGCAAAGAAAGACTGAAGTGGGGTAGCACGACCCTCGGAACCACCAGAGGGGCCCATAGGCTGGCATCGATCGATGGCGGTGTGGTCCAGGTTGGTAGTGCATGGCAGCATTGGGCCAGCCAAGGCATGCGAGTGCACGTGTGGGCGCACGCAAGCCTAGTGGATGCCCCATGCGGTCCATGTGCACAAGCATGGACCAGCGGCCATTTCCCACATGGTTCGCACGATCCATGGTGGACCAGCATCGATTTCCCTTCCATTTCCTATGTTTTTGTCATGATCTAATGGCTCAGACATGAGTCGATCATGGTTGGATGGATGAAGAACAATCCAAACTTGATTAAGAGCTGTGTGCATGATTTGATGGGCCAAAAGGGAGCCGATCATGATCGAATGGTTCAGAATAGATCTCGAATATGTTTGAAATTGGATTTCCTACTGAAATACTATTTTTGAATTTCTAAAGTCTATATAACTCCGATTGACAAACCATTTATTACGTCAGAGAATTGGTGACATCCTGGAGGTGCTAAGAGACTTTTTGAAAGATTTCAAAGAGCTTTTGTAAGAATCTTGGGGCTTCTTATTGAAAGATTCTTATACAAAGGTTGAGTGGTATGTTTCTTTTATATTGTTTATTTTTCTTTCTCTCATAGTGAAGTTTGCATGCCCCATGGAGTTAGACCTTGGTCTAATCCATGGATACTTGATTGTGTACTCTTTTGTCTTTTATTCTTCTTTCTTTTTTTTGCAGTATCCACACATGATAGAGTGCAACGCAAGTGGTATTAAGAATATCCTGAGGTCATGGTGTTCTAACCAGACTTTCATAATAATCAATATCAGAGTGAGTTGATATCTTAATAAGATGTAGATCTGAACAAAATACTTGACTAAGGAGGGTAGACAGCAGCCCCTAGATCTCTTATTTTCTCACAAAATCTAGAGAAATCTTTAGATCATATTCTTTACTAATTCTTTACTAAAAAACTAATCTTCTCCTCCTCTATCTCAATCGGGCTCTGATACCAATTCTTAGAACCTAGTACCGATCCGATAGCAACCATGGATCGATGTCTTATGTGGAACCTAAGTGTTAATCTAGAAATTCAAAGAAGAACAAAGGAAGGTCATGGATGGCAATAGTAGGAGATGCTAGGGTTTGGCATTGGAATTAGAGAGAAAGAGAGAGATAGGAAGAAAAGCTCTATATTGATTCCACTCTTCATAAATACATTACAATATAATGGGTTTATATATCCTAAGATTTTCATATGAATCCTATTAAATTCAAGCTCACTACATAAAAGCACTCATCCAAGCCCAAGTCTTGTATGCTCTTATCCCATGGACTTAATCCTAGTCCAAATCTTGAGTTAGCCATCTTGAGACCTCTCAAACTAGGCCTTAAGATACCTAGAATCAAACTTGATCCTAACCCAAATAGTAATCTCATGTAGCTCTGCCTGCAACACTAAGTCGACCCAATCTTAGTCTAAATTGACTCACTTATTTACCGTACCAAAGGTTCCAAAGTACTACTTTCTATTTGGCTCCTCTAAGACATAATCGACCCACTTTGAGATTGGGTTGACACACTTTCAACTTAGTCGATCCAATCTCAGTTTAAGTTGACTAAGATCTTGAAGCTGCTTCTTTTTTGTAGTCTTCATCCTTAGCTGGTTCTTTACTCCACCTTGTATCTCCAAGTCTCTAGAGCACAAATCGAGCCCCTCAAAGTCCTCAATACCTAGATCTCAAGCCTATGGAGAGTTACATGCCACCTCTAACCTAGAACCACTTCTATCCTAGTCTTCTGAAGCCAATATCCTAACTCCTCTTGTGGCCTCCCAAGGCTTGGAAACACCACACCAACTCCTAAAGGAGTCTTGATGTCATGCGCCACCATAGTTGTACCTTGAAGGCCACAACTTAGGCAAATGATTGGACATGCACATTTATGGGAGACATGCACTCATCTCTACTTTTCAAGTGGATATCATGGCATGCATGTTTTCTGGTGTGATGATTGGACATTTTGATAATATTGATCTAGATGATATTTTGGTATCTAGCATAGTGCTAATATGCATAGGCTGATTAGACCACTCATTCAAATCACCATTATAATTGAGTAGTACTATAGATGGCATGGGAGAGGCAGACACCACTCACCTCATCTTTTGCTTGTAGAAGCATAGTTGGCCTTACAGGGTAGAGGAGTGTTGTGATAGTCATCACCATCTTCTTTTCTTGGCCTAGGGTTTCTAGTGAGTTTGTCTTCTTTGTTGTCTTTCTTCCTCTTGAGCCTTCTCTAATTTTCATTTGCCTCCAAGGCTTCTCCCCTAGAAAAATCAATATGATAGGGACCCATTGATCTAGGGTCTCCTGCTTAGGCTTCTGAGGATTCCACCATGGTGGTGCTTAGGATTCAACAAAATCTAGGCACTTGAAGTTTATCCTAGAGGAAGATGACCTTGGATGGATTCAAAGAGAGTTTAAAATCCTGGAAAGCATAGTTCTTGAAGCACCCAGCCTCTCTGGCTGGATAACTTCCTTTCAAGGGAATAGGGGTGGCCTTGTATGAAGAGACTTTAAGGACCAGCCTAAGACTTCTAATTTCTGAGGTCTTTGTCAAACTGTTCATGTGGTATCGACTTTGTCTTGCCCAACTCATCTCTAATGCTTGATGGATAATAGTTGGGTTCTTTTATTTCCTCTTGCTCCATGGAATATCTCTTCACATGAAGATATTCTGAGCATTCTTGCACATGAAGACATCCTTAGAGCAGAGGCTAATGGTATATTCCAAGCCGAAGAGTCGAGCTGGCTTAGACTGCTAAGCTAGAGTCGAGAGAGAGAGAGAGAGAGAGAGCATGGTGGCATAGCATGGCTGGTCGAGATATTTCAAGTCAAATGATGGTGCTAGGTTCTTGATCGATCCCTCAAGTTGGATCATGCAAAACCACCAAAGATAGGAAAGTATTGTAATCTTGCACTGGACCATACATGGAAACTTAATGATTAGCCAGCAACCAAAGACAAGAATACCTAGATATGAAAGCGTAAACACTCAAGAACAAGGGTGATCAATGATGCCCTAGCTTCAAGAAGAAGAGAGAGAAGAGAATGGTAGTTCTTGGCAGAAAGAGCTTTTTCGTATCTGTATTCAGTATGCAAATTAGGGTACCATTCAATCCTTGCCCTAGTTGCATGTATATATACTTATACAAAAGGGTCAAGCCCATTGCTCAACAAAACTCCCAAATGATTAACCCACTGTGCACTCTCCAAGTCCATGTACACCTATGTCTTGCCATGCACTCACCCCTTGGACTTAATCCTAGCCCGAATCATGGATTAACCTCCTTAAGACCTTTCTAACCAAGGCCTTAACTCACCTAGGATCAAACCCAATCCTAGACCCAAATAGCAATCATGTACAACTTCTGTTCGACCTAGAAAGCTGACTTGCCAAGGTAAAAACCATGGTAATGGAGGAGACTCATGTGCTGGATGAGCCGCACACAAGAAATACTCTAGCTCTGTGTACTCCAGCTTGGTGTTTGGATTAGCAACCTCGAGGATAGCTCACTGACCTAAGGTATCAGTGGTAGCACACCGGTCCAAGGTATCCTAGCCTGAGGAATCCATAATATCACCCTGATCCGAGGTTCCAGCAGTACCTTGGATCTTCTACTGATACTTTGGTTGGCTCACTCCCTTGATCCATTGGTCTCTTCTCTAATATTTTCAATGCTCGAGAGCACTACACTTAAGCTCACAATCTTCACCTTGGTGCTCCCAAGTCTTTATGAACTCAACTTTGTCTTTCAAACTTATCCAAGCTACACACATCTGAAAGCTATCTCAAGAAAGTACCTTTGTGGGTGCATCTAACTATTCTCCTTTGAATTGACCATCACCAGTTGCACTTCACCTTTCCTCTACCAGTTTTCTGATTTTATGGTACCTTACATCTATATGCTTCATCCTAGCATGATAAACTAGGTTTTGAGCCCGCTGTAGAGTACTCTGACTATCACTGTGCAGTACAACTATGCTTTGCTTTACCCCCATATCAGCAATCAACCTCCTCAGACACAGTGCTTCCTTGGCATTCTCTATAATACCTATATACTCAGCCTCCATGGTAGATAAGGTTGTAATAAATTGAAAGATTGATCTCCTAGACACCGGCCCACCGAACATGCAAAAGAGATAACCTATGGTAGACCTTCTTGTATTAAGATCACTTGCTAAGTTAGCATCTACAAACCCTTCTAATGGACTTGAAACATTTAAGTTCATCCTAGGTCCATCATACTATCCAAAGGTTAGACCAAGCCTCCGACTTCCCTGAAGATATCACAGGATCCATTTCAATGTCTGCCAATGTTTCTTTCTCGAGTTTGCCATGTATCTGCTCACCTAGCTTACTATGTATGCTATGTCTAGCTTGCAATATACCATAGCATACATTATGCTGCCCATGATACTAGCATATGAAACTTTCTCTATGTACTCTTTCTCCTCCTTAGTCTGGGGACACTTCTACTTTGAAGGAGACATGGGGTTGGCAACGGTGTTACAAATGGTTTGGCCTTCTCCATGCCAAACCTCTCCAACACCTTGCCGATGTATCCTCCTTGTGACAAGTGAAGAATAGCTTAGCTTCTATCCTAACAAATCTCCATGCCGAGTATCTTCCTAGTCGGACCCAAATTCTTCATCTCAAATTCTATAGACAATGCACCTTTTAGCTCATCCACTTCTTTAACACTTCTACTGGCAATGAGCATATCATCCACATATACAAGTAGATACAGGGCATCATCCTTGTCCACATCTTTGATATATACACAACTATCATGTTAACATCTTATAAATCTAAGGCTCAGGATAAAAGCATCAAACATTTTGTATCATTGCTGAGATGACTGCTTCAAACTATAAAGAGATTTCTTGAGAATACACACCTTATCCTCTAATCTAGACTAAATGAAACTATCTAGTTGCTTCATGTAGATTCTCTTCTCTAGGCTCCCATGTAAGAATGCCATTTTAACATCCATTTGCTCCAATTTTATATCATGCTGAGCTACAAGCAACAACAACAATCGGATCGAAGCATGATGCACCACTGAAAAGAATATCTTAGTGTAGTCCACTCCCTCTCTGTGAGTATCCCTTATCAATAAGCCTTATCTTAAATTTAATTTCACCTTGCTTTGAAGGTGCCTTCTTCTGTATGAACACCCACTTAGAATCGATAACTCGAGCATCTCTTGGTAGATCCACTAGTTGCCATATTTTGTTTTTCTCTAGTGATACCATCTCTTCCATCATGGCCTGCATCCATGAATCCCAATCTGGACTCTCCATGGCCTCCTCGAACACCTTTAGATCCCCATTAGTAGTGATGAGAGTATATAAAACTATCTCATCAATGCCATACCTGATCGGTCTATGAATGGTATGCTGGGGCTTGTGCAGTGCCACTCCAACTGGTGCATTCCTCTCACTTGATATTTATGGCTTTTCCTATACCTCCATCTGAATAGCTAGCTCTCCATGCTTATCCTCCACATGATTAAGACATCTCCTACCCAACTCCACCTCAATAGATGCACTCCTATAGGTAGACATAAGTTGCATGCCATCGGTCTGTGCCTGATCACCACTATCCATCTTTACTTCCCCAGCTCCTCCTTTACTCCTCGACCTTTCCAAGATGCTCCTCTCATCAAAGATGATATCCCTATTGATCACCAACCTCTATGCCTGAGAATCCCATAGCAACTATCCTTTGACTCCTTATGGATACCTAATGAATGTTATCTTCTTTGGCTTTTGATCTAGTTTGGTTCTTTCAGTTGCCTCTTCATGTGCATAGGCCGAGCAATCAAAATTCCTCAGGTGGCCAAGCTCCACCTTCTGCCCACTACAGACCTCCTCTGGAATGCCTCTATTTAACTTACGATGAGGAGACCTACTAATAAGAAAACATGCAAAGGTTAGAGCATCACCCCAAAATGACCTTGGGAGCGATGTTTGCAGCCTCAAACTCCATGCCTTCTCTATTAGTGTCCAGTTCATTCTCTCTACAACATCATTCTATGGAGGGATCATCTTCACTATGTAATGATATTTGATGCCATTCTCCTCATAGTACCTCCTGAACTCTAGACTTGTGTATTTCCTCCATTATCCAATCTCAGGCACTTTACTCATTTTTCTATCACCTTTTCTACCTCAGCTCTCCAAGCTCTGAACTGGTCAAATACCTCTGATTTTTCTTGAATTAGATACAGCCATTCCTTCCTTGAATAATCATCAATGAATATGACAAAATAACTTGCCCAACCTCTAATTGATACTGGAGCCGATGCCCATACATTCGAGTGCACCAAATCTAGCACTGCTTCATTATGTTTAATACTGTTGGCAAACTTTATCCTATACTATTTGCCAAAAATACATGACTCACACAAATCATTGTCCTCCTTCTTCAAGGTTAGGATCATACCTCTTATGCTTAACTCTGTAAGCCCTTGATCACTCATGTGATCCATCCAATAGTGCCACAGCTTATACATAAGCTGATCTTTCTATACCACTACAAGCACCTCCGCACTATCATTCACCATTGAACCTTTCATCCTGTAAAATTTGTTGCTTAGTCTTCTTCCTCTCATCACCACTAAAACTTTCTTTGTAATCTTCAAGCATCCACTCCTCCATTGGCTATTAAAAGCATATCCTTGCTTCTCTAAGTAACCTAAAAAAATCAAATTTTTCTTTAACTCCCATTATAAGAAAATAAGATTTTAGTGATAAAAAATTTGGTTGCTAAAAACTAAAAATTAGTTGCTAATAATGTTTGCAATGAATTTTGTGATCAAATATTTTTGATCATAAAAAGCCTGATTGCAAATATTTTTTGATCAATTTAATGACCAAATAATCAAAAAAATAAATTAAATTTTATAATATTTTATTATTTAAAATTTATTACAAAATCGATCATAAAATTGATTGCTAAAATTGATCACAAAATCGATCTCTAAATTTATTAAAATATTTTTTATTAATAAATCAATCATGAAATTAGTCACTAATTATTTTTCAAATTTTTTCATTAATAAAATAGATCACAAAATTGATTGTTAATTATTTTAAATTTTTTTATTTAATATATCAATAGCAAAATTGATCACTAATTATTTTAAAATTTTTTAATTAAAAAATTAGTTACAAAATTGGTTGTTATTTATTCTAAAATTTTTTATAAATAAAATTGATCATAAAATCAATTACTAATTATTTTTATTTTTAATTAATATATTAGTCACAAGATTAGTTACTAATTTTGTTAAAATTTTTTTTATTAATAAAATTGATCACTAATTTTTTTAAAATTTTTTAACTTAAAAATCAATCATAAAATCAGTCATTATTTATTTTTAAATATTTTATTAATAAAATCAACCATAAAATAGAATGCTAATTATTTTTTTATTTTTTAATTAATATATCGATCATAAAATTGATCACTAATTTTGTTAAAATAATTTTTATTAATAAAATTGATCATAAAATTGATTATTAATTATTTTAAATTTTTTAATTAAAAAATATATCATAAAATCAATCACTATTTAATTTTAATTTTTTTTATTAATATATTTGATCATAAAATTGGTTGCTAAGTATTTTTAGTTTTTTTTAATTAACCTATTGGCCATAAAATTGGATGTTAATTTTGTTAAATATTTTTTATTAATAAGATTGATAATAAAATTGATTGTTAATTATTTTTAATTTTTTAATTAAAAAATTACTCATAAAATCTATCATTATTTATTTTTATAATATTTAAATTTTCAAAATTAATTATAAAATTGATGTCTATTTTTTATTTTATTTTTTATATAATTTTTATTTTTTATATATTTTATGTTTTATAAAATAATAAATTATTTTTTTTAAAAAATAATTTTTAAATATTTTATTATTATTTTATTTATTATTTTTTTCATCCTCCTACTCCCACGTGCCTTCAGCAGTTGCCTCCATCACCACCCTTACTTGTCCGCACTGCCACCCTTCGATCCCATGCACCCCTCCCCCAGCGTTGCCCTCAGCCACCCACATCGCCCACCGACTGCTAGCACTGCCTCCTAGCCACCCGCACCGACTCCTGATTGCTGCTCCGAACCTCCGACATCAGACACCCCCTAACAGCTGCTCCATGCCTCCAGCGTTGCATCTCAATCCCTCGACTGCCATCGTGCCCCCTATTCTCTCGACGACTACCCGCACTGCCCTCCTGCCACTGCTCCGCTCCTCCAGCGCTGCACCCCTCCCGACCATTGCTGCATGCCTCCAGCACCACACTCCCCCATCGGCTACTGCTTCACACCTTCAACACCGCACCTCGATCCCCCGATTGCCCGTGTCGCCCTCGTTCTCCTAATAGTGGAGATTGGTGGTAGATGGCGGCAAGGAGAAGGGGAAGAAAGGCCATCGTAGGTAGGCCGATGAAGGGAGGCTGGAGGGGAGGGGACCATCACAACGGGCCGATGAGAGGAAGCCATCATGGACGATCATCGAGGAGGGGAGGGGGGCCATCATGGCAATTTGGTGAGGGGAGGCTATCGCGAGCAGTCACCGGGGAAGGGAGGGGGACCGTCACAGCAGGCCGATGAGGGACCATCATGGGCGATCGTCGAAGAGGGTAGAGCGGGCTGAGGAGGGGAAGATGGGGTCGAGGGTGGTTGGGATGGGGGTTTCAAAATTTAAATTTGTCACCCAATTGCAAAAAATAAAAAAATATTATGACCAAAAAATTGATCGTAAGTAATAAATTTTTTTCTTTCATTATCAAAAAAAATTTAAAATTGATTATTAAATCAATCACTAAAATATTTTTTTTAAAATTTTAAATTTATGATCAATTTTTAGGTTGTAAAAAATTAAAAAAATTTACGACCAGAAACTTGATCTTAAATAATAAAGAAGATTTTTTTCTTACTTAAAAAAATTTATAAATCGATTGCTAAATTGATCTCTGGTTAAAATAATTATTTTATAAATTTAAATTTGTAACTAATTTTTTATTGTAAAAAACTTAAAAATATTTGGTGACCAAAAAATCAATCATAAATAATAAATAAGATTTTTTCTTTTCTTAGCAAAAATAATTTAGAAATTGGTTGCTAAATTGATCTCTAAAATAATTTTTCAAAATTAAAATTTGTAATCAATTTTTTGATCATAAAATTTTACAACCAAAAAATTGATCATAAAATATTTTAATTATTTTAAATTTAAAATAATTTAAAAATTTTATGACCAACTTTTTGATCATAAAATTAAATTCTATAATCAATTTTACAATCAAGTTGGTCTCAAAATTGTACAACTAAAAAATTGATCATAAAATATTTTAATTATTTTTTAAATTTAAAATAATTTAAAATTTTTATGACTAATTTTTTTGTTGTAAAATTAAATTTTACAACTAATTTTTTAATCATAAAATTTACAACCAAAAAATTGATCATAAAATATTTTAATTTTTTAAATTTAAAATATTTTTAAAATTTTATGATTGATTTTTTTTGTCACAAAATTTTACAATCAATTTTTTGGTCATGAAATTTTATAACCAAAAAATTGATCATAAATATTTTTACAACCAAATATAATTTTTTTTATTTTTTTTTGAATATGATATAATTTTAGAATTTAAAGTCCATCTTCGTCAGTCATTATCTAAATAATTATCATTAAAATATTATCATAAAAGATTGTCTTGATCTGGTAGCCCTAGCTACATCGATCAATAAAATTTGATTTCGATAGCCACGAATGACCATATGATGATCTAATAGATATAGACCATCATGTTTGATGTATACCCTAGAAGCCAGATTAGTTGACACTTGTTAAATACTTTCTAGGAGTATTTTCATAATTTTAAGTTAAAATTAATTAAAGACTTATTTATTCTATCACATTGTGTATAAAGTGTCTATAATACATCCATTAAGTTAACGGGCATGATAACATATATTTTCAACAGTTGAAAATTTAAGGCATGTGTTATTATAATCAACTCATAAATTACTCTCAATTGTAGGATCATTACGAGGATGGTGATCAATTTGAAAGATCGATGCATGATCACTTTCTTAGAATAGACGAGTCTTAAGTCTACGGTGTGGAGACATCGGAGCAAGAGTATAAGTACTTATTAAGAACACAAGCACTGAGCGTGATCACCTTGAGTAGTCATAAGGGAGTCTACCTTCTTGTCGATGACTAGCTCAATGCTGTAGCATGTATCTGGTTCTTTGATCTAAGGTGCATCGATAGTTCATCTTGAGGATGTTATAATTTGACTATACTATAACTCGATCTCCTAGTCATTCAGAATTTTAAGGTGTATGTTGGCTATAGCATATTCATTGTAGAAATTAGATTGCACCAAGATTGGATCTATCAATCTTGGTGGTGTGGTCCTATGATGATCATGAGATTGAGTCCTAAAATTCATGGCCATGATAGTGTGAAATAATAGAAAGAAGTTTCTATTAGTGTTTCACATTGGACTCGATTCGAATGATTCATTCATATGACGAGTGTTGGGTTTGACGAGTTCACCTTAACCCTAATCCCATCGGGGCTCATGATAGAAGAATCCAATCACATAGATAGCTTTACCAAGCGATTCGCTATTCAGTTCTAATAGGTTGCCACCATATACTGCTAGGTATTACTAATGAATTTTGAGATCAATTAGAATTATCTTAATGATCAATAATTTTAATTGGATAAGCATATATTTGAATGACTACCATGATATAGAACTACAGATCTAGACTAGATGAGCACTACCTATATCATATATATCAAAATTTTAAATTAGATCTTATGTTTCAGATCTAATTATATCTAATGTAACATCTAAAACTTAAATGATCAAATCATAAAAATTAAATCAGATCTAATCTAAAACATATTTGATATATATGATATAGGTAGCGCTCATCTAATCTAGATCTGTAGTTCTCTATCATGATAGTCATTCAAATATATGTTGCTTTAAGATCTAATTATATCACATATGATATCTTAAATTTAACTAATTAAATCATATTATCTTCAAAAAATTAAATGAACATTTCATAAAGATCTGATTTTTTTATTTTCAGATGTTACATGAGATGTAATCAGATCTGAAATCAAAAAGTTGCATATTTTAAAATTATATATTTGATATATACAATGCATGTCTAGACTAGTTCCATAGATCTATATCATGAGTAGTCGAGAATAAATTTTTTTTATGATGAGATCATTTAAAATTTTATTTTTAGATATTACATCAGATATAATCAGATCTAAAACATAAATTTAAATATTAAATTTGATATATGAGATGTATGCAAGACATGTATAGATTAGATCTTAAATCATGTAACAATTATATGCTTTAGATCTAATAGTTTTGTAGTATAGTTCATATTTCTGATTAAGGCATTCTCCTTGGCCATCTGGTCATAAGAGTTAAAGGCTCTCTCTTCCCATTTGATGAGGTGCTCTTTTGGCATGTAGGGATGCTAAATATTTAACCTTAATCAGAAATCAAAAACTTACTTTTCTACAAAACTCTAGATCCCGTAATCCTAAGATTGTTGATACATATTTTATTTTTGAATTCTTAAACTTAATTAAGAATTAAGTTTATAAAATTAATTAGATCTAAAAATTATAAATTTTCATATCTAAGACACCTTCATAAAACATGGGTTCGGATGTGGGTTGCTCAATTAGATCTAATGGTTGACCAAACCAAATCAAGAGTTGGTTAGGTGAGATCAAGAGTGCTTAGATTTGACCAGCCCAATAGGATTAAGTCTAAGTCAGGGTTGACTCACAGTCTTATGTGGTTGATCAAATTAAGACCTAATTTGGCTCTACAGTTCGAGCCTAGATTGTAGGCTAACCCGATCAGTCCTGATCAAATAAGTCGGTATCTAAGGTAAATTTGGCAGATACGATCAGTGGTCTTTAATTGAAAACTACTCGATCTGAATGCATTCACGATAAGTTAATGGCATATTCCTTCTACTGATCTTACTTATCTGGCCAATTGGGTCGACCTAGTTTTGATTTGAGGTGGCTAATAATTTGAGCTAACCCATGCCACTAGCTTAGTCATAAATGTTATGACTAGTTGAGTCTAAGAGACCAAATCAAATCTTCCTAAGAAAATATTAAGCCCTAGGTGTTCCACCATTATAGATGTGCGAGCCCTTTGTGGGGTTGATTATTCTCGACTAGTTACAGTGGTTCAGTTGCACTGAAAAGATGCAACCATATCTATTCGGCATTGAATGCTACAGGTTGGAGGATGGGTTGGGCTCAATATTCTAGATATGGTGAGGGACCCAATCAAAAATCCAATTTATGCAAATAGTGGATTTGACTTAATTAAGAAGTGGAGCAATATTCTGAACATGGTGAGCTTCATGAATTAGAGATCAGGTTTGGGTGCACCATATTTAGAGAAATACTGGATAAGAGTTGTTCACTCATCGATTGACCTATCATCAATAACTATCAGGTGAGATGATGAGTCAGTCGGTGGGACCGCACCATCCATTAAAAATTAATGATCATGAAGATTTTTGCATCTCTACCAAGAGAGTGTAAGGATCCAAGAAAATAGTGAAAGCCTAATTTATTTAAAAATAAAATTTTTAAATAAATTAGTCAAGTCAAATTACAAGTCTAACTAGAAACTTTGACTCTCTATAAGAAAATATCTATGTCAAACCTTCTAGCCCAAATCCTAGATACCCACAAGTTGACCAGACTAATTTACAAGGATTGGCTAAAGAGCCTCAAATTCTTTTGGATTCGAAAAAGCTAACCTATGTATTAGACCACGACCAATCCCACTTTACCAGCACGTTCGATCGTGGATCAGAAAGCATCTCATGAAAAGTGGTCGAAGGATGATAACAAAGCTTGGTGCTACATGTTGGGTTCAATGTTAGATGAGTTGCAGTGCCAACATGAACACATTAGGGCTGCTCACCAAATGTTGACTCAACTGCAAGAGTTGCTTGGTGATCAAAGTTGCACAGCGCATTATCAAGTCTCCAAAAGACTATTTAAGGTGCAGATGCATGATGGATAGTCAGTCCAAGATCATTTCTTGATGATGATCAAGGACCTAGAAGAGCTTGAGAAGCTCAATATCTTGATGGACAAGGATCTACAGATTGATGTGATCCTGCAATTCTTAAATAATTCATATGGGAGTTTATTATAAACTTCTATATGAATTAGCTCTAGTGCACCTTGGTCGAGTTAATGAATATGTTGGTTACTGTTGAGCAAAATTTGAAGAGTTCAAAGGACTCCATTCTAGCTTTGGAGCAGACTTCTTCAAAGAGAAAGTCTTTTGGACCAAAGAAGAAGAAGTCTGCAAAAAAGCAGAAAACAAAAGAAGAAAAAGAAGGGCAAGTCAAAGAAGAAGACCATGGAGAAGGGAAAGTATTTTTACTGCAACTCCAACGGTCATTGAAAGCAAAACTATCTTGTATACCTGGCCAGCCTAAAGAACAAGAAGGAAGGAGGACCAAAATAGTCTAGAGATAGTATTAATGAAAGCTATCAATGGCACCTTAGGCTAGGTCATATAGCTGAAGACAGAATTAACAAATTGAAGAAATCTAAACTAACAGATCCGTTGACTTTTGAGTCATATCCAATTTGTGAATCATGCTTTCAAAGCAAAATGACCAAGCTTTCTTTTGTAAGACATGGGAAAAGGCCACAAACCTACTTGCCCTAGTACATATAGATATGTGCAGCCCATTCGATGTGCTGACTAGAGGCAATTATGTCTACTTTATTATCTTTATCGATAATCTATCTTAGTACGAGTATGTGTACCTAATGTGACATAAGTCTAAAGCTTTGAAAAGTATAAGAAATGTAGACACAAAGTAGAAAATCAAATCGGAAAGCCCATTAAGGTTCTTCGATTAGATTGAGGTGAATACCTTAGTTGGACATTTCTGGACTATCTCAAGAAAAATAGCATAGTCTCATAATGGACTCTACCTAAAATACCTCAACTCAATGGTTTTTAGAATGGAGAAACTAGATTCTATTGGATATAGTCCGATCCATTATGAGCTTCATGGATCTTTCTGAGTTTCTTTAGGGACATAGTTTAATGACAGTATTTATTTACTGAATAGGATTCTATCTAAAACCATTCCTGCCATTGCATATGAGATATGGCATGGTAAGAAGCCAAGTCTGAGTTATCTCAAAATTTAGGTTGTCCAGTGGTGGACAAGTTAGAGTCTAGGTCCCTTCAAACTTGATTTATTGGATATTCTAAAGAGTTATTAGGGTATTACTTCTACTTTCGAAAGATCATAATGTGATTGTGAGTTGACACACTATTTTTTTTGAAAAATAGTTTGTTCAAGATGATGGCATCAGAAGATAGATTAGGCTCGAGGAGAAAATCTCCAAATAGAAAGATCCAAGAAATCTGAGGAACCCAGTTAGTTTGAGCCGATCTATAATTCACTATCTCCTCCACCTTATAGGTCAAATAGAATTTTTTATCCTCCTAAAGGTACTTAGGTACTATTTCAAAAGATGTAGAGAAAATGTTTCTTACAAAAAATGAAGTTCATGGTGATGATCCTAGAACCTATGACGAGGTGATATCAGATATCGACTCTGAGAATTAGTTAGAGGCAATGAAGTTAAAGATTGACTTGATATGCTCAAACCAAATCTAGATCTTGGTAGATCCACCTGAAGGTATAGTACCTATTGGGTGTAAATAGATCTTTAAGAGAAAGATAGGTGCAGATGGGAATGTAGACATTCAAGACTAGGCTAGTAGCAAAAGGGTATCAAGATACCTTCTTGTCAGTAGCCATCCATCCGCACATTGCATACCATTGCAGTATATTTCAATTACAAAATATGGCAGATGGACATGATAACGGAGTTCATAAATAGATATCTTAATAAAGATATTTATGAATAGCCATTTATTTTCACATTCAGTGATGGTGATTACCAAGATCTGCAAGCTGCAAAGATCCATCTATGGACTTAAGCAAGCATCTCAGAGTTGAAATGCTTAATGTAATCAAATCATTTGGTTTTATCAAGAACGAGAAGAAATCAAGTGTGTTCAAGAAAGTCAGTGGGAGCGCTATTGTCTTCCTCATACTGTACATGGATGACATCCTCCTGATTGGAAATGATATTCGCATGCTGACATAGGTCAAAGTATGGTTATCCAAGAAATTTTTTATGAAAGACCTAGGTAAGGCATCCCATATTTTGGGGTTTAAGATCTATAAGGATAGATTGAAGAGGATGCTAGATCTCTCACATAGAGGAGATGCTAAAGACGTTTAACATGATGAACTCCAAATCCAAGGCTATACAGACTTAGACTTTATGTCTAATATAGATGACCAAAAGTCGACATCTGAAAGTTTGTTCTTGTGCAATGGTAGTATTATAAATTGAAAGAGTTCCAAAAAGATGATTCCACCTCATTCGCAATTATCTCGAGAAGGAACACATCGAGGTTAAGAGAGTCGACTCCACAAACCATGCAATTGATCCACTAATGAAGCCTTTAGTCCTATAAAAAATTCAAGTCCATCTTGAGAAGATGGGACTTAGATTTGTAGCCAATTGGCTTTAGGTCAAGTGAAAGTTTGTTAGATCTGTGCCCTAGAAGCCAAATTGACCGACACTTGTTAAATACTTTCTAGGGATATTTTTATAATTTTACCTTAAAATTAATTAAAAAATTATTATTCTATCACATTGTGTATAAAGTGTTTGTGATACATCTATTTAGTTAACAGGCATGATAACACATATTCTCAAGAGTTGAGAATTTAAGGCATGTGTTATCATAATTAACTCATAAACTGCTTCCAATTGTAGGATCATTATGAGGATGATGATTGATCCAGAAGATCGATGTACGATCACTTTCTTAGGATAGATGAGTCTTAAGTCTATGGTGTGGAGACACTAAAGCGAGAGTATAGGTACTTATTGAGAACAAAAATACTAAGCATGACCATCTCAAGCAATCATAATGAAGTCTACCTTCTCGTTGATGACTAGCTCAATGATGTAGCATTTATCTGATTCTTTGACCTAAGGTGCATCGATAGTTTATCTTGAGGGTGTTATAGTTTGACTACACCATAACTCGATCTTCTAGCCATTCAGAATCTTGAGGTGTATGTTAGCAATATCATGTTCATTGTAGAAATTGGATTGCACCAAGATGGGATCTATCAACCTCGGTAGAGGAGGAGTGGTCCTATGATGATTATGAGATCGAGTCCTAAAATTCATGGCCATGATAGTGTGAAATAATTGAAAGAAGTTTCTATTAGTATTTCACATCGTACTCGAATCGAATAATTCATTCATATGATGGGTGTTGGATTTGACAAGTTCATCTTAACCCTAATCCCATCAGAGCTCATGATAAAAGAACCAATTACATAGATAGTTGCACAGAGAGGTTCGCTATTCAGTTTTGATGAGTTGCCATCATATACTGCTAGGTGTCACTGGTGGATTTTAGAATCAATTAGAATTGTCTTGATGATTGATAATTCTAATTGGATGAATCGAAAGAGTTCTGATCCATCGAAAGATATTTCGATGATGTCGATGATGGAGATCATGACATATCCCATAACCATATAGAACGGAACCTAATTGGATCACACAAATAAAAGTTTGGATCTGGATGTCATCAATTAGGCTAACCCAGTTTGATTGATTTGGATTAGATCCAATTAGGTTCAAGAAAATTATGCTAGCACACAATTGAGCCTAATATTCTTCTTCTGTCACTTTTTTTATTTATCTCGATTGAGCCAAATTGGATTTGACTCATCCGAGAACTCTATTCTAGTTTGACTGAAACTTGTCTAGATCAGAAAAGTATTATCCTAACTTGATCTAGGCTTGTCCTAATCCATCGGATGGAAACAAGACAAGACCTACTAATTTTTGAAACAATTTGGACAAGGCTCATTCAAAAACTCTATAGGGATTTGTCTTGATCTGACTGGACCATGTCCTGGCCTGATCAAGGCTTGTCCTAAATCCCATAAGATAGGAACAAGATAAAGGTTGTCTTTTTCATATTAGGACTTATCCTAAAATCATGAGATGAAATTTGTACAAGCTTCTCCTAAAAATTTTGGACAAATTTTTCTTGATCTAACTGGACCAAGTCTTAGCCTCATTAAGGTTTGTTCTAACTTGATAAGGACTTGCATGAAATCCATTAGATGGAACTTGAAAAGGACTTGTCATAAATCCCATAAGATGAGAATTGGACAAGGGTCAAGAGTTGATCCAAACATGAAGGAATTAAAGGATTGGTGCGTGCCCCCTGGGAATTCTCTTGGGGCACGCACTCCTGATGGAATTAACATGGAGAGGAGGGGGCACATCCCTCTTAGTGCACCCTAATGGATAGGCATGGGTAGTTACCCATTTGATTGAAGTTTGAACAGATCAAAGTGTTTGAAACATTCAAACTTTTGGAAAATAAACTTATCTTTATGACAAGCCTCTTATCCAAAGTTATTCCATGCCACATTTCTGAGTTTTATGTGACAAAATTTAGATTAAATATCGTGTGGGGCATGGAGATCAATGAAGAGTCCTTCTGCTTGTTGGCTTTGACCTATTCAAAGTCACATATGATGGGACTCTTGGTTTGGTCTATTTAAAGGGCTCCACACAAGTTGTTGTGCATAAAAATTTCTCTACGATGAAGCTCTGCCAAAATCTCCACCTCCATGCCTCATATTCCAGCACTTCTTCCTCTTTCATGCCCAAGGAGTGGGCAAAACTTAGAGATCAAGTGTTGACCTTTGATCCTACAAAGCTGCACGACTAGTTTCCGCATCGAGAGACGAAGGTGCTACCATCAAAAATTGGTTCGAAGGCATCCATGATTGATTCTAGATCTAATCTTTTGAGATCAGATCTAAAAGAAGGAGACTTTTAAATTTGATCCGAGTGGATACCGATAGAGGTTGGATGCGTGCGCAGCTTAATCAGAGCATCAGATCAGTCATCAGATCATCACAAAGGATAAACGGTTTATCCGATCAAGTGATATTAGATATCATAATTTTTATTTTATTTTGTTTATAAATTTTAGATCAATCTAATTAGATTTGAGAACTCTCAGATCTGATCAGATCATAAAAAAATTTTTTTAAATTATTCTACTATAAATTTGATCCAATCAGATCCATCTTGTGATAAAAAAACATGGATTTTCTTCACACCGATGGATTCGAAAACTTGCAACGATAATCATGGTGATATTTATAGCATATTATTAAAATTTTACTTCAATCTGACATCATTATTATGATCAATTTAGCATGAAATAATTTAGACCATAAAATAAAAAATGAATATTCAAAAGGCCAAATGATGTCCGATTATAAGGCAATTTTTTAGATAAATAATCTTTGCAACTACTTTGATCATTTATATGATGATGATCATGAAATTCAAACCATGCATATGTGAATGATTTAAAACTATATATCTTTTGATACTCATTCTTAAAGTCCTTAAGTAATTATACTTATATTTTTATAAGATCTGCTTAACGTAAATAATTCATATACGTGTGGTTTGGATTTTACAATCACTACCATACAAATGATTAAAAGAGTAGCAAAAATCATTTATCTAAAAAATTATCTTACAATCGGATATCATTTGGCCTTTTGATCACTTATTTTTTAATTAACGATCTAAATCATCCTATACTAAATTAATCATGATAATGATGTTCAATAAAAATAAAATTTTGATAGTGTGCTACAAATATTATCAAGAATATTGTTACAAATTTTTAAATCCATCAGTGGTCTCTATCTATCAGATTATCATGTGATCATTCATGGCTATCGAAATTAAATTTTATTGATCGACATAGCTATGGCTATCAGATTGAGATAGTCTTTTGTGATGATATTTTAACAATAATTATTTAGATAATGAATGGTGAAGATGAGGTTTAAATTCTAAAATTATACTATATTCAAAAAAATAAAAAAAATAAATTATAATTGATTGCAAAATGCATTTATGATCGATTTTTTGGTTGCAAAATTTTGTAACCAAAAAATTAGTTGCAAAATCAATTACCAAATTTTATTTTATGATCAAAAAATTGGTTACAAAATTTTTAAATTATTTTAAATTAAAAAAATAATTAAGATATTTTGTGATCAATTTTTTAGTTGCAAAATTTATGATCAAAAATTGATTAGAAAATCAATTACAAAATTTAATTTTGTGACTAAAAAATTGATCACAAAATTTTTAAATTATTTTAAACTAAAAAAATAATTAAGATAGTTTGCAATCAATTTTTTGGTTATAAATTTTATGACTGAAAAATCGATCATAAAATTAGTTACAAAATTTAATTTTTTGATCAAAAAATTGATCATAAAATTTATAAATTATTTTAAATTAAAAAATAATTAAGACTTTTGCAATTGATCTATTGGTTGCAAATTTTGTGATCATAAAATCAATTGCAAAAAATTAATTTTATAATTAAAAAATCAATCATAATTTTTTTAATTATCTTAAATTAAAAATAATTAATACATTTTATAATCAATTTTTTGGTTACAAATTTTATGATCAAAAAATTAGTTGCAAAATTTAATTTTATTATCAAAAAATCAATCATAAAATTTTTAAATTATTTTAATTTTAAAAAAGAATTAAGATATTTTATGATTGATTTTTTGATTGTAAATTTTGTGACCAAAAAATTGATCATAAAATTTATTACAAAATTTAATTTTATGATCAAAAAATATATCATAAGATTTTTTAAATTTTATATTTAAATTAAAAAATAATTAAAATATTTTATGATTGAAAATATAGTTGCAAAATTTTTAGACTTAAAAATTGGTTGCAAAATTAGTTTCAAAATTTTATTAAATTAATATTTTATAAATTTATTTTTATATTCAAATTTTTGATTGTAAAATCGATTGTAAAATTTTAATTTTGCAATCAATATTTTTCAATCTCTATATTAATTTTTTTAAATAATTGATCATAAAAAATTTTGGTCACAAAATCAATCGTAAATTTCAATCAAAAAATTTGGTTGCAAAATCGATCTCAAAATCACTATTTTCTTATTTGTCCAGCCTATGCTTCACATTTGACAATGTGCGAATGACCTCATCGTATATTCTCATCATAATAGTGTCAACTCTAGCCACCTTACAAGGATGATCATCACCAATGCTTATACTTCTTGCATCGATCTTCATGTAGATATCAAATCACTGCCGATGAGATAGGTAGTGGTGTGAGCATGCTGAATCCAATGTTCATGCAGTATCACACTCTATGGATCCATCTAATACCATCATTATATCATCCCCACTACTTATAGATGTAGTGTCATAACTTTAGCTTGCCTGCTTTTCTAATTTCCAATGAGGATAATTTCTTTTCAAGTACCCAATTTGATGACACTTGAAATACTTCCAAGCTTTCTTTTGATTTTGAGACTTTGATCTGCCTTTAGATTTATCCCTAACCTTCTCCTTTGATCTTCCCTACCTCTCATTCACAGCTAGAATCTTAGAGTTAGGGTTATCTTTGTAGATCTTCTCTCTTTACTCATTAGACCTGAGTGCTCCAATAATCTCTTTATAGTTTAAGGTCTCATTTCCATAAACTAAGATTACAATAAGACGTCATATGATCCTGTGAGAGAACATAGCAGCAACAATACCTGATCCTCTTCTTCTATCTTTACATCCAAACACATCACCTCTGAACAAACTTGATTGAACCTCTAAATGTGAGCAACAAGGTCTCCTCCTTTGGGCATTCTTAGACTATATAGTTATTTCTTCAACCATAGTTTGTTTGTTATATTCTTTCTCATATATATATATATTCTTCAGTCTCATCCAGAGACCCTTTGCCATGATCTCAGTACAAACCTTGAGCAATAACTGATCTGCCAAGCACATCCTGATAATATTGAAAGTAATTTCTTCTAACTCTTCCTAATTCTTAGCACTGATCATTTTCAATCTTTCTCTTATCAAGATCTTATAGATCTTTTGTTGAACCAAAAGATCCTTTATCCTTTGCTGGTATAAGATAAAATTTTTCTTACCATCAAACTTCTCGAAGTCTACCTTGAATCTGTTTGAAGATATTACCGCAATCAAGCAAAACTGCAAACCTAACACCCTTCTGCAATCATACACCAAAATAACACCCTTACATCAAAGATCTATCTAACCTAGATCTTCCTTGCACCTTCTCTTTCACTACTTCCACTTGCAGAACCTCGCCACCTTAAACAGGAGATCACTACAAAGAAGACAAAGAAAAATTTTAGGATAAAACCTAGTGCTGTAAATCTTGGATATAGAAAATCATAGGCATCTTCCTTCTTTCTTCCACATAAATTCTACTCTGATACCAATTGTTGTAATCTTGTACTAGACTGTATGTAGGAACTTGATGATTAGCTAGCAATCAAAGATAAGAATACCTGGATACGAAAGCATAAATACTCAAGAACAAGGACGATCGATGATTTTCTAGCTTTGAGAAGAACAGAGAGAAGAGAACAAGAGTTCTTAGGAGAAAAAGCATTTTTGTATCTATATTTAGCATACAAATCGGGGTACCATTCATTCCTTATCCTAGTTACATGTATATATATCTATACAAAAGGGTCAAGTTCAAAGCTCAACAAAACTCCCAAATGGCTAACCTACTGTGCACTCTCTAAGTCCATGTACACCCATATCTTACCAGACACTCATCCCTCGAACTTAATCCTAGCCCTAACCATGGATTAACCCACTTAAGACCTCTTTAACCAAGGCCCTAAGTCACCTAGGATCAAACCCGATCCTAGAACTAAATAGCAATCCCGTGCAACTTCTGTCTGATCCAAAAAGCTGACTAGTTGAGATAAAAACCATGGTAATGGAGGAGACTCATGTGCCAAATGGGCCACACATAAGAAATACTTTAGCTCCATAACTCCAGCTCGATAATTGGGTCAGCAATCTCAAGGATAGCTCACTAACTTGAGGTATCAGTGATAGAACATTAGTCCGAGGTATCCTAGCCTAAGAAATCCATAATATAACCTTGATCCGAGGTATCTACAGTACCTCAGATCTTCTATTGATTCTTCTGCAGATACTGGCTCAATCCCTTAATCCATTGGCCTCTTCTCTTATGTTCCCAAGGCTCAGGAGCGCCATCCTTGAGCTCATAGAAAGTTCTCACACTGGAAGGTTCCTTGATGGTAGATTCTTCGATGCCTAAGTTAGTCTCCCATGGAAGCAAACAGAAGAGGTCTAAGCTTTCAGATGGAGCTTAGCGGTCGTATCGAATATGAAGTGTGTAAGATCGTTCTAAAGGATGAAGAGAAGCTAGAGGATGTTGTATGGAGAATAGGACTGGAAGTGGGCTTGAGCTTGCTCGAGGCCCATCAGGCTGGGCTGGCTTAGGGTCAGGCTTCGGGCTTGGGCCTAGAAATAGAGCCCATTTTTCTTTTGGGCCAAGCTCAAGCATACCTTTGGCTTGGTCCAAGTCCAAACCCAAATATAAATAAAACAAGAATCCTAAATCCTAATGCTCTGTGCTTTGTCCTCCTATCTTCTTCTTCTCTGGTGGGTCATGTTCCATAAACTTCTTTACGATATCCAGAAACCCAATCGCCCCAAGCCCATCTTCACCATCCTTCTCTCCTCTTGCCACCATGCCAGCATCCTCAAGTTCAGCTTGACTTTTGGGTCCCTCTTCAATGCTCTCAAAGTAGAGCTCACCAAGAAGGAGAAGGCTGGCTTCGGGCAGGTGAACGACTAGGAGGCTTTCAATTTTCTTGCAAGATCACTCCCTGGTGAGGATCCTGCCGAGACCTAACTCGGCCTCAATGGCCCCAAATTGATCACCAAATAGGTCCTTTTCCAACTTAGGCTCCTATTGACTTTAGGCCTGGCCAACTATTTAGAGGATTTCTTCCTCCACTCCTTCTACCTTCCACTGGTGCTGGTGCGAGCCAACTACAATCGGCTTCACAGAGCAGCTTGGGATCTTGAGAGAAGAGGCAATGCATAATATTTTCTTAACTACCAGCTTCAACGCCTTTGATGGAATGAAGATCCTGTTCTCAAGCTTGATCAAGTGGGTGGGGTGCACCGGAGTATGACTCCATGGCCGGTTGGTAGAGGAGATCCGCTCGACGGTGAGGGCCAATGGTGGCAAGGTAAGCATGAGGGCAAGAGTTGAGCATGAGGGCCAATGGCAAAGTGGTGAGCATGAGGGAGTCGAGGAAGATGGGGGAGCTGAGGAAGATGGGGAGCTGAGGAAGATGGGGGAGCTAAGTGGGTTGGCCAATTGGGCTCGGGCCTATATTTTTTTCAAAAAATTCAGTCCTAAGCCCGACCCAAAGCCCAAAAATTTATTTTGGGCCAAGCTCGGGTAGGGGTATGGCTCGGCCCAATTCCAGCCCTAATGGAGAAGGGAGATCTTAGTGATGGTGTCAGAAGAACTCAAAGTTTTATGGATGAATCAAATTTTAGTTTGTATAGAATCAATCTTTAGAAGAAGGCCTGCAAAGTAAGTATTCACTTACTTGGAGAGTCCTGGGGGTAGAATTTTATAGATGAAGATAGGTACTTGTCATCTTCAAGAACGTGTGCCATTTGTCAGAAAGTAGTGGTTGTGGAAACATGCTTTGGCTATTAAGAAATAATGGCTTGCACATTTAATAGTTGTTGAGATTACACATCTCACTTGGTGGAGGAAGTGGAACAACAAGCAGATAGGTTACTTATTGTCTTGTGGGCAAAAGTCCCTAGAACTCCTCCAGCACTATCATAAAATATTAGGTGGTGGAGACTGGGCAATTGCTCCAACTGAAGGAATCAGATCTAGGATTTCATAGGTAGATCTTGAAACTTTTTCAAGATCATACAATAGAAGACTTAAATAAATTAAATATTTATTTAAATAAATATGTAAATGCCTAGATCTCAGATCTATTATATGTTCAAGGCATAATATTAAATCAGAAATTAAAATCAAACAAGAAAGAAAAGGTTGATCAAATCAACCTAGGTCTGCACTACATCAAATGCAGGTATGAAGTTAATAGATTAGATCTATTACTTGAGTAAGTTAGATGTTCTAACTTGTTGATCCAGACCTGAGGATAAAGTCATGAGCCACACACACGTCTGACCTTTAGGAGTTGTCCACACGAGCCCACAAATACGATCAGAGATTTTGATGCAGGAAATCAGCATAGTATGCTAGCACTGTGCTGATCTCTTTTCGATGGTTGATCCAATGCTTTCTTCTTCAAAACTTAGACAATCCAAAATACCAAAAGAAAAGAGGAAGATTTGTGATACTGAGACACCTCTCAAAAACTCACAAAAAGGGAGGAAGAGATCTAGAACAAAAATCCTAGAAGAAGACCCTCTTCTTCTTTATTCTTTTTCTAGACATCCTAATTGGTGTTTTCAATATCTCCACGACCTAGATGAATTTTTTTCTGATTTTTCTACACCAAAGAGGCTCTCAGATATCTACAATCCACAAAAATTTCAGCCAAAAATTCTTTTTAAATAAAGAGATATTTAGATTCCAAGTTAGGTCAAAAACCTAGACTAGGAAGGACCAAATAAGGGAAGTTGTTGGGGCACCAAAATCATGGGCGCCCCCACCTTTTTTTCTTTCATGGACCAGAAAAGGGGGGAACACAAAAATGTCCTATTTTACCATGAAAATCAAAGAAAATAAGGAAGGATAGGTCAGCACACTTATGGGAAGAGTTTTGGTTGATAAGGATTCTATCTCATAGAATCCTTAAGCAAAACTAATTCTCCTTTTGACTTGGTCTTCCAATAAACTTCCATATGAGAAAAAGGAAGAGAGAAGGGAGGCATGAGAAACCTGTGGGTGTGGAGATTATTCACATAAAAATATAAAGAGAAAAGGGTGGGAAATGAGGATTAGGTGGTGCAAGGAATAGGGAGTCCTAGTCATACTAAGACTTCTATTTTGACTTGGTCAAACAAGGTCTTTTAACCAAATAAAAATAAAAGTAAACCAACATAATTAAATAAGGTCCTAATCTATTTAAAAACTTAACTAAATTAAATTAAATTAAATTAAATTTTAATTTAATTTTTTAATTAAAATTTAATTTAATTTTTTAATTAAATTAAAAAATTAGGTTGACCCAAGTCCCAGTTAGACTAGGACTAGTTCTTCCTTACACTTGACTTATCCAATAAGCCAATTAGATTTGATCCAATCAAGTCTAAATCAAATCTAATTAAACTATATTTAATTAGACTTAATCTCAATCTATTGGCTTAATCAAATTAAGTCAATTAGCAATCGAATTGCTAATCGATCCTCCTACAACACTTGCACTAGGTCAAACATTAATCGTATTGATCGTTTAACCCTAAAATGATTCTAAATCGCTGATCAACCATCCAATTGGAATGTAAACTCTAATATGTGTGACCTCATAAGTCTGAACCTAAGCTGGTAGTATAGAAATAAATTTTTGTATCAATTGAAGTGACCATCTAGCAATAATACCCAATGGTCGGATAGGTCGAAAGGTGTAGAACACCATCCTTAGAATCCATGTGAATATAGTTTCTATATAATTCATCTCCTTGATCATAATGCTTGTAGGAAACCTCAGAGTTCAACTATCAACTCTGATCAGGTTGTCCACATTGTATTTCAAAATATCAAATCTATATGAAGGATTATCCTGGCTAAGGTTTTGCTATATTGAAATACAGTGATACATTCTTCTCCAACTCTTGGAGTGGTCAATTCCATCTTGATCACACTCTGACATTGCAAGTACTTGCCTGTGCCTAAAAGCCTTTCATTACTAAATTAGAAATTCAGTTAGTTTGGTACCAAAGCACAGTGAGTTGCTTGCAAATCACTAAAATGATCTTAGGCCTAAGGGATACTTATACCTATATCCCATCAGAGACATTTTTGATAGTAGAATATTCTGAAGTTGGTCACGTTCAATGATGATGTACCCATACATTTCATCTATATGCCATATCAGTGTCCATACTCCTTGGTTAAGAGGATAACCAACCTATATGGCATATAGTGACCTATGCTCGATAGACGTTGTCATCCTATTTAACAGCCTATCATTTGGTTGTGAATAAATTTAAGGACTAATCGATAAATCTTCTCTTTATCAAAACTAAATAATCCTAAGGACTTCATCACAATAATGAAGTTCATTAGAAGATGTAAATTTATGATAAAAAAAATATTAAAATATTTTTTATTAATTAATAAATTAATTATAATATCTCAACCATCAACAGGCTGACGATTGGCTTTATGCAATATCTCCAGCACTATCATAAAATATCAGGTGGTGGAGATTGGGTAATTGCTCCAACACCTTCTATCAAGAATACATGTCGAACTACCATTGGATCATCAGCACCATGGTTGATGGTTCGTCCTAGGATGCATTAGTATGTATTTAATCTCACCTTAGATATGCACTAAATAGATTTTGGGTACTTATGCAAGGCTAATAAATCCAAATAACATATTTTATTTAACCTTTTTAGGTGAGATCTTGGATTGTGAAAAATGGTATTAGAATGGACCTAGTCTATGGCATATTTGAAAAAGGAGACATTATGATATGGGCCTATTTGGGTCGACCACGGGATGATCATGAGGTTTATGATTAGATTTGTGATTTTCATGATTTTGTTTGAACAAATTTAGATCCGTAGTTTAGCGAGGATGCTAGGACTTAAATGAGAGAAGTATATGATGACTCATTATTTACACTACACTTTTGCTTGAACAGATACATGGGAGACACGTTCCTAAATTGACCATATTGTGGAGTCAGAACAGGTATAATGGGCATCCTAAGAGCCAAGGCCGAATGGATGTCATATAGGATCTGACCAAAAGTACTCTAGTAGAGATCGAATCTAGAGTATCCTACTAAACACTGAATACATGATGGCATACTAATATAAAGTAGGTTGAATCAAGATATTGTAGGGGAGTCAATTGATTGAGCTTGATTATTTACCTAATAAGTGGTACATGGTCTTTACACTTGATTGGCACTAGGTTAAGATGTGGAACATAGTGGAAGATAACTGGCATCAGTTGCTATCTTACGCTTCAAATCTAGGACTTAACATGACCATACTATTAAGGGTTATTGCCCATAATAACACAAAGCCAATAATAATAAACATATATGAAAGCCCATCTAAAATAGGACATAACAAAAGTGGTCCAAAAAGAAATAAGTTCTAGTATAGAGCTTTTAAATCCAAATTTAAATGTTCAAAAACTAATAACCTCAAAAATCTAAAAAGTTAGTAAATACAAGACCATAATTAATCAATAAACTAAAAATTCTGCTACAAAAATCTTTTAGTATATATGAACTCTGAGCCAGATCATTCCTTATCCCTAGCAACCTTAATCATTTGAAAAAAAATAAAATGAAGAAGGTGAGCTATACCATCCAATAAGTAAACCTTATACTATCTTACTAAAGCAAGTATAAGCTTTTGCATGAATTAATGTATCATTTGAAGAAAATAACTATCATTGCAAAATTAAATATTTCATAATAACAGTATAATAAAATAAGTCATAAAACCATTCATGCACTTGTATAGGCAAAAAGTATACAAATTTAATAAATATGGTTCCAAATGCATAGCATAAATAACTTCATGAATCATTTAGCCATAATATGTTCAGAATATTGTTCACAAATACTAATGCTAAGGTTACATTATACCCATGATAAGATCATGATGGACATAGTATCCTGATCTAGAGTTCATATGCCAATTTTATTTCCACAAGCAGGACTTGATTCATAAACCAACTTTATACCTATTTGTAGGGCCATATGGAACTAGTTCCAAGTGTTTCTATAGGCAAAACAAAGCTATCTAAGAGCCTTTGAAATATTCTTTTTTTTTCATAAAATATACACATATAAGTAGGTGGAAAAGCACTAAATGGCATGATAAGATTCATAATTTATAAACAAGTTATTTCCATTAAAATATTCATTTAACCATTCTTTTTATGGTAAGATACAATTTTCATTATAAATATGCTTGATACTTAATTTATGAAAAATATGAAATCAATAACATTAAACATCATTTTTATATTTTCACAAATCATAAGCATTGAAAACAAGTGGTACTTTGAAAGCTAATATGAAGTGCAAGGACTACTTACCTCTTTCATGTTAAATCCTCAAAATTCAACTATGTAAATAAGTTAAACCTATTCAAAGCCATTCAAAGCTTGATTCATATTCGATAACTTTAATGATATTAAAATTTCAAGAGAGAGAAAAAATGGGGACAACCAATTGAGTGACAAAATCTGATAGGTTCAAGTAGGATAGGTTGATGCGATTCGATTGATGGATCACAAAAGAGTGACTCGATTGGGGCAAAGATTATACAACAAAGATCATCTATGGTGGTTTTTAGGGATACTAAATGATGGACGAGGTGGAGTCGACATGCTACCCAAGTACTAGGGTTATTCAGGGCCTATTTACCAATGTAAACTTGAGTTCATAACAAAGAAGCATGGCACCCTCCATTGGAGTCCATCAATTAGATAGAGAGAGAAATAGGAGTTGGATTTTTTTTGTTTACTTTTTTTGGAAACATAGAGAAGGGACTCCTAGATACTATTTCCAAGGAAGAGGAAGAGAAGAAAGGAAAGGGGGGTGGTGGTGGTGGTGGTTTGGTGAGGCATAGCAGCACAGCCAATGGCCTGATAATAGTCAAGCTGGGAATGGTCGGTGGTGGTGATTGGTGAAGAAAGAATAACATGATTAGTCTGAGAGTAGATCCAAATATAGAATTCTTTAGCTTGATTGATTCAATGTTCAAGCCCACTCGCTGGTGGCTGGGGCTCTAGCTTCTAGTCATTAGCAAGCGACTGAGGGTTCATCAACATAAAATGGCAGTGATGGTGGTTGGAAAAGGAAGAAAAGAGTAGATAAAAAGGGTGCAATAGGAGCATTTTCTAGTCAATTCTTCAATGGATTTCTTTGTCAGCAGTGGTAAATCAAGGCTAGGGAAGGTGAGGAAAAAGAATAATAAGAAGATGGGGGTCTAGTACCTTGCTTTTGACAAACATTGTGGTCATTACTTTGGCGGGCATAGTAATAGGAAATGGTGAGGCTAAAATGAGGAAAAGAAGAGGAAGATGAGGCAATTCTCGATGGTGGAGGGTCGTGAAGGGAAGGGGAGGTTGTTCTATAGAGGAGCCCTAAGACTCCAATTTCTATCTAGAATCATTGGGCAAAAATGGTACCATTGAGAGTCTACTTGCAGCTCTGTCATGTGTAGAGCATGCCCAACTAGTTCAGCTAGGGTTGGGCCATAGGTGGGTCAGGCATGTCCAATGGATGAAGCCATCATAGCCATAATTATCAAGAGAAAAAATAGATATACATAATGGTTATCAAAAGTCAATAGTTATTTTATCTAAGTATAAATATTGAATTTGTACTTAGTATTAGAAACTCTTTAACAATCAAATGTGATGTAGTCTACCATGGTTTCTAGCATAGAAGTAACTTGGTTTTTACTAGCTTAGCCCGATGCTATACTTTTTTACCATAGCTCAATGCTACTTATCCATCTCTTTCAAATGATGATGTGATGGTAGTGAAAATCTTTGAAGGTCAAAGCATCTAAATCTATACTATGTTGTATCCTCTCGCTGATCACTTTTCCTACTACTATTGTACATTTCTATGAGTTCTAATATGAAGATGGCCAAACCTATTCGTCTAACGGACGAATAAACTTATTAACTAGCATATCGAAGCACTAGAATCAATGAAAAACTTAAATTAGAGGCTTCAACTTATTAAAAGATAATTGCTGAAAATAATATAATAGAGCTCTTGAATTTCACTTACCAAGACATCTTAAATTTCAGACGATCCTAAAGCATTTTTTTTTGTATGACAATTAATTATTCTTAAGGATATATTTCGCAACTTTACCATTAAGAAAGTTAGATTGATTCATCATTCTAGGTCAATTCATGAATAATTCTAGAAAAATAATTTTTTTATTCATTTTTTATATTTTTATTCTTCTTTGTTGAAGTGATATATTAAGCAATTTTTCACAAAAATGCATGAAAATACACCACCAACCTCTGACTGATCATGGTACGAACCATGGCACATAGCTCTATAGAGACATGCAAGGACTCCACTGCCCTAGCTAAGCCTACTAGTGAAGTCTAAATCCTCCAACAATGGTAAAAGCACCAGCTTAACCTTATTGGATGAAGTATCTGGAAAAAGGACACTCCCTAGCAACCGCCATACCTACCCCCTGATATACTATTACATCACCTCCTTTGGTGCGTCATCCCTAATCTACAAATGTCAATAGTGCTAATCTAAACACTTTATACTTAGGCATGAATAGTCAAAGAAGTGGACCTTAGGCTCAATCCCTAATAACCGGTAGCACATAGCCAGTCACCCTGGAGTGCTAAGCATAGGATCAGCTCCTGTAACTACATCTCCATCAACCGGTAGTCTCGTGAGAATACTAACATTTTGTAACGTGATGATTGCCTCACCGAAGGGAAGATGAAATGTATGTCTCTAGTCGCCACCTCTTGATAAGGGCAATAACGAGACCAACATCCAACTATATCCGGCTAATATAATAACATCCATAGAACCCCATGTATCACAAATAATCCACAACACGTGCTGGGATGCTCTCCATCCTTCAAAAATCACCATCAGATCATCATAATCGAAGGATCTTGGGCTCTTGGAATAAGATAGAATAATTAAATCATGTATGTGCCTTTAAGAAGACTCCAATAGTAAAAAAAGAAATAAGTGAAAGAATAGAACACTCACATTGCCATCTAAAATGGCCTACGGTCGATGGATCTCCTGCAATAAAGTATACTATGGTCTCGAGGGCTTGGATGCCATAGATCATTAGCCATAATACTGTAATGAATTTAAAATAATGGAATATATTTTAAATTTGTTAGAGCACTAAAAATATGATATTAGATATATATTAGAGCATAACAATCCCAATACATAATATTCATTCACAATGTACTTAGTAATTGAACAACACATAAGTTCAACACTTCCATATCATACAACTCAAACATAACTTCAACACTTCACAATACATAATTTCCAATACATAATGCTACTACATAAACAACTAAGACCTTCCTGCTTGTTCAACCCTTCTAGGACACCTTCATCGATCATGACCTTCTTCATTGCAAACACCACAATGATTTTTACAGGCACCTTGATTTGCATTAATCTCATTTTAAATACGTGTTGGCTTAGGTTGGCCCCTTTGCTTCAGTCTCTCTCTATATGGATCGAAGAGTAGTGTGTACATATCCAAAAATATCTAATAGTTTTCATGAGGGACAGGATGAAACTCACCATTCCAAGTGTTAATAAAATTTTCAATTGAGTACTTGTCATCCATGTACTGAGCAAAATGTACACTTATTTCTTTATACACAACTAAGACATGTGAACAAGAATATTTATAGATTGTCTACTTTCCACATGTACATGTCTTAGTACCTAGTGTCATGGTTTGGCTATTGCCTCCAGCTCTTATATGTCCAGATTGCCTCTAGCTCTTTCTCAAGAAAATAGAAACTGATTTTTGTAGTCTAAGACTCGAGTCATCTCAAGTCCAGATTGAGTTATCTCAAACCCTTGCGTTCTAGAAAATTTTATTTTCATACTTTCTTCATAGCTTTACTCATTGTAAGTGGCTTGCTTAATACTCTTCTTATTTACAAATTAATGTCCTCATTTATTTTACTCTTCATGAACTTTAAAACATAAACGTAAATGTTACCTAAGGATGGCCACCCAAGAGGGGGGGTGAATTGGATATTTAAAAAATTAAACTCTAATTAAACTAAATTTTAATATAGTGTGCTTGGTGAAATAATATAAAACATAAGTATAGAATGAGAGCAATATAAATAACACAACAATAAGCACAATAGACCAAACTTTTATAGTGGTTCAGTACCAAACTCGGCACCTACGTCCACTCCTTAAGTAAACCACTTGAGAGTTCAACTATAATCACTTAATTGATTATAATTCGATTATTTTTTTTGGGCTCACAATCCAACCTAGTTGATTTTAACCTAGGCTCACCAACTACAATCTTTACAATAATTATTTTTTTGGGCTAACAATCAACCTTGATTGATTTTGACCTAGGCTCACCAATCAAATCTTTACAATGTCCAACTCTAGGCTTAGATCAATCCCAAGTTTCTCACCCTAAGAAACTTGTAAATAAATAAGATACAATGATTAAAGAAGTTTAGAAAGAAAAACTCAATGAAGTCCAAAAGAAGAGTTTATCAATGAAAGGCTTGTTTAGTATGCTCTTCTTCTTGAATGCTTGAAAGAAGTTGATGAAGCTCTTCAATGCTTGTATTTTGACCTCTCTCAACTCTAGGATGATTGGAAGGACAAGAAATATTCAGAAGAATAGATCCTTCACTTCACTTAGTGGCTCTCTCAATGAATGAACTTAGTGTAGGCCTGAAGGCTCTTGAATGTAGGTTCCAAAAAAATTCTTCTTGAAGTTCTTAAATATTTCTTATATATTCCAAGGCTTTTCCACCACTCAAAAATACTTGATGAGGTCCCATTCAATGTCCAAGCTGTTGGGTACAAAAATCTAGCCATTGAAAAAAAGTTGGGACTGAAAAAGTATAATTCCAGAAAAAACTAGCCGTTACAATGACTTAGTCGACTAACCTTCTTAACTTAGTCGACTAAGTCCCCTGCACTTCAACTTCAGCCTTTTCTGTGCTTTCTATCTTTTGCAGTCTTTTGAGATATAGTCAACTAACCACTAAGACTTAGTAGACTAAGTTTCCTGGATCCAAAATTTTTATTATTTTGTACTTTCTATTTTTGCTATTTTTTGATAAATAGTTGACTAACCCCTAATCTTAGTCGACTAAGATGCATGCCAAGCAAGCCAAGCATGCCATTTGGATTTTGATAGTTTTTCTTCTTCAATTTCTTTTATAGGCTAGACTTACTTCTTAAACTTGATTTATCTCTCATTAACCATTATTTTTATGGTGTGTAAAGTCTTAATTTCCTTTCATAGCCTCTTAATTTATGATACTCCATTTGATTGATGAAAGTTACTTATATCATTATAAATACTTAGAATTTAAACTACACATCTTCAAAAATAATATTACTAACTCAACAAATTATACTCAAATACTTTTGTTATTATCAAAATTAGTCCAAGGATCAACAATCTTCTCCTTTTTGATGATGACAAAATCCTTTAAGTATACCTTTCTTTCAAATTTTAATATAACTTTCATGCAATTAATTTATATGCAATATATTCATTTATGTCGTATTGAATTTCATATGCTCCCCCTGAATATAATCACTATGTTCAAATTAAGTTTTAATTTTTGTATTTACTCTCCCTTAATATGTGCCAATCGATTCTTGATGTTTCAAAGTACATCTTCTCATATTTAAATCAATTAAATACTTCAAATTTGTTATTTTATATTGAATTTTTGGATTATACTTATATTATCCTTCTTCCCCTTTTTGTCATTATCAAAAAGATAGCAATTGTCAATCAAGAGCAATACACTATACAAATGATACAAGGCATCACATGCACAAATGAAGAAAAATAAGGAGTTTCATTCATATATAAGTAAAGTTTAAACATAAATATAAGGCCAAGTAGGCATGCATCAAAATATCAGAAGGAGCTTAGACTATTATAGATATCATATCAAATACAAAATAGGTATTAAGCTCAAGGGTATGCAACTATAGGATGGCCTAATCTAAGATAGGAATAGGATGAGTCTAGGAGGATGGATCCATAGCTGCCTAAAGATGCTGCCTAGCAAGGGCACACTCCACGGCATGCTCTACCAAAATAGAAAGTCAATCAGACATCTCATCAACCACTTAATGCATAATATTGATAAACTGATCTTCCTCAAGGCGGACAAAATGCACAGGCCAAACAAATGGACCTGTAGATCTTGGCATGGGCTCTGACACTGGCATGGGCTCCTCTTCATCATCAACTTTGGTCCACTACCCATTCACCTTTTTGAAACCCATCCTCTTCAAGAAGTTTTTATCATATGTGTCAAAGTACTTTATCTCCTTAAATGATTAACCCTTCATGTCTACACTGAACTCCCTGAATATGATAGTAAGAACTTTTTCATAAGGCAGGGCCGATTTTGCTCTCATTCTTGCCTCTTGCATGGTCTTCATCATTAAGGTAGAAAAATTGAATTTAGTATATGATAAAGAATCCCCACATCATTTCTTGTCACATAATCAAGTCATCCAATCTGGAGAACAAAGATCTTGCAGACCATGTGATGTAAAACACGATGCTCGGTACTCAAATATTTTGCTAAATTCTCTTCAAAATCCAAAGCATCATTCTTGTTAAACAACAAACGAAGTCCTGCTTGCCGATCATCAAACCTCTCAGCTCCTTCCATCAGAGTCTTCAGTAACTGCCCTAGATTTTTTACTATCAAGTGTATCTTGACCCTTTTAACTTCAGTTTTCAGAGATTAAGAATCTATCCTTGCATTTCCATAAAAATCTCTGACAAGATTTGGATAAGTGGGCAATTTCAATGAACATAAGTACTCCCACCCTTGAAATATGATGCACTCCCCAATCTCAAACCCTTATTTCTCCAAAAACCTAAATCAATCTTTCTTTCAGTAGTCACTACCCTAGAAGAAAATGGTATTACTTTTGAGGAGGATGGCGTGACCTAAGATGGGGGTTGTACGAGAGTAGTTAATGGAGTAGAGCATTGGGACAGAGAAAATGGTGGGGTACCAGTAGTTTGAGTGGCCGAAGAAGGAGGTGAGGAAGGTGGAGACGCGGCTGGGGGAACAAGAATTGGACCGGATTGTGGCTGCTCAGTGGTGTCCAAATGGTTCTTCATCCTTCGCTTGTACGACCATAGTTGAATAGGAGTGATCTTAGGATGAGTGCAAAGTTTCTTCTTCCTCGGCACCATGGATCCAAGTCCTCTTGCTCAAGATTTTTAGGACTTTGATTTAGAGATTTTTGGAGCAAAAATGGATGCCCTAGGATTCAAAGGCAGGACGGCTAAGAAAGGGCGAACAAAAAATAAGCAAAGTTCGATGGGTATTCTATTTTATAAACAGGATTTTCGATACTTAGTCGACTAAAATTAAGTTCTTGATCGACTAAGTCTTATTCAACTAAGACTTTTTATCTTAGTCTGCTCAGTTTGGAACATAACTTAATGGCTAGAGTTTCAATCCAAGAGGTCTTGCGATGACTCATGCCTTTTTCAACGAAATTAATGTAAGGATGATTTATGAAACATTCATCACATCATAGCAATCATTTCAACATACAAACATATTCAATAATTTTAACAATATGGATCAAATAACCCTAATTATTTTCTTATGGCACAAAACCTTTCTTCATTTAAAGGTTTAGTGAAAATATCTATAATTTGATTTTCAGTTGGCACAAACTTAAGAGTTGTGTCATTATTTTGTAAATGGTCTCTAATAAAATGATGTCTAACCTCTATATATTTTATTCTTGAGTGTAATATTAGATTCTTTATTAAATTTATAGTGCTAGTATTGTCACATCGAAAAGAAATATTATTATTAGTGATACCATAGTTCTCTAGTTATTGTTTGATCCACAATAGTTGAGCACAACAACTTTCAGCAGCAATATATTTAGCTTCCATCGTATACAAGGCTATTAAGTTTTATTTCTTACTAAACTATGAGATCAAATTTACTCCTAAAAACTGACATGTTTTACTTGTACTTTTCTTATCTAAGCAACATCTAGCAAATTTGAATCACTATATCCAATTAAGTCTAATGAAGATTATTTTGAGTACCACAAGCCTACATCTTGAGTGTTTATCAAATACTTAAAGATTCTTTTAATTGCAGCTACATGTGATTCTTTAGAATTTGATTGATAACGTGCACACATACATATACTAAATATTATATCAGGCCTATTTACAATTAAATAAAGTAATGATCGAATCATACCTCTATATAATTTGGGATCTACTGCTTTTCTTTTTGGATCTAGGTCAAGCTTACAACTTGTGCTCATAGGAATGCCACTCCCTCTAACATTCTCCACCCCAAATTTTTTTAGCATTTTCTTTATATATTTGCTTTGGTTGATGAAGATCTCCTCATATGATTGCTTGATTTGGGGTCTAAGAAGGAAATTGAGTTCCTCCATCATGCTCATCTCGATCAATCCCTATATGAGACTAGCAAATTCTCTACACAAATCTTCATTAGTAGCTCCAAACACAATGTCATCAACATATAATTGTACAATTAGTAAATTATTTGATTTTCTTTTAATAAACAATATTTTGTCTATATTTTCTCTTCTAAAATTATTATTTAATAAAAACTTGCTCAACCTATCATACCAAGCCCTAGGGGCTTGTTTTAATCCATAGAGTACCTTTTTAAGTCTATACACATGGTTTGATAATTCTTGATTTTCAAAATTCGGAGGTTGTTCTACATAAACTTCCTCCTCAATTAGACCATTTAAAAATGCACTTTTTACATCCATTTAAAAAAGTTTGAAATTCATAAAACATGCAAATGACAAGAGCAATCTAATAGCTTCAAGTCTAGCTATAGGTGCAAAGAGTTCATTAAAGTCGATTCCTTCTTCTTGATTATATTCTTGTGCCACTAATCTAGCCTTATTTCTAATTACATTATCCTTTTCATCAAGTTTACTTCTAAAGACCTATTTAGTTCTGATTATAAAAAAGTTTTTTGGTCTTTCAACTAGTTTCCAAACTTTATTTCTTTCAAATTGGTTTAACTCTTGTTGCATTGCTAATATTCAATATGAGTCTTTTTCAGTTTTAATTATATTCTTAGGTTCTAAGTGAGATACAAATGCAATATGATTCATAGCCTCCCTAAGAGATGATCTAGTTTTAACTCCATGAGATGGATCACCAATAATTAATTCTTTGGGATGATTGTGATTATACCTCCATTTCTTTGATAAATTAGATGTACCTTACTCTTCTTGAGGTTGTTGCTCCCTTTCTTCAACCTCTTGCTTTTCAGCTTCTCATTCTTGTGAAGCTGTATCTTCAAGTATCATAATCTTTATTTTCTTTTCTAAATTATCTCAATCCATATCAATTTCTTCTTCTCTTGCTTTAAGAGAGTTAGTTCCATCAAAAATAACATGCACGGATTTTTCTACAACTAATGTTCTTTTATTAAACACTCTATATGCTCTAAATTACAAGAAAGTTTTTAGGTCTTTCAACTAGTTTCCAAACTTTATTTTTTTCAAATTGGTTTAACTCATCTTGCATTGCTAATATCTAATTTGAGTCTTTTAAAGCTTCAATTATATTCTTAGGTTCTAAGTGAGATACAAATGCAATATGATCCATAGCGTCCCTAAGAGATGATCTAGTTTTAACTTCATGAGTGGATTAGCAATAATTAATTCTTTGGGATGATTATGATCATAGCTCCATTTCTTTGGTAAATTAAATGTACCTTGCTCTTCTTGAGGTTGTTTCTCCCTTTCTTCAACATCTTGTTTTTCACCTTCTTGTTCTTGTGAAGGTGCATCTTCAAGTGTCATATTCTTCATTTTTTTTTCTAAATTAGCTGCATCCATATCAATTTCTTCTTCTCTTGCTTTAAGAGATTTAGTTTCATCAAAAATAACATGCACAGATTCCTCTACAACTAATGTTCTTTTATTAAACACTCTGTATGCTCTACTATTAGTTGAATAGTCTAGAAAAATACCTTCATCTGATTTTGCATCAAATTTACCTAATTTATCATTTTCATTTATCAAAATGAAGCATCTACATCCAAAAGCTTGGAAATATGAAACATTTGGTTTCTTTTCTTTGTAAAGCTCATATGGAGTTTTCTTCAAAATAGGTCTAATTAATGCTCTATTTAGTATATAGCATGTGGTGTTAATAGCTTCCACCCAAAAATATTTTGGGAGGTTGCTTTCATAAAACATGGTTCGTGTTATTTTAATTAATATTCTATTCTTTCTTTCTACCATCCCATTTTGTTAGGATGTTCTAGGGGCTGAAAAATTATGGTTTATTCCATCCTTAGAACAAAAACTTTCAAATTTTTGATTTTCAAATTTCATGCCATGATCACTTCTTATATATAAAACATCATATTCCTTTTCTTTTGTGATTTTATTAAATAGCTCAACAAACATGTCAAAGGCATTATCTTAATGAGATAAAAACAAAATCCAAGTATACCTTAAAAAATCATCGATTATCACAAAATCATATCATCTTCCTTGTAGACTTGTAGTTGAAATTGGTCCAAATAAATCCATATGAAGTAACTCTAGAGGTCTACTTGTTGAGATAATATTTATGGATTTGAATGATGATTTTATTTATTTTCTAAATTGACATGCTTTGCAAATCTTATTCTTTTCAAAATTTATTTTGGGTAAACCTTTTACTAAGTCAAGCTTGATTAATCTAGACAATGAGTCCATGCTTACATGACCTAGCCTATTATGCCATATCCAACTAGATTGATTTACTTTAGCATTCATAGCAACAAGATATTCAACACTTTTATTTTTCAGTTCATCAAGATCAATAATATAAATATTGTTATGTCTTTTTCCTATGAACTTAATGCTATCATCCAATGAATTAGTTACTATGCAATGAGATGATTTAAATAAAACATTAAAATTTTTATCACATAATTAATTAATACTAAGTAGATTGTGCATTAAACCATCAACTAGCAATACATTTTTTGTAGAAGTAGAGGATGTGATCAAGATGTTACCATGATCAATAATTTTACCTTTACCATTATCACCAAATATCATCACACCTCCATCTATTACTTCAAGAGAGATAAATTAGGATCTATCTCCCATCATGTGCCTTGAACATCTGCTATCTAGATTCCATCTTCTTTTAGCTCTCATGGATGCCAAGCACATCTATACACGAAATCAAGTAGATTTAGGTACCCAAGTTAACTTGGGTTCTTTTAGGTTAGCACAAATGTTTCTTTTGAAATCTAAATTTGTCTTATCTTTGATTGGTTTGTATTAAGTTTCTTATTTATATTCATTATGCATTCAAGTGCTTTGTATCCAATTTTGTTATATTTAAAACAAGTTATGATTTTTCTTTGATTTTGTGATCTATCAAATACATTCCTTAGAAATTTTTATCTTCTTTGTGGGTTGCATCCTAAATCGGATTTATCGAAAATCATCTTTTGATTATTAATCAATATTTGAAGATTTTTTGAACTAATTATATATCTATCCATAATTGATCTTAGTCTTACTATTTCATCTTGCAAAGATACATTCTTTTCACTAGATTTATCTAATTTATTTTATAGTTCTTTCATATATTCTTCTACTTTAGCTTTATCCTTGGTTAAGAGTTGGTTATATTTCTTTAGTTCTTTATTCTTATGTGATAACTTCTTAAAATCACCAATTAAGTTATTAAAAACATCGTATAACACTTCAAAAGTAAAATCTAAAATTGAAGTATCATCATTTACTTCATCATCATTGTATACCATAAGGTAAAGGTTTGCCTTTTCTTCTCTTTGATATTCTTCCTCATTTGAGGAAGAGTCCTCATCATTGCTCCATGTGGCTTTATACGCTTTCTTCTTTATTCTCTTGGTGTTTTTCTTCAACATAGGATAGTCTATCCGGAAGTATCCAGGTTAATTGCACTCATAGCAAAGAGGTAGTTGTTCATTTTCTTTTTCCTTCTCTTTCTCTTTACTACCTTCTCCCTTATTGTATTTTCTTCTAGACTCAAATTTTTTCCTTCTTTTCATGAACTTCTTGAATCTTCTTGCTATCATGGCCGTCTCCTCATCATCTTTCGAGTCTTCTTCAAAATAACTCTCTTCTTCATTGATGGCAGCAGCCTTGAGGGCTATGGTTTTCTTTATCTTTACCTCTTCTTCCTTCCCTTGGTTCGTATTTAGCCCATCGATCATAAGAGATCCAATGAGCTCTTTCAAAGCTAACTTGTTTAAGTCCTTTGCTTCTTGAATGGCAGTCACTTTTGACTTTCAATTCTTCGACAAGGATCTAAGAATCTTCTGCACAACATCACTATTAGAGTAATCCTTTCCTAGACTCTTTAAACCATTTAATATATCGACGAATCTTGTGAACATTTTGGTGATAGTTTCATGTAAGTCCATTTTGAATAATTCATACTTGTGTACCAACATGTTTATCTTGGATTCTTTGACTTGATTAGTATCTTCAAGGGTAACTTCAAGTCTATCCCAAATTTCTTTGGCAGATGAATATGTTGATATCCTATTAAACTCATTTGCATCCAAAGCATAATATAACACATTCATTGCTTTGACTTTGAGTTGTGCTTCTCTTTTGTCATGTTCATCCCAATCTTTTTTGGGCTTTGGAATGGACATATCATCAATTATGATTGTTGGTATATAAGGGCCTTTCACTATGACATTCCATATGTCATAGTCTTGTGCTTGAATAAATATCCTCGTTCTTGCTTTTCAATAGGTATAATTGTTTCCATTAAAAATTGATGATCTATTAGTTGATTGCCCTTCAACCAATAAATTTTCAATTGAATTTGCCATTAAATCTTTGGCTTTATGACTGTCAAGTCAATAACTAATATTAGAGCACTCGCTCTGATACCACTTGTTGCCCAAGGATGGCCACCCAAAAGGAGGGATGAATTGGATATTTAAAAATTTAAACTCCAATTAAACTAAATTTTAATGTAATGTGCTTGGTGAAATAGTGTGAAACATAAGTATAGAATAAGAGCAATATAAATAACACAATAACAAGCACAAGAGACCAAACTTTTATAGTGATTCAGCACCAAACTCGGCACCTACATCCACTCCCTAAGTAAACCACTTGAGAGTTCAATTATAATCACTCAATTGATTATAATTTGATTATTTCTCTTGGGGGCACAATCTAATCTAGTTGATTTTGACCTAGGCTCACCATCTACAATCTTTACAATGATTATTTTTTCAAACTAACAATCAACCCCGATTGGTTTTGCCCTAGGGTCACTAATCAAACCTTTACAATGTCCAACTATATGCTTGGACTAACCTTAAGTTTCTTACCCCAAGAAACTTGTAAATAAATAAGATACAATGATTAAAAAAATTTAGAAAGAAAAACTCAATGAAGTCCAAAAGAAGAGTTTGTCAATGAAAGATTTGTTTGCTTTGCTCTTCTTCTTGAATGCTTGAAAGAAGTTGATGAAGCTCTTCAATGCTTGTATCTTGACTTCTCTTAACTCTAGGATGATTGAAAGGACAAGAAATATTCAGAAGAATAGATCCTTCACTTTACTTAATGGCTCTCTCAAAGAATGAACATGGTGTAGTTTTGAAGGCTCTTGAATGTGGGTTCCAAAAAAATTCTTCTTGAAGTTCTTAAATATTTCTTATATATTCCAAGGCTTTTCCACCACTCAAAAATACCTGAGGAGGCACCATTCAATATCCTAGCCATTGGGCATAAAAATCTAATCATTGAAAAAAAATTGGGGCTGAAAAAGTACAGTTCTAAAAAAAACTAGCCCTTACAGTGACTTAGTCGACTATCCTTCTTGACTTAGTCGACTAAGTCCCGTGCATCTCAACTTCAGCCTTTTCTGCACTTTCTATCTTTTGTAGTCTTCTGAGACATAGTCGACTAACCTCTGAGACTTAGTAGACTAAGTCCCCTAGGTCCAAAATTTTTATTTTTCTATGCTTTCTATTTTTGCTATTCTTTGATACATAGTCGACTAACTCCTAATCTTAGTCGACTAACTAAGATGTGTGCCAAGTATGCCATTTTGGTTTTGACAGCCTTTCTTCTCTAATTTTTTTTATAGGCTAGACTTGCTTCTTAAACTTGATTTATCTCTCATTAACCATTCTTTTTATGATATGTGAAATCTTGATTTTTTTCAAAAGCCTCTTGATTTATGATACTTTATTTCATTGATGAAAGTTGCTTATATCATTATAAATGCTTAAAATTTAAACTACACATCCCCAAAAATAATATTAGTAACTTAATAAATTATACTCAAATACTTTTGTTATCATCAAAATCAGTCCAATGGTCAATAATAAATAAGAGAAACCCCCTCTTTGGAATCAAAAAAAATATCAAAAAAATCAAAATCCTTAAGAATAAGATATCAAAACTTGGATCCTAGTTCAAATTTTTTGAAATCTAAAACTTCTAAAACTTTCTTTCTTTTGAAATGAATAAGTTAAAGAGTCTTAAAATTTATTAAAAATTATTTTATAACTCATCCACACCTAAGGATCCAAAACTGTCAATTTTTATTTCAAGAAAATTCATAATTTATATAACTCTCCATATAGGTGCTTGTTTTTAAACTTAGAAAATTTTTAAAATTCGCAATGGCAGACAGTCATAATTTGCACTGAAATGGCCTTAACAATTCTTAGCAAGGTAAGTTAATTCAAAGAAATTTATAATTGAGATTAAGTGGCTCAAATATACCATAAATAACTTACTATGCCATACATATATGAATATAAATCTTTTAATTTATTATTTTTCTAGTTCAAGATGTTACAAAATGAAAGCATCTCTTCCACATCTTCATCATCTTCAACTAATGTCGCAGCATACCTAATCTCCATTGACAATCCAAAAATAACAAGACAGCACCATTCTAATTTCAAATGAAATTGGTCCCTATCTATCTTCATCGAATTATATAATATCTCCAACAAATCATTGTAAGTTATTGTCAAACTCAATCTGACTAAAGAAGTGGGATGCACACTATATTCTACTCCATCAACACCACTTTGTATTATACCATCATAATATAATAGCACATGGACATGTGCTGTAGCCATAAGATTAACAAGATGACAAAATAAAGTCACTATAAAGCAAAAATGGATAAACACAGAAGATAGAAAGTTACAATCATGCAACTCAAATTAAAATATTTCATTAACATATGCAATATGTAGTAAACGTTACTCTAGGATTTAACCGCCTGCACAAAATTGATGGAAATGGTGTAGAGTTTAGGGCATGCATTTCAATTTTTTTTCAAAATTAAATAAACAATGAAGGCTAAAATTAATCTAATATTAATTTAAGCATGCATTGATCTAATCAATAACCCTACACTAGGATCTAGACTTGTATATATGTTATAGAAAAATAAAATGCATTCGATCAGCAAATTGCATTTGCTGACCGACTTATGTTCAAAACACAATACCTTTGTACGGGTAGATGATATCTATGATCCGAATCCATCCAAAGAAGTTTTGGTGTTGCATTGTAGCTGTATATTTATCCAGCCTCTACGGCTGATCCATATGGAGCTCTTGATCTCAACCAACTCCACAGGAGTGCTAGCTCCTCGTTGGAACCTTCGAGGGTTGATCTCAGTCGATCCCATCGACCACCTTCTTTCTAATCTCTTGGATGACCCAAAAAATTAGAACATGAATATCAGAGGATGATGAGGTAGTGTATCAATTTTGGTGGTGATCGGGCACTCACAGCACTCAATCACTCCATCCAAACCTAGAGTCCTAATACTAGGGTTTCATGCACCCAAAAAAACCCTAATGCCTGGAAACCCTATCACGCCCTCTCTCTTTGGAACTTTCTTATGAAACAAATTTTTATGGGAGAAGGACTCTCCTATCTACCATACGCCCACTCCCAAAAGACTTTTGAATGGGCATCCAAAGAGAAATAAGAAGGAAGAAAGCCAAAAGAAAACTAGGTGCAAAGGGTCTCTCTCCTATGAATTTTCTCTCACCCAAAAACCAGCGCCCCAACTCTCTAGAAGTCTCACCCTAGAAGGATTCTTCCCCTCTCATGTAGCCTTCTACCTCACCATGCATGCACAAAAAAATCTCATTTTAATGTGCGTGATATAGAGGTGAAAACATGTGGAAAGTATAAGGTGCGTTGGTTGAACTTGTTACAACCAATCACCTTAATTCAAACTCAAATTCCTTCTTATCCTTTTCCAACATGCAAACTAGGTATTTGACACATAGAAGAACTCTCCTTCTATATGCCCACTCTAAAAAAAGCCATGGAAAATTCATGTAACAATTCATGGGCATGGAGAGAAGGATGAGAGGGAGTTGGGAAGTTTCAACCAAACCAACCAACTCAAGTTGAATTCAAAATTCAACTTAAAACCAATCTATTCCAACACTTAGACCAGGTCAATTTGATAAAGAAGGGAGGCAAAAACTTCTTCTAGGCATGGAAAACTCTCACACAAATTCTAAATTTGCATGAGAGAGGGTGTGGTTCTTAGTAGGGTGGCGTAAGAAGGAGGGTGTTTAAAATTCAAATGTAATTTGACCCATTCAAATTGGTTTCAACCAAACCAATTTAACTAGATCAAATTAGACTAGGTCAAACCTAATCAAATTAGGCTTAACACAAATCAATTAAATCATACTTAAATTAAAAATTAATTATGTCCAGATCCTGATTAAATTAGGCTCCAATCTTCCATAGCGATTGGAACCATAAATAGATAACATAGGTTAGTGGATAGCTTTTTTTTGTTCTCGTCTTTTGGCTTTTAGAACAATGGTGCAAGAAGGACTTAGAGAGATGAAGAATGGTCTATGATGGTTGTTGATAATTTTAAGAAAGGATCTAGAATATCCAAAAGATATCTGGTGAAGAGTAGAAAGAGAGAATTGTTGTTGATTGCCAACACTTCTCCTCAACATCAACTCTCTCTAATCTTTGCTTTTGTGGTCATACCGAGTTGTTCACTTAGCTCTGCAAATGTTGAAGCATTGAATCCTTTTAGGAAAACATCCACTACTTGATTCCTTATCTCCATTAATTATATTTTAGTTTCTCCTTTTAAAACTTTTTCTCATAAGAAAAAATAGTACACCTCTACATGTTTTGTTCTTGCATGAGACACTGGATATTTTGTTAGCAAAACTGCAGTTCGATTGTCACAATATAGTGGCACTGCATAGTCAAGAATTTGGTGAAGATCTTTTATTAGTTGCATCCATAATTCATGTACTTTTTTGAGCTATGATAGTTGCTGCTCTATATTCTACCTTCATAGTTGATAATGATAATGTCGGTTGTCTCTTGCTACATCAAGAGATTATTCCAGATCCAAGGCAAAACATGTAACCTGTAGTTGATGGTTGTTTGTCATAGTTACTAGCATAATTGACATCATAGTGTTCAAGAACTTTTATATGTATCTCCTCTTTTATACATTAAACCTAAGTCAAGTGTTCCTTTTATGTACCTTAGAATTCGTTGTACGACCTCTGTTGCCCAGCTAGACAACCCAAGAGGGGAGGGGGGTGAATTGGGTTATTAAAATTTTTAGCAAATTTAGTGAGTGATATGTAGAGTAAATAAAGGACTGTGCAAAATAGAAAGTTACTAAGCAGTAGAAGAAATGACCAACATACAAGAGGAGAAGCACACATACAAGCACAGTAGATTTATAGTGGTTCAGTGTACTTCCAGCACCTACATCCACTCCTCAAGCAATCCTTTTTGAATTTTTACTATAATCACCTGATTACAGCGTGTTTGATTTCACCGAGCTCACAAATAAATCCAATTGATTTTATCCCAGGCCAACCAATTAAAATCTTTATAAGCCTTCAACCTAAGGTTCTCCCAAACTAAACTAAGTTTGGTACAATAATAACCCTTTAAGTTTCAGCCCCAGCTGAAACTTTTACACCAAATTTGATAAAGAAGTAAATACAACACTATAAAGCCCTATTTTGGTTTAGATAGTTATCGCTGTAGCTTTTCTTCTTGAGGATGCTTTGAATGTTTCTAATAAATGCTCTCTTTCTTCTTTGAATGTACTCAGAAGGATCAAGAAAGTATTGAATGAGAGTTGGTGAACTTTCTTTCAGACTAACTTTTCTTAAAGTGCTTTCTTTTTCTCTTTTTGGTTATGTCTAGATCTTAAACTGTATTTTTCTTTTATATTTTTTTTTTCTTTTATCCTTAATCATTATCGAAAGGTTTTAGATGATTTGATAAGGATTCTAGCCATTTATGATTGTTGGAGATCAAAGTTAGCCATTATAAAAAGGTTCTAGGTGAAGGCAAACTTCTACAGAACTAGCCATTGCGCCTATTAGATTACGTCGATCTAGCTCAATTAATGCTTCAGGCCAACTCAATTCATGCTTTGGGCCGGTTCAAGTATAGTTTCTATGCAAAGCATTGTTCTATCCTTCTAAGAGAGCCAGCTCGATTTTGTGTCAAGCTGGCTCGATCAGTAATCAAGAAAAATAATGTTTTCTATTGATCTGAGGTAGCCAGCTCCAAAATCGAGCTGGCTCGATTAGTAATCAAGAAAATAATATTTTTCTATTGATCTGAGGTAGCCAACTCGATTGGAGCTTTGAGCTGGCTTGACTAGTAGAACTTCCAAATGAGTCTTCTACCATTCTGAGACAGCCGGCTTGGTTGAAAATTGGGTTGGCTCAATTTGTAGTTTTTCAAAATTGATCTTTTGTCTTTCTGAGATAGCCAGCTTAGATCCAAATTGAGCGACTCAACTGCATGCCAAGCCAAAGAGATAAGTGCGTGCCATGCCAGGACTGGCTCGAATCAAGGATGGAATAGCTCGAGCTTTGAGAGAGGATTCTTCTTACTCCAAAACCATTTCAAAAATAGTTTCAAATAACTCAAAGGATCTTCATTTGATTATAGATTCATTTAATGCCCTTTTTCCTTCTACAAAAAATAGATTTTGATATTCTTGAAAAGTATTAGTATTAAGGTTATGCTCTAATATTTTGTAATCATCAAAATCATTCCTGGGGGCAACAATCTCTCCTTTTTTGATGATAACAAAACATTGAGCATATCAAAGTAAAAATATATTATGGATTTAAAGAGGTATATAAAAAGATATTGTAAATTTCAAAATGCATAAGTAATTATGATAAATTAGAATATATAAATATTAGAAGGGATGGATGCTTTAGAAAGTTAAGATATATAACAGCTTACATTAGCTCCCCCTTAATGAATGCATTTTATCCACAATAATCTTTAAATTAATTAAGAATTATTAATTGAATAGATATCCAATTTATATGCTCAAGTTTATATGCTCAAGTATTTCTTCTACCCCTTTTTGTCAACATTAAATATGATAAGCAATAAAACAATACAATCATCACAAACATTACAAACATTGAAACTAGTAAACTTTTATTATAAGATAAAGTTGATTACATGTTTGTATTGTTTACAAAAAGATACAACCAAACAATACAATATTAGAGTTCATTTCAAAAAACATAGCAAAAAGATAAGATTTTGGTCCTAAGGAAACTATTCCTCATCTGAGGAAAATTCAATGATGGGACCAGAAGAGGAGGTGGAAGATGCAGTTGGTTTACTCTGGGCTCTTGCAAAAGGTCCGGAGTGAGAGGTTAGAAAGCCAGTACCGGGTCTAATGGTAGCATTGAAAGGGGGTCTGGCAGAAGAGGATTGAGGTTGGTTAAGTGAAGGTCTGGGCTATGATGAGGGAGGGGAAATCCAAGGGGTTAGATCACCCAACATTCTATCAAATTTCTAAAGTGCTGAAATCATAATTTCAGTGCCGCCCTACTGAGTGATGACAAGTTCTTCAATCCTTCTAGTAATCTTGGCCACTTCCCTAGTTAGTACTTTTATCTGTCCAGAAGATCCATTTCTTTCTTTTTCCAAAAGTTTGAGTCTTTGAGATAGATTAGTTATTTGTTGACTAATCATTTCGATCTACCCCTCAGAAGAAATTCTCTATTCTTCCAGACTTTGAGTGAATTGAAGTTTAAGGTCAGAAAACATATCATCCAATTTTCTTGAGATTTGTCCCACAACTTGCTCCATAATGCTATCAACTAAGAAACTTGGAATACCTGCAGGAGCACAAAGAGAAGTCGGATGATGTTCTCTAGTAATTGATCTTAGGATTGGTGAGGGAACAAGGGATGATGGAGGAGTAGCAAGTGCCGGTGAGGAAGGCCTGGCTGAATCTGAAGAAGAGGATGATTCTGAGACGTGAGGGCACGCTTCTTCATTTTTTCTAATCCATATACCATTTTTTTTCTTAAATTTCATCCGATATAGAGTTTAAATGATGTGGTAGTTAGTGTGAGTTAGAGATTTAGAAAATTTTCCCTCCAAGTCTATACCTGCCTCCATGAAAAAGAGGGTGAAGACCATTCTATACGGCAAGCAAGCTTTTCCTTTTGATCTATTAGCTGCGCTCTTGATCTGTTCTATCATCATAAAGGGCAGATTTAATGGTGTTCTATTCACCATATGTACAATTACTGCTAAATTCTTTGAAGATAGCCAATCAAATCTCCCAATCCTTGGAAAGAAAATTCTGCACAATAGGCTATGGAGAAGCTTCAACTCAACTGGCAAGATGTTTGCATTGTGTATATCCCTATGGTCAATATTTTCTCTGCCAAGGAGCCTTTTAAGATTTTCAAAGTCATTATCTAGATTAGGGGCTCGAATCCCACCATGAGGCATGTGTAACAAGTGCCCTAATCTTCTTGGGTCAAAAATGATTTCTGTGCTTTTGACCAAATGGAGTCTGAGCCAATCCTCAGATTTTCAAAAAACTCCCTTACAAGTAGAGGATAAGTGGGAGTATCCAATGAGCAAATCATTTCCCACTCTTGCTGTAGAATCCATGACCCAATCCAAAAATTTTTGTTGTCAAGAAACTCGAAGCTGACCTTTCTCCTAGTGGTGATGGCTCTGGAAGCCATTGATGTCGATTTGGAGAAGTAGAAGGCACTGAGCTCATCGTTCCCCCCTTTTTTGAGCAAACGACCAGTTGTTCTTTTGTGCGGTGCTTCTTCGAGACTGTCGCATGAGATTTGGGTGCCATCCTTCTCAAATTTGAGAGGGTTTGAAAAATGGATGGAGAGGAAAAATGATTCGAAAGATTTTTTGGAGAATAGCCGAAAAAAGGTTAAGGTGGGGCAGGATCAGAATGAACAATAGGGCTTTTAGAAAGAAGGGGCGACTTAAATAAAGGACTGGGCCTTGACCGTCAAGCAAGCTCGATTTCCATTCGGGCCAGCTCGACAACCAAGCTAGCTCGAATGTGTTTTCGAGCCGGCTTAAATCGAGGAAGAAACTAAATTTTAAATTAATTTGAATCTTCAAACAATTATAATTAACTCAAATCAACTTATGAGAAAGAGTGATAAGGAGATAACAATTATTCAAAGAGGATTGCATATTCCAAATTCACCTCTAATTATATTGTATCTATCCTCATTCAAGGATTTTGTAAAAATGTCTGCCAATTGATTTTTAGTTGAAAAAAATTTGAGTATTATGTCATCTTTTTTAACATGATCTCTGATTAAATGATGCCTAATTTCAATATGTTTTGTTCTAGAGTGTTGAATGAGATTTTTAGTTAAGTTTATAGCACTTGTGTTATCATATTTTAATGAAATTTTATCTTGTCCAATGCCATAATCCTTAAGTTATTGCTTAATCCAAAAGAGTTGAGCACAGCAACTTCTGGCTGCAATGTACTCGACCTCAATCATAGACAAAGCTACCGAATTTTACTTTTTGCTGAGCCAAGAGATTAAATTTAATCCAAGAAATTGACATGTACCAGAAGTACTTTTTCTATCAATTCTATAACCTCCATAATCAGCATCAGAAAAACCAATTAAGTTAATTAAGGTTTGCCTTAGAATATCATAGTCCTAAGTTTTGTGTACCTAATAAATATCTTAAGATTCTTTTAACAATCATCATATGATATTTCTTAGGATCAGATTGAAATCTAACATATATGCAAACACTAAAAAGTATATTAAGTCTACTAGCAGTTAAATAAAGTAGAGAGCCAATTATA
>QRFJ01000390.1:38746-103924 GCA_006176705.1 Cocos nucifera | reverse complement strand
AGTACATTCTACCCATAAACCTATAATCAGAATTAAATCCAACGAATCCAAACAATCAGAATTTTGATTAAATCTTTTTAAAATCTTGCACCTTGAGATTCAAATCCTAATAACCAAGAATGCCATTCAGAAGCCATAAGAAAAGATATAAGCGAATTATTTAATGATATTACTTTTATCGCCTCCAGTCTCTTTTCTCTCTCTCCTTCAACCTTTCTTCTCTAAAAGTTTGCCATATTGCACCTACCAAGGGGAGCGCTCCCTTGGGCTTCTTTGTATGAGGAGCGCCCATACATATTATGATGTACAAGGTTAGGTTGATAAACTCATTGTGGTGTTGATCGTGCCAATTTCCTTTATTACAAGTCAATAGCTCACTCATCCTCATCAGTCCAATGACTAACTTAATACACTCAGTTTATGATACTTCCTAACAGGACTCTAGTTAGATATGTCACATGGGTGATGCGCTAACAATTCTTATCGCTGGTTCCTATGCGAATTGAGCATAAAATGAACATAAGTGCTCATATTTCCCATATAATGGTTGTATTTAATTTGACCTTTCGATAAAACACGATAAAGTAAGAAGTAACACCTATATTACCATTTGCGTAATCCTGGATACACACTAAGAGTTTTCATCAACATGAAACCTCATTTGAAGAGTACCTCTATCAATAGAATACATTTCAATCTCAGCTTATTTCTAAATAATGGAACTATTGTTATCTGAACGGATGTAACCAGACCATTTCTTGGACTCAACATTGATCATGAAGTTTCAAGGTCCTATGTTAGACTTTAAGTCTCGAGTCTAGTTGAACTTTTTGGTCATCATTTTAGTTTGAGAATCATCACTCCAGATATGAGTCTCTGACCGATTAACATTGTTCTACGACATCTAGATCTTGATCAGTTACGTAATACTATTTAAAGCATCAGCGATAGAGAAAGATTTGAACTTTCTTATTTTTTTTTCTTTTAGAGAGATATATATTCCATAGGTGCTAAATCCTAGAGCTCAGATAGCAATACTGAGAAACTTAAATTTTTTCATTACCTAATTCCATCTGTTAAGACAATCTAGACAAATTGGCAACTTTTATGACGATCTTAGAAATAGATGTAGTCATAAAATTATGCAACAGTTCAGTATCACTGAACCTATCATCTCAATTATCCCAATTATTACCATATAATTATACTTTTGGTTCTCGGGCTTGACTGCTCTATATTTGTCTACAAAACATAGGATGAATCTAAGATTTAACTAACTACTATTTACTAAATTCATGATTCGACAATATGTAGATAAATTGCAGAGAATTGTAGTATCGCATCGAATAGAACATAACCTCTATGATTCAAAGACTTATGGTTACTCGCCGAGATTTTGCCAAATTGAAATACATGATGCATTACTCCAACACTTGGGGGGTCAATCCCATCTTCGACTCAACTAGCACCTAGACTTAAATAAGTACATTCTTTTCAGTAAACTCGCCAAACTACCAGATAGCCCTCCATCACCTGATATTTATATAGGGTTAATTAAGTTAGTGCTGTAATCCTTTATTATCAATAAAAGTGAGTTGCTCTTGGATAAAGTCACTAAAAATTTACGAAATCCTCAGCTTTTAAAGGGAGAGAATACTTATATTAATAATCCTTTTGACGAGCCAAAACATACTAGAGCGTAGGCAAACGAGCTCCACACAGTATGTGATTCAATAATATAAAATGATAAATGTCACCCCTCATTAATCTCTTCATGCATAAATTACCATAGGTACCAATATCTTACCCCGGAGCGGGTTTCCCTTGAATTAAGAGGTATAACCAAATTTGAATCATCAAAAGGACATGCTAATTTCATTGACCCTATTGATCTTACTATGTTCGCAATTTAGTGTTTGTACGGTCCTTTGGTAATAAATGTATCATTTGATAGCAATTAGCAATTTTAAGGACTTACAACTAAACTGACAAAATATCTCTTCTTTTGTCAAGTCTAAATAGTCTAAAGAATTTTATCATAGGCTTTATTTTTCTTGTTACAAAAAAGAGTTTATTACTAAGAAACTGCATAAAAAATGATGGAAAATATCAAATATATATATTCTTTAGTTATTATACAAGATACTATATCATAGTATATTTGGACATTTTTAATTTAGCATCAATTTATAAGAGCCATGCCCTACAACCTAGAATTGGATCTTTAAGATATGAGTTTTTTCAACACTCTCACTTAATACTGATACAAAGGAATTCAAAATCAGTACATCGGGTGTATATATTCAAACCCATAGCTTTTCATTTTGATGATTGTCAAATCTTTGTTTGGTAGACTTCGTTTTTTGCTATAATTTTACGTGGAAATCGAATTTTAGTACTCTCTCTTTCTATTCAATCGTCTACTAAAAGAACAATCTGAACCAATTCGTGACACCACATTCCATATTTATTTGCTTGTATATAGCTCGAAAATTGAGCGATGCAAAATGTATAGGGTGTGCCTTATGTTAATATTTCTTTAGACTCCTATGATAGACTTAGCGCTATATGCTCCCAAGAGACTTCTGTCATCGTAACAGTTAGAACTGAGTATAGACCATTCATAAGAGATGCTACTTCTAAATGACCAGATCCTCTCTGATGATTTTCTTTGAGCTCAACGCCCAAATTCAGCATGCTATTAAGAGAATCGAATCTGTAACAGACTCCCACCCACACCATACAATTCGTATCCCCATAAGTGTGTTGCTTGAAAGATCTTTTAGGCTTCTTTATAGTCGAAATACAGCATTCACTCCTCCATTCACAAGTAACCCATGTATACTGACATAAATCTACTTTATAGCATATTATTCTGATAAGTTCCTAGATACTAAAAATCTATAAATTAGTATACTCTGCGATCAAGTTCTCAAGTCAATCTCTATGCCATTCGCTTCGTAAAGACTATGGTCCTTTAGTATTTTAATTAATTATTACCTGCTAACTGATTGGTTCTTCTATACATACTCTTGCATATGATTTCTCGTCTATTCTTCAAGTCTAAGTTCTTTTACTTTTTTTTCTAAACTTCATGATCAATACCGCGCATATCGATTTCACATCACTACATCACTATAAAGAAGATCTTCCTATTGCTTAATGAAGGTTGTCCTATACGCTGATCTTGGGTACATATCTGGCATTTCAACATACAAAATCCACATGACATACAAATGATAGAATGTGATGATATTTTCTCTATATCAATATGCTATCCAACTACTATTAGAGAGGTATTTCGACAATCCCTCTTCTTCGGATTGAGTATGATCAATGGGGCTGACTCGAACGTATAAGCATCTTGCTTGACTGATTCACCATGCTGAATTCACTTTCAGCATGGTGTAGTCATATATTGTAACGTGAACTTTGTATGAGGATAACCCAAGCAATATTTTAGATCTATCTCTTATAGATCTTCATTCCTAAGATGTAGGAAGTGAGCTTTCTTCCACTCTTCACTGGAGAATTGAGCATGAAGGCCAAAAAAACCTTTATATTTTCTATAATGCAGAGATGTCATTCTTGCTATAAATATAAATTATATCCCACATTATATCACAGATACCAAGTTTAAGTTAACGACTATCAAAGAAATTTATTTAAGGCCTATTTTACTTATTCTCACATATATGTTATTTTCTTAAATCTCCGTCATACAATTAATTTATTAACGAAGCACCATTACGTTCCTGCACAATACTAACCATTTATCAAAATCATGTTACACAAACAACCAAAAATTCGTGCATTTACAGTTCCTAGATGGATCTCCTTATCAGCCTAACTTATCTTGGACTCATCTTATGGATTGCATCCCTCAGGCCTTGTATTTATCATAAACGACCTCTATATCTTTCTTGCCAACTCTTCATCTTATGAAGAAAGATATCTTGGAGATCTATGGTGCTGATTTTGAGTTCTGCATGAGTGTAGCATGTGTTTGCTATGCAAAGCAAAATCCAATAATGGACTTGGGTATTGTAGCATTGAAAAAAATATCTCATCATAGGTCAATACCATGAATGCTGATAAATATCTCTTGGAACCAGATAGACTTTATAGATCTCCACCAATCCCATCTATGCTGAACCTTTTTTGTTTCTTGAAAATGCCATTCGTGAACCATTCCGAAATAATTGATTGTGATGTCGGCTCTTTCTAGGGTGGCATCAACTAGTGGTCCATACCACTTGTGACCTTTCGATGAACTTCTTGTAAATAAACGTCCTATGCTCAGAGCCTCGGCCAAAGAAGATAGAGCGACTTTTTGTTTATGGTATCTCTTTTATACTTCTATCGGAATAACTTGTCCATCAGGCTTCTAAGCAATTTTCTTGATGTTATCACATTAAGAACCTATGCAGAATAAGATCAAAGTCCTAATGTGAGTATGCCGATATCCTAATGCGTTTCATCGAGTTTGAACATGATCACCATCTAAACCAAAAAAAATCATAGTATCTATCCGATTAAACTTTGGTACTCTTTCTATTCGATCTCCTTAAGACTGCCTTTTTAACAGGCTTTGGGTTTTGGATCTTTATTAAATTTAGTTCTGTTGGTTTAACTAGAATGTGTCGTTCTTCCACCTGTCAAACTTCCCCAAGCTCAATATTAGAGGTAGCTGTTCCATCCAAAAAGAAACTTCTTTTCCAAAAGACTATCCTATTCTGACTGAACACCTTTTGCTCTTCAATAAGGTAGAAGTAATAACCCCTAGTTTTCTTAGGTAAGACCCTATAAATAAGCATTTTATCAAACCGTAGTCCAAGCTTTTTTTTGGGTTGCAAATATTTGGGCATAAGTTCGAACTGAAGGAAAATCCTGATTTTTTTCGGATCAGGTTCGTTAGATCGCATCAGATTTAAGAGATATATTTTAAAAATTTTTTTTCTTTGTAATTTAAAATTCAGAAATTTTGTAAAACAGAAAATTTTCGCAAAAATCAAATTTGGAGGATCCCTTCTGTAGAATCTAGAAAGATGGTTTTCTTAAAAATGAAATCTAATATTAATTTTGATAATTTAAAATAAATTTATATAGGTAATTAAATCAATTTAATTTACCGACTTAGAATTGCAGGATAACATCCTATTACCAAAATTGCATCTGATTATAGCCTGTATTAGAGCAGCGTGAAGAGTTCTGGATTCTAGCCATGCAAGTGCCTAGGCGTCTACCGTAATCCTTTTAGGGGCCACAAGCTTTCGAGGTTTTTATATCTGAGAAGATCCGACGTTCTATCTCTAAGATCTTAACATTCTCGAGAATAATCTAAGCATCTGATCTGATTTGGAGGATTTCAAAAATTAGCCTACGACCAGTTTCGAAGATCAGCAGCTGATCCACTTTGGTGCGAGATTGAGTCAGTGCTAAACTTGGCATATGCTTTCTATCTGCTTTCTCCGAGATCTCGTCTCTAGAATTACTAACTCGAAACCATGATCCCAAACAGATTCTTTGGGTTGTGGATATGGCATAGGTAGGAGAAGATGGGCTTGGCATGAGGGAGGAGGAGAGAACCCGCCTTGGGGCATGGGAATTTTCAATTCCTCTTTGGGTTGGTGCAGGAGGAATTTCTTTATGTATAAGACCTATGCATGGACCTCACCCAACTCCTAATTCTTCCCAACAATCACAACACTTGTCAAATCAGATCAAAGAGTCTAGTTATCCTGTCGGAGTGGAAACATAGAGTCCTTGATTCTACTGTAGAGTGGAGCCTAAGATATTAGTTCAATCGAAGCTTGGTATAAGAAAGTCCTCTTAGGGAGGATCCCTACTTTTGCAAATCCAAAAAAGGGAATGGGGAAGTTCCTAATCCAAGGACAAGAGAGGCTCCTAGGCGCGTCTCGCAACTTCTGGGGGCAACGAGCACACTTCATTATTTGGCTTGAGGAGTGTGTGCGGCGTTCCTCATCTCACGCAGTATACGGCTTCTAGACCTGAGTTCTGGCGTGAGGGACAAGCAGCCCGACAGCTCCCATAAAAAAATACACATGGCATTGACATCTGGACAGAAGGTCGAGAGAAGAGATGTCAATGGGTTCATGAGTATTTTCGCAGCCAGTAGTGCAATCTGGAGGTACTAACTTTTGACCAAAGTCAAAGAGACTGAAAATTCAGGTGACCAAAAATGGTAAGGTATTATCTTACAAAATAAGACAGACCCTTTTCTGACTGATGAGGCTCCACGTCGAGACAAAGTCTGAAGGCCTCTGATTGAGCACAAACTCCTTTTGTCTCAGTCAGGAACAACCTTTTATGACGTAGTAAAAGAAGAACGTTAGGTTCAATCGAGTGCTAGCCATCTGATTTCCTTTGAATCTAATTGAATCTCATTCAGATCAATTGAACTGGATTTAGTTCCCAATTGATGATCACCAGATTTCAAACCCCTTGTTGTGTGACCTAAGTTAGGTTCAAATTCCTGTATTGAAATGGGATATGTCATAATCGTCTACTCATGCGACAGATCATACTCCGAGAACCTTAGAAGGGAGTTTCTAGTTCCGGTTATCGATGGATGCGAGAACTGGTTTCTATCAGTTATTATCGAACACTGAGAGATATCAATCCGTTGGAGGGGAAGTCCATCTAAATATTCTAATTGCTCCTAAAATCTATAGGACACCTAACAGTATACTGGTGAAACCCGATTCAGATGCTGGAATCCGACGCAAACCTCTTGGTGCACGCTACCTGTCTCATTAGTTCTTCTATCTTGAGCCCCGATCGGAATTAGGAGTTAAGGTGAAACAAGTCAAACCCTAGACTGAACTTTTTCCTGGTCATGCAGGGAAGTTGAGGGGGTGATTTACAAATCGATTCAGGTCCATGTCAAAAAACGACTCAAAAATGATAGATCCTTCTTTCTAATTATTTCAACTCTGCCATAGCCATGGACCTTTGACTTGATTCTCATGATCAATCATAGGCGTGCTCCCTCTACCAACCCCTAGAGATGATTGATTTCCATCTTCGTTATTCTATTTTTATCTTCTATAATGACGATTGCTAATAGAATTCGGGAAAAGTCGATCCAACATAAAGAAACACCTCAGGGAAAGTTCTGAATATATGAGCATAGGAGAGAAGAAGCTTATTGGTGGCAACGTCAACTATAACACCCTCAAGATGAACTACCGATCACCTTAGTGTCAAAGAACCAGCACACTACTACAACAACATCGAGTCAAGTCATTGACGAGAGAGGTAACCTGTATGCTTTATTATTATCTATCTCGACAGGATGGTCACTTATTTGGGCTGGTTGACTCAGTGCCCTACGTTCTCGTAACGCGTATGTGCGTGTACTCGTCACGCTCCGCGTGCTCCTCCAGCGACTTATGATCATCACAAGAACTTGCACCACCTACTAAAGAGAAGCAATTTAGCGAAACTCCTAACAATTACGTTATCGAGGTGATCTTTCCCAGACTAACGTAATGAATTTTCCTTCACTCAGAGATCGAGCTAAGTATTCTTTAAATGAGTTAATAATCCCCATTATCCGAGTGAGTCCATTAATTTTTCACTCTTGAACTAATATGCCACCATAATCTAACCCCTTTGAAGAGTTTACTTCCGATACTCCATTAACCTCTTTAAAGTTTTTTACTCTTGCAGCTGTATGTACACTCATTCCTGTGAATAGTCCCTAACATCGACTATTCTGACACCTCTATCCCTATAGATCCTTCTTCTAGACCTAAAGGATGATGCTGTCACACCTAGGGGTCTTTCACATTGGACAATTTCCTTAAGAACACATACAGTATATTTTTGACTATCGCTGCACGATGGAAATATCATTCCCTAATAAAGAAGATGTCATCCGTACAATGTGAGGAAGCATACGACAGCACGCGAGCGACTCTTACCCAATCACCTATATCTTCGAGTAGGACAACACGGTTTCTCTTCATTTTTGCTTACTGAAGAGACTCTGGAATTAATATTGTGTTAATTGCACATTAAATTCATCTTGCTCTCCTCGGGGCACATATTTCTCTTTAAAAATCACTTCGTAAACGATGCGTATAATGCTCCGAGATTGCTGCTTGTCCATATATCGCGCACCCCTTTAACAGCTTGCAAACCTTGTGACCCCCCAGTCATCACTCGCATCGCCTCCCACACCACCTAGCGCACTTGCTCCCCCGAGGAGAGAGGTGTTTCTTTCTTTGTAAGGTATGTTCCTCCTTTAAAAACATTTCCTGCCCGACCATTTGTACGTTCATGCAGTTTCTCTTGACCATATTCATCGAATTGACATGGTTGCACGGAAGCATGTGCGAGGAATGGTATTTTTTAGCCCTCTCACGTACTATCTGAGACATTTAAAGTACACCTGACGTCTCTACAACTTCGCCCTTCACGTTGACTATGAACCTTTTGCCCACTAGTCACTAGCCTTTGAATCTCTCCACATTTTCACTTGGCAATCCACATCAATTTCTCTTGAAGATTTTTCTCCACCTCAACACGCCCAATAGGTACCTCCAATACATCTTCTGGTGGATTCCTCCAACGGTCCACGCACTTGGTTTGCAATGCATCCCGTCAGATTTTTGCGACTGCTATCTCACTCATAACCCATCTAGATACTAACCTTTTTCTCCGAAAATAGGTTCTCATTTATATATATCTTATTACTTTTCGATGTCTCTTGCATTTTCGGTCTGTAGATTTTGGATCATCCACACTCTATGATCACTCATTTTAACCTATGAGGAAAAATGATTTATCTACTTTTTCTATCGATAATAATTCTTCTACACTTATCTTCTTCACGGGGACTAAAGATCAATCTTTCCGATATCTATCAGTTTTGAAGGAAGGGAATTTGTTTTGTTCTTGATTTGGGCTTCAACCTGATTTATTGCCATATCTATATTGTCTTCTTGTTACTATCGTTGTAAACTCTCTTGACAGCTTTTTCTCATCAAGCTTAATCTGCTGCTTGCTTACTCAATGCTCGGAGTATTCCATTGAATAAACTATTTTTCAAGAAAGAATGGCATGTCGACTCACAATCACATTTAATGGTTCTTCTGGAATGTAGAAATAGTACCTAAAGTACCTTCTTTAGGATATCCTATGCATCGGCTCTGAAGGACCTAAACTCTAACCCTGTAGTTCCGTTTTATCTCTACTTTTTGAACCATCGATTCCGACAACCAATTCTAGATGATCTTCAGACACGTTTATGATATCTTCTTACCTTTGATCCAGTAGAGACGAGTGCATAATCTTCATAACGGTGTGGTAGGACGATTTTTAGAGAACCCTATTCAGTAGATAATTGAAATTACCATGAGTGTCCCAAGAAAATCAGGAAGGTCTGTGAAGCCCATCCATGGATCTGGACCGTGATCCAATAGAGTCCGGTTTCTTCATTCTGAGAATCTCCATTGAGATATACGGTAGTTATGTCCTGGGTGGAGTCCATTCCCAGTAGAGACTCATGCGACCATTCTTTCTCAGGATACTTTATGCGGAATTTCTCGGACTCAGGTATTCAACCTCCTCGAGTCTGATGGAGCGAGTAGCTCACTCACATGGGTTGTTTTGCTTATATTATTTCTTCTACTTTATGTCTGAATTCTTTAATCTGATACTTTTCAAAAAGCCTTTAGCTTTGATGGGATCTCTGAGTAATAGATTAATACATTTAACCGTTCAATTAACCATTGATAGTCATTCAGATAAAAGGGTAATGAAGTGTAAATAACTATAGCCTCTAGCCGACACCAATTCAAATTGCGTCGCACACATTCAGTATATGTGCGGATCTTAGAGCAAGGAGTCTGGTAGTAGCCCTTTTATGCCCACCATGTCCTACAAACATTGGGACAGTTTTAGTTTCATTGATCTCGACGAACAAAATTCATAAGTTTGGATATGAACTTGAAAGTCAATGGACTCATAGCCATTTTCTCCAATTTTTGATCCTATCGGCTTCTTTGGCATTCATCTGGATCTATCTCAGGTGCCATAGATACCTACGTTTGGACTATCCTAGGCGTTTCCGTCATCGATTAGCCATCACGTTTTGCTCGACTATAAGTATTATAGATTCTTACATTACTTAAATTGAGTGGTAGACTGATAAAAAGGACCTCTGTGTATATTAAGTAAACCGGAGTTCTGCAATTTTATTCGTGTCTCGTAATAGTAATGTTAATAATGAGGTGAACTCTCTCACTACGATATCGAGTACATTCCTTGTAAGGCTCTAGTGCTTTATTGAGTTCATCTTGATATTTATATATACATTTATATGAATATTTCTTGTCTAGCTGCAGGACATAGTGAATACATAGTCCCTTGACGAATGAAACTAATCTAAACACAGGAAATGTCGTAAATTTTCAAGGAGTTTAGGTTGAATTGCTCGCCCATACCTTCTTCCTTTTGGCCATCTGGGCCGAAAACTAGGTCTGCCCGAGAGCAGACTCTTGCTCCATATCGATGTGTAGGATCAGTCCTCCCATCCCTCAGCATCCTGCCATCTATCCTTAAGACCGCTGCTTAAAGGAATACTGCAAAATACAATGAACACAGGAACTAAAGTCAAGCATCAACTGGATGCAGAGAACCGTAGGTTTAGACTCAATATAAGCATACCTCAGAAGGACCTTCCTTCCCTAGACTCTTTAGGTGGCCAGGTAAGTTAGGGCAAGTTCCGCTTTCAATTAATGGCACGGTCCATCCTCTAAAAAAGACTGGTGGCTGCTGTTTAGCCAATGGAATACCACTTTTCTTTACATTCGAGGCTGTCTTCTTCTGGCGCTCACTGCCTTCACTAGTCTTGGCTTCTCCTACCATTGTATGACTAGTTGTCGTAACTGCCTTTCTCTCTCCTTTTTCTCATAAAAGACCTATTCTATATTTGTGAGAAGTCACATTCGTAGGCGAAGAACTAGCCTTATCGAGGACTGTGCGTTAATAGAAAGCTCAGCAGTGACCGCATGCTTTCATTAAAACTATCAGGATGATCTCCCAATTATTGAAGTCTCTCTCTAACAGATAGGTATGCATATGAGTTCATTCTTCCTTGGGTCATGTGCTATGACATTTTTCCGCAGAATGCATCTACTACAGGATTGCAGAATAATTATCGTTCTGAGATCTAAGTCTCCAACTTCAACACCCGAGCGAGCTTCCTCAGCTCTTTCAAGTCCTTGACCAATTATAAGAATTCCAGGTGATCATTGACTTATGGGAGCGCAGCGAGGTGGGCATCTTAGCCTTAAAAAGGTCATTTCTGACTTGATACTTGGCTGTGCGACTGTTGTTCCAGCAAACATCTCTTGTAGGTGAGTCCAACATTTGTGAGCATCCTGATTATCTTCATGTTTGGCACTGGGAGCTCATCAGACCATAGAGCCCCAACATGTAATATCTAGCCTTATTATGCGTTCGTGGTACCATTTTTTCTAGAGATGCGAGCGCTCGATGTTCACGTTTGGAATCTGACGGGCCTGTAAGAAATGGCGAGGAAATATCTTAAGAGGTCCCAATTAACCAAGCATGGGTTTTAACCTCTCAAATCCACACAACTGATCTCTTTGTACTTTCTTCTGAGATCTCTTTAAATGAGGATTATGGTCCTAGTTCCTATGATGTTCGCAAAGCATATCGGTCGTCTTTAAGGTGGGTGTTGGATCACGCATCGTAGTTACGTTGGTGGTAGAGAAAATTCTACAACCATTCTATTAGATTCAAACTATACTTCTACCTGATTAGATTAGAGGATATTTATTACAGGATTCTTATTTTTTAAACAAATAGCTCTCACCATTTTTTTCCTATCCAGTAATTCAACGCTACACTTTCACTTCTATACAGGAGGTATTGCAATAAATCTCGAATCTCATTCAGATCAATTGAACTAGATCAGTTCAATTGATGATCACCAGATTCAAACCCTTGTTTGTGTGACCCAGTTAGGTTCAGTTCTGTATGGTAATGGGATATGTCATGATCTCTATCATCGACATCATCGAAACTCCTTTCGATGGATCAGAACTCTTCTGATTCGAACAGCTAGAATGATCGATCATCTAAATCATTCTAATTGCTCCCAAAATCCACCAGTGACACCTAGCAGTATATGGTGGCAACCCATCAGAGCTGAATGCGAACCTCTTGGTGCAGCTACCTGTGTGATTAAGTTCTTCTATCTTGAGCCCCGATCAGATTAGGGTTAAGGTGAACTCGTCAAACCCTAGTCTCTGTCATATGATGTAATCATTCGATTCGAGTCCAATGTGAAAATCTAAATAGAAACTCTTTCTATTATTTCACTCTGCCATGGCCATGGCTTCTGGACTTGATTCTCATGATCATCATAGGGCTGCTCCTCTACCACCGAGGTAGATAGATTCCATCTTGATGCAATCCAGTTCCTACAATGAACATGCTATAGCCAACATACACCTCAGGGTTCCATATGGCTAGGAGACCGAGTAATGGTGTAGTCAAACTATAAACACCCTCAAGGTGAACTGCCGATGCATCTCAGGTCAAAGAACCAGACACACTACTGCAAGCATCGAGTCAGTCATTGACGAGAAGGTAGACTCCTCTAATGACTACTCGAGGTGGTCATCGCTCAAGTGCCCTCGTTCTCTAACGAGTACTCTGTACTCTCGCTCCGGGTGTCTCCACACTCTTGTAGACTCAAGACTCATCTACTAAAGAGTAAGCGATTATACATCGCAACCTTTCGGATCAATCACCAATCCTCGTGATGATCATTATGGTCGGAAGACATATTTATGAGTTACATAATACATCTATTCATGTCTTCAAATTTTCACATCTTCTTGGAAAATACCATGAATTAATCCCCTCTTAGAGTTTTCCATACTAAACCTCTTTAGTACTTTCTCTATGTACATCTTCTGTGAAAGTCCTAGCATCCTATTCGGTCTATCCCTATAGACCTTAATTCCTAGAATAAAGGATGCTTCACCTAGGTCTTTCATGGAGAATTCCTTGGACAACCACATTTTGACTGATGTCAACATGGGAATATCATTCCCAATAAGGAGGATGTCATCCACGTACAATACGAGGAAGACAACAGCGCTCCCACTGACCCTTTTTGAAAACACATGGTTCCTCTTCATTTTTGATGAAACCAAACTTTTTGATCACATCATTGAAACGAGTGTTCCAGCTCCGAGATGCTTGCTTAAGTCCATATATGGACCTTTGCAGCTTGCAAACCTTGTGATCAGTATCACTGGATGTGAAACCTAGCGGCTGTTCCATATAGATATCTTCCTCAAGATATCCATTTAAGAATGCCGTTTTTCACGTCCATTTGCCATATTTCATAATCGAAATAGGCTGCAACGGCAAGCAATGTGCGGATGGATTTTAGCATAGCTACTGGGAAAAGGTATCCTGATAGTCAATGCCTTCGCGTTGACTATAACCTTTTGCCACCTAGTCTAGCCTTGAATGTCTCCACATTCCCATCTGCACCAATCTTTCTCTTGAAGATCCATTTACACCCAATAGGTACTATACCTTCTGGTGGATCTACCAAGGTCCAGACTTGGTTTGAGTGCATCGAGTCGATTTCTGACTTCATTGCCTCAAGCCATTTCTCGGAGTCGATATCTGATATCGCCTCGTTGTAGGTTTTGGGATCATCACCATGAGCACCATTACCTATGAGGAACATTTTCTCTACTTCCTCTGAAATAATACCTAAGTATCTTTCAAGGGGACGGGAAACTCTTTCCGATCTACGAGGTGGAGGAGGTAGTGTTCTTATTGGCTCAACCTGATTTGGTTCCACTTGGTCCTTAGCTCGTTCTGCTTGTGAGACTTTCTCATCAAGCTTAATCTGCTTTCCAATGCCGCTATCTTGAATAAACTATTTTTCAAGAAAGATGGCATGTCGACTCACAATCACATTGTGGTCTTCTGGAATGTAGAAATAGTATCCTAATGACTCTTTAGGATATCCTATGAATCGAGCTCTAAAGGACCTAAACTCTAACTTGTCCGCTTGTTGTCTTTTGACATGAGCCGGACAACCCCAAATTCTGAGATGACTCAGACTTGGTTTCTTACCGTGCCATATCTCATACGGTGTGGTAGGAACGGTTTTAGAGGGAACCCTATTCAGTAGATAAATTGAAGTTAACAATGAAGTGTCCCCAAAGAAAATCAGGGAGGTCTGTGAAGCTCATCATGGATCGAACCATATCCAATAGAGTCCGATTTCTCCGTTCTGAAACCCCGTTGAGTTGAGGTGTTCCTGGTGGAGTCCATTGAGAGACTATGCCATTTTTCCTTAAGATAGTCTAGGAATTCCCGGCTAAGGTATTCACCTCCTCGATCTGATCGAAGAACCTTAATGGGTTTTTCAGTTTATTTTTCTACTTCATGTCTGAATTCTTTGAACTTTTCAAAAGCTTCAGACTTGTGTCTCATAAGATACACATACCCATACCTAGACAGATCATCGGTAAAGGTAATGAAGTAGACAAAATTGCCTCTAGCCGGCACATCAAATGGGCCGCACACATCAGTATGTACTAGGGCAAGGAGATCTGTGGCCCTCTCCCCATGTCCAACAAAAGGGAGTTTAGTCATTTTGCCTTGAAGACAAGATTCACAAGTTGGATATGACTCGAAAGTCAATGGACTCAATAGCCCATTTTTCTCCAATTTGTTAATCCTATCTTCTGCTATATGACCTAATCTCAGGTGCCATAGATATCTATCGTTTGGACTATCCCTAGGTCGTTTGGCATTCACGTTTTGCTCGATAGTTAAAATAGGTACATCAATATGTAACTGATAAAGACCATTAATAAGGAAACCATTTGCAATTTTATTTCTTTCATAAAGAATGTTACAATGGTCCTTAAAGAAGGTGATCACATAAGCCTTCTTGTGCTAAGCATGAAACAGAAATCAAATTCCTGCTAGCTGCAGGCACATAATAACAGTCTTTTCAAAACTAAGTCTAAACCAGATGGTAATCGAAGAGGGTATGTTCCCACGGCTACTGCAGCAACTCTTGCTCCATTACCGATGCGTAGGATCATGTCTCCATCCCTCAGCCTCCTGCTATCCTCAAGACCCTGCATAGAAGTGCACAGATGAGCACTAGAACCAGAGTCAAGCACCCAACTGGATGCAGAAGAAACCGTAAGGTTAGACTCAATAACGAGCATACCTCCAGAAGGACCTTCCTTCTTGTTCTTTAGGGTGGCCAGGTAAGTAGGGCAGTTCCGCTTCCAATGGCCGTCGCTGTTGCAATGGAAACACTTTCCTTTGCCATCGGCCTTCTTCTTCGGCTCTGCCTTCTTCTTCTTTGATCCTTCCACCTTTTGCTTTTTCACAGACTTCTTTTTCTTTCCATAAGACTTTCTTTTGGAAGAAGTCCATTCCATAGCAAGAACTGAGCCTTTAGAACCTTTCATAGAAAGCTCAGCGGTAACCAGCATATTCATTAATTCGGCCAAGGAATTTTGAAGTTTATGCATGTGGTAATTCATGATGAATTGCCCATATGCATCAGTCAAGGATTGCAGAATAATATCATTCTGCAGATCCAAGTCCTAACTTCACACCGAGCTTCTCAAGCTCTTCCATGTCCTTGATCATTCATCAGACAGTGATCTTGGACTGACTGCCCATCATGCATCTTAGCCTTAAAAAGTCATTTCGTGACTTGATATTTGGCTGCGCGACTCTGTTCACCAAACATCTCCTTGCAGGTGAGCCAACATTTGGCGAGCAGTCCCGATATCTTCATGTTGGCGCTGGAGCTCATCAGACATCGAGCCCAACATGTAATATCTGGCCTTATTATCTTCGTCAATCCATTTTTCCAGAGATGCTCTCTGTTCAGTGGATGGACGGGCTGGTAAGGTGGGAGGATCCTGGTCCAATACATGGGTTAACTTCTCAGAACCCAAAATGATTTTGTAGTTCCTGAGCCAATCTTTATAATTGGGTCCGGTCAGTCTATGTGTGTCCAGGATACGTGCTAATGGGTTGGACGCAGACATTTTTCTGTAGAGAGTCAAAGATTCTAGTTAGATACTGTAATTATGACTTGACCAATTTATTTAGGAATTTTATTTTTAAACAAATTAGCTCCCACTATTTTCTCGGATCCCTACACTCCCTCTGTAGAGATGCAAAAATCTCTCCGATTAATGATTTCTAGTGGGTGGTGCGGTCTCACCAACTGACTCATCACCTCACCTAACAGTTATTGGTGATGGGTTAGCCAATGAGTGAACAACTCTTGTTCAATGATTCTCTAATCATGGTGCACCCAAACTTGGTCTCTAATTCATGAATCTCACCGTATCCAGAATATTGATCCACTCCTTAGTTAAGTCAGACCCACCATTTGCACAGACTGGGTTCCTAATTGAGTCTCTCACCGTATCCGGAATATTGAGCCCAACTCATCCTCCAGCCCATAGCATCCAATGCCTAATAGACATGGTTGCATCTTTTCCGGTGCAACTGAGCCACTGTATCCAGCCGAGAACAATCAACCCCGGGAAGGGCCCGCACATCTACAATGGTGGAAGACCTCAGACTTAATCTTTTCTTAGGGAGAATTGATTCAGGTCTCATTAAACTAGACTTGGCATAGTCATAACAATTATGACTAACCTAGTGGCATGGGTTAGCTCGGATTATTGACCACCTCAGATCAGAACTGTGTCAACAGATATGGCCAGGTAAGTGAGACCGGTGGAAGGAATATGCCATTAACTCGTACAAGAACGCATTCAGGTCGAGTAGCTTCCAATTAAAAATCAGTCGGTCGTATGTGCCAAACTTACCTTAGACACCAAATTGTTGAGCCAGAACCAATTGGGTTAGCCTACAATCCAGACTCTAACCTCTGAGCCTAATTAGGTCTTGCTTGATCGTGACTCGATCTTGACCCAGACTTAATCCTATTAGGCTGGTCAATTTAAGCATTGTTGATCCCATCTAACCAACTCTTGATTCGGTTTGATCAACCGCTTAGACCTAATTGAGCTACCCAAGCCCGAACCCAGTATTATGAATATGTCTTAGATCTGAAATTCTCAATTTTAGACCTAATTAATATTCCATAAATCTTAATTCTTAATTAAGTTAGGGTTCATAAACAAAATATGCACAATAAATCCTAGGGTTTCAGGATCTAGGGTTTTGCAGAAAGTAAGTTTTGGATTTCTGATTAAGGACGAACACGCAGCACCCCTACACATCATAAGAACACCCCATCGAATGGGAAGGAGAGGGCCTTTAAACCCTTCTTCGTTCTTATGACCGGACGGCCAAGAGGAATGCCTTAATCAGGAACATGCAATACTACAAAACTAGTTTTAGATCTATATCATATATCTCATATACAAATTAGATCTAATCATGGCATATTTTGCATACATCTCATGTATCAAATCATGCATATTTTCAGATCTAAATTATCTCATAATAATCTAAAAAATTAGATTTAAATTGATCTAATCAAAATAAATTCTAATCTAGACAATTATGTAGAACTATTCTACAACTAGTCTAGACATGCATCAATCATATCTCATATGATATTTAAAATTAAATAATTTTTATTTGCTATTTTTTAGATATTATTATAATTATTATAATATCAAAAAATAGTAAATAAATTGATCTAAAATATGATTTAATCAAATTAAATTGAAAACATGCAAGACTATTCTATAGAACTATTCTATTTTAGAACTAGTCATGCATATTTTCTAATCTTAGATCCAAATCATTTAATTTTAATTTTTTCTGATTTTAGATCTGATCACATCTCATGTGACATCTAAAATCACTTATTTTTTAATTAAAATAAATTTAAAATCAGATCTAAATACTTTTAGAACCATGGCTCTGATACCAGTTGAAGGAAAATCCTGATTTTCGGACCAGGTTCGTTCAGATCTGATCAGATCAAGAGATATATTTCAAAAATTTTTCTTTTTGATCTAGATCAGATCTAAGATATTTTCAGATCTAATTATTATTATTTTAATAAATAAAATAAAATTAGATAAATTAAATCAAATTTAATTTACCTTGATATGGGTAATCCTATTACCCTGTTGATGATCCTGTAAGCAGCGGAAAGGTTCTGGATCTAGCCACGCAAGTGCCTGGCCTCTACCGGTATCCACTCAGGTTGGATCTGGAGATCCTCTTCTTCTCTATCACATCTCCAAAAATTAGATCTGGATCTGATCTGGAGGATCTTCAAAACTCCTTTTGAAGATCAGCAGTCGTCCTTTGCAGCAGCGCAGCCTTCTAGCTTTCTGATCGCCTTTCTCTTGTCTGGATTGCACCAACCAAGATCCCAAACTTCTTTGGGCATGGAGAGGAGAGGGAGAAGATGGGCTTGGCATGGAGGAGGAGGAGAGAGGCAGCCTTGGGGCATGGGAATTTTTCAATTCCTCTTTGAGTTGGGCGCAGGGTCTTATTTATAGACTGTGCGTGATCCAACTCCTCTTCTTCCCAACCAATCACAACCCTTTGTGAAATCAGATCTAAATCTGATTGGTGGAAATAGAGTCCCTTGGATTCCTCCTTAGATGGTGCCTAAGACCAGTCAAAGTTGGTTCTTAGGAGAAGTCTAATTGGAATCCAAAAAGGAGATGGAGTCCCTATCCAACAGGGACTCCTAGGCGCCTCCAACTTGGGCACACGCCAAGGGTGGCGTGCGCCCTCCTCCTTGCCAGGTTCTGGCAGGGGGACAAGCCCCCACCAGCTCTCCAATAGGTGCATGACACATGTGGTCAAAAGTCAAAGTGTCAATGGTCAACATTTGACCAGTCAAAGGTCAGACTTTTGACCAAAGTCAAAGAACAAGAAATGGCAGGTGACCAAAAATGGCAGGTAATGTCTTACAAAATAAGACAACCTTTTCTGACTTGGACAACCTCCAGTCAGACCATAGTGAAGGCCTCTGATTGAGCACAAACTCCTTTGGCTCAGTCAGGACAACTTATTTATGATAGTAAAAGAAGAACGTTAGGTTCAATCGAGTGCTAGCACGATTTTCTTGAACCTAATTGAATCTCATTCAGATCAATTGAACTAGATCAGTTCAATTGATGATCACCAGATTCAAACCCTTGTTTGTGTGACCCAGTTAGGTTCAGTTCTGTATGGTAATGGGATATGTCATGATCTCTATCATCGACATCATCGAAACTCCTTTCGATGGATCAGAACTCTTCTGATTCGAACAGCTAGAATGATCGATCATCTAAATCATTCTAATTGCTCCCAAAATCCACCAGTGACACCTAGCAGTATATGGTGGCAACCCATCAGAGCTGAATGCGAACCTCTTGGTGCAGCTACCTGTGTGATTAAGTTCTTCTATCTTGAGCCCCGATCAGATTAGGGTTAAGGTGAACTCGTCAAACCCTAGTTTCTGTCATATGATGTAATCATTCGATTCAAGTCCAATGTGAAAATCTAAATAGAAACTCTTTCTATTATTTCACTCTGCCATGGCCATGGGCTTCTGGACTTGATTCTCATGATCATCATAGGGCTGCTCCTCTACCACCGAGGTAGATAGATTCCATCTTGATGCAATCCAGTTCCTACAATGAACATGCTATAGCCAACATACACCTCAGGTTCCATATGGCTAGGAGACCGAGTAATGGTGTAGTCAAACTATAAACACCCTCAAGGTGAACTGCCGATGCACCTCAGGTCAAAGAACCAGACACACTACTGCAGCATCGAGTCAGTCATTGACGAGAAGGTAGACTTCCTAATGACTACTCGAGGTGGTCACGCTCAGTGCCCTCGTTCTCTAACGAGTACCTGTACTCTCGCTCCGGTGTCTCCACACCGTAGACTCAAGACTCATCTACTAAAGAGAAGAGATTGTACACCAACCTTTCAAATCAATCATCATCCTTGTGATGATCCTATGGTCGGGAGCATTTTATGAATTAATAATGATTATTCATGTCTTAAATTTTCAACTCTTGAAAATATGAATTATCATTACCATTAACTCAAAGGATGTATCACAGACACTAAATACATATATGTGATAGAAAATAACCTATTTTATTGATTATAGTCAAACTTACAAGTTTGCCCCTAGAAGTGTATTATAAGTGTCAGCCAATTCTGGCTTCTAGGGCACATATATCTAACACGAACATCCCTAAATTCTAAGGTAAGAGAGTGTTGGCCTACATCCAGTCCATATCTCATATGGAGTCTTTGTAATAGACTTGCTCGGAATATTATTCAAAACAAAATAAGCAATCTCTAGTGAATAACCTTAGAAAAAAATTAGCAGACTCGCAAACCCCATCATGGACTGAACCATGTCTAACAGGGTCTGATTCCTCTTTTCAGATACACCATTATGTTGTGGTATTCCAGGAGGGATTCATTGAGAGAGGATCACATTCTTTCCTAGATATGTCAAAAACTTATTAGAAAAAAATTTACCTCCTCGATCAGACCAAAGAGTTTTAATACTTTTTCCAAGTTGTTTTTCTACCTCATTTTGATATCATTTGAATATTTCAAATGAATTGGATTTACTCTTCATAAAATACACGTACCCATACCTAGATAGGTTGGTAGTAAATATAATGAAGTAGAAGTATCCTCCTCTAGCACATGTGTTCATAGGTCTACATATATTAGTATGTACTAGATCTAAAAACTCAGTAGCCCATTCATCTTTTCCAGTAAAAGGTGTTTTAGTCATTTTACCAAGATGGCAGAATTCATAGGTAGTCAAAGATTCACAATCATCAATATTAAGGATATGTTTCTTGACTAACATGTTGATTCTATTCTTGTTTATATGACCTAGCTGACAGTACCAAAGGTAGGCATCGATGACATCATCTAATTTTGAGTGTTTATTAGACATATACATTACACTAATAGGCTATGATAAAATATAAATATTATTTCTCAATTATTCTTGCATTATTGTGACATCATTCATAATGATATCATAATAATTTTTTTATTAATAAATAATAACCATCCTGGGCTAAAAGTCTAATAGATATTATATTCATCATAAAAGATGGACAATAGTGACAGTCACTTAAAATGATATTATTTATTTTGAAAATAAGCTTAAGAGTTTTCAATACTAGGACTGAAATATTTCTTCTATCCCTAACATTTAAGAATCTTTCATCATCCTCAAACTTTCTACTAATTTAAAGTTCATGCAAAAAATTGCATATGTGAAATGGACTTCTGGTATCTAATATTCAGGTAGATGTATCACAAACGAAGAAATTGCAAGGTATTATCATATAACATCTTTGCCTAGCAACTCCTTGCTAGTTTTTTCTATTCAGCCTATTTAAGTCAAGAGGACCATTTCTCTTTGGGTTTGTCTTATTAAGGTCAATACTAGATATCTTGTTATCAGGTCCTAAATGCTTGCCACTATCCAATGGTGAATGGAGTGGACTTACACTAGCCATTCTATTTATCTAAAAGAAAAACATGAAATCATATAAGTACTTGAATTAATTAATCCTAAAGACTTGAACTTTAGTTTAAAGGTCCTTCCACTATTTTTATGAATTGGTAGTCTTTATCTTCAATTTGAGAAATTACACTAACTTCTTAGTGGGTATTGGAATCCACATAGACTACAGACGGGCTCGAGAAAAGCTCTGGCCAATCCATGTGCATCTATAGGTAGGTTCATAATCAATTATTTTTTTAAATAATTTTTAGTATTTAGATTTTATCCTAGAAGCCAATTCAATAAGCTATGGCCTCTACTGAAAAGGTCTAGTTAGGTCCAACCATTAACATGATTGAGTTCGGTGCATCAAACTAATGATAACCAGACTCGAGAAAAGCTTTGACCAACCTGATCATCATTAAAAGAGTATGACCTAATCATCATATAATGGATAGTAATTTCAATATCCAGATGAACACTAGGTGTAAGGCATCTCCAATGTCCATTCAAAAAATTGGACTCATTACTGTTCACCTTAATGGATGGCTATGACTCGGGATAACTTAGTTATTTTTAAGGACCTAATAATTTAGAAGATTTAGATTACATGTAATTTTTAGGATAGAAAAGACATGGATCAATTTGCTTCCACTAACTTTACTAAGTCAAATCCTTCCACTAACTTCACTAAGTCAAATCCTTCCACTAACTTCAATCAAGTCAATAGGTTAGGACTAGGATCAATTTAAGTCCATGGGCATCTAATTCAATCTTACTGATTAAAATCAGTCAAACTGATTCCTAATGACATGGGTTAGCTCAAATCATCAATTGATCTAATCAAATCCAAATCGATCATGTCGGTCAGGTAAGTGAGATCAGTAGAAGGGATATACCATTAACTCAACAAAGATTGAATCAGTGTGAGTAGCTCCTAATTAAAAAATACTAATCTGAATTGCCAAACTTATCTTAGACACAAACTGATTAATTAAGTTTAATCTGATCAACCTAGTAATTTTGGGCTAGACCACTTAGCCATGAATCAAGTCCACCTTGGTCTTTATTAAAGAGATGGACTCGTCCAACTACAACTATTGAAGTTGAATCTAGAGTATTCTTGATCTAATTTAATTTAATATTTAGTTAGATTTGATTAATTACTCTAGTTTAGTATATTTTTTTAACTAACCTTAGGTCTAACCCAATTAATAAACCTAATTCATCTAACCCTTTAACCCACAGATTTATATTTTTATCTTAGGATCTTTAATTCATAATTCTAGACCCTAATAGATAATACTTAATTCTTTTAATTAAGTTCTAGGCTGATGAGATAGGATTCAACATTTCAAAAATATTTTTTAAATTTTGAAAGGTTTTCAATTTTTTGTTCACCAAATGAGTTGATTCATTTCAGAAATGGATCAGCTCATTTCATAAATAGCAACCTATTTCTATTTTCATAATAGAAAATAAATTATAATTAAATCATGAATCAATTTAGATTTAATCTAACATATTCATGTTTAATTATCAAATTAAAATTATTTCAATAATACCTTTCATTGCTTCATCTTAAAGAGCAATAATCGTAGCGGCACCCCTACATGCCATAGGAGAACCCCATCAAATGGGAGGAGAGCACCTTTAAACCCTATTTTTCTCCTATGATCGAACGGCCATGGCGATCTACTCAATCAAATTTCTTGCTACTCAGTTCAACATATTAAATATAAGCATTTAATTTTTCTAATTAACATATAAACATATCGTGCAACCTAGTTGCTCCGATACCATTGATGGAAATGGCACAAAGTTTAGGGCATGCATTTCAAAATTTTTCAAAATTAAATATATAGCAAAAGCTAAAATTATTTTAATATTAATTTAACCATGCACTGATCTAATCAATAACTCTATGCTAAGATCTAGATATGTATATATGTTATAGAAAAATAAAATACATTCGATCAGCAAATCGGATTTGCTGATCGACTTGTGTTCAGAATACAATACCTTTGTGCAGGTAGATGATCTCTACAATCCGAATCCATCAAAAGAAGCTTTTATGTCGCGTTGCAGCCACACACTTATCTAGTCTCTATGGTTGGTCCACACAAAGCTCCTGGTCTCAACTAGCTCCACTGGAGTGCTAGCTCCTTGCCTAGGCGTTCGATGGCTGATCTCGATCAATCCTATCGACCATCTTCTTTTTGATCTCTTGGATGCTCTAGAAAATTAGAACATGAATATCAGAGGATGACGAGGTAGTGTATCAATTTTGATGTTGATCGGGTGCTCACAGCACTCAATCACTCCACCTGAACCTAGAGTCCTAATACTAGGGTTTCATACACCCAAAAAAATCCTGACACCCGAAAACCCTATCACGCCCTCTCTCTTTGGAATTTTTCCATGAAACAAATTTTCATAGGAGAAGGACTCTCCTATCTACCATATGCCTACTAGCAAAAGAATTTTGAATGGGCGTCCAAAGAGAAATAAGAAGGAAGAAAGCTATAAGAAAATTAGGCACAAAGGGTCTCTCCTATGAATTTTCTCTCACCCAAAAACTAGCGCCCCAACTCTTTGGAAGTCTCACCGAAAAGGATTCTTCCCCTCTCATGTAGCCTTCCTCCTCACCATGCACACACAAAAAAATCTCATTTTAATGTGCATGATATAGAGGTGAAAATGCGAGGAAAGGATAAGGTGCGTTGGTTGAACTTGTTTCAACCATTCACCTTAATTCAAACTCAAATTCCTTCTTATCCTTTTCCAATGCACAAACCAAGCATTTGACATGTAGAAGGACTCTCCTTCTCCATGCTGACTCTAAAAAAAAGCCATGAAAAATTCACATAACAATTCATGGGCATGGAGAAAAGGATGAGAGGGAGTTGGAAAGTTTCAACCAAACCAACCAACTCAAGTTGAATTCAAAATTCAACTTAAAACCAATCTAATACAACACTTGGACCAGGTTAAGGTGAGAAAGAAGGGAGGTGCAAAATTCTTCCTGGCATGGAAAACTCTCATGCAAATTCTAAATTTGCGTGAGAGAGGGCGTGGGTTTTAGTAGGGTGGCGCAGGGAGAAGGGTGTTTAAAATTCAAATGTAATTTGACCCATTCAAATTGTTTTCAACCAAAACAATTTAACCAGACCAAATTAGACTAGGTCAAACCTAATCAAATTAGCCTTAATCCAAACTAATTAAATTTTAATCAAATTAAAAATTAATTAGATCCAGATCCTGATCAAATTAGGATCCAATCTTTCATAGCGATTAGGTCATCTCATAACCTAATCGGGTCAAATCCAATTTAATCCAATTCAATCAAATTTGATTAAATTCTCATTGCTTAATCAAATTGAGCTAATCAATAATCAAATTACTAATTAATCCTTCAAAAAAGATAGAGTCTCAATCAAATGGGTATCTGGGTAACAGAGTTCCATCAACATGAAACTCTTGAAGAATTTCAAACCAGTGGAACTCTTGAACCCAATTTTTCAAATGAATGAATCTAGTAATCATAGAATCTTGGACTAGTGGGACTCTTGATCAGAGAGTCCTAGTCAAGTAGAACTTAGAGTCCCAGTCTAGTGGGACTCTTGTCTAGGGTTTAGTGTATAGAGCAGAAGCACATATTTTAAAACAAACTTATGAAATCATAAAATTAAACCCAAAACCTAGGACCACCTTATTAGAATTTAAATTATATAATATACATTTATAACATAAATGAAGGTATTCAAAAATATCTTTGATCACTGAATCCTAACTTGACCTTGATCGTCGGCAATAATCCATCAAGGGTTCCACTAGGTGCCCACGTGTTCATCCTCCAATATTGGTCCACACAGAGACTTGATCAAGACATTAGCATCTCTGATTATTTTAATTAAAATTTTTATGATAAGAACTTTAATTATTTGGGTAGAACCTTTCCTAGCCTTTGTTGTCATCCTTCTAAACTACTTCATCTTATCTTTCTTTCCTCCTTGTCTTCCTTTACAATCTTCCTAAACCCTTGTCCTAAAGTAGATCTTTTTGTCCTTAATTAGGACTTGTCTTAACAAGGAAAGGAAGAAAGAAATTGAGCAACTAGGAAGAGTTGTAAGAAAGAAAGAAGAGTTCTGAATATATCTTGGACACCTGGAGCACACCCCTATTTATAATGTATGTAGGGGTGCTTCCACCAAATTCTCATGCCCTTTCCCTATCCTCATCTCATGCCCACTCAAGGATCTCATGCCCATCTGAAAATAATGCCACGTGGAAGCAAGGAAAATTAAGTCCAAGAGTTGCTTCGTGCAAAAGGACTCTTCAGAAAATAATTCTCCGTTGTTTCTAAAAAGTCACGTAGTTTCATTTCTGCTTGGTGCCACCTATGAAGGGGTGTGATCTGATCATAAGACCATCAAAGGTCCTCATTATGTGTGCCAATTTTAGATAGGGCATGGAGATAAGTATGGCATGAAAAAGTCAAAGATCTAAGGCATTTAACTTAGTCCAAGGGGCACCTACAACCAAGGGGGCAGCAAAGACTCTTTGGTTATCCAAAAACTTGATAACCAACAAAGAGAATAACTAGCAGAAGGACTCTTCTGTGCCCTCTCTTCATCTAAAATCATGTAACAAAATTTACATGAAAACTAAGGAAGACTTTGGTGTCAAAACATATCCATGCGCCATATGTCCCTAGCACATGGACCAAATCCCACGCGCCAAAGAAAGAGAGTCTCATGCATGTGGGTTGCTTATTTATGACCCCCAATCTCTTGGTCATCAAGCCAAGGCTCAACCCAATCAGTTAGCCAAATTCAATTTGACTCAAATTGGTTTTAATTAGCCCAAATCCAAATTTGATTCAAATCTAGGTGCTAGGGTTTGCAATATGTGCTAGCATATTCAACCTATAAACATGATCTAATCTAATTAGATCCTTGATCAATTTTCTTTGTGTGTGATCCGTTGGATTCCACATCTAGCCAGTAGTAGATCCAGATGCAATTTGATCTAATTTGGTTAGAACTCAACCAAACAGATTTAGGTCAAAACTAGCTAACCCGAATCGATCAATTAGAACACTTTCTAATTAACAATCAAATTAAACTCTTTAATTTGATCAAACCCACAAGACAAGATTGACGTCTAGCAATGTATCATGTCTATCCGTAAGATATAAAATTTTGATAGAAATACCAAAAATATCCTTCAGTGAAAAGTTATCGTGCAATAGGATCCTTTAATCACCCTACATCCTGAATATGACTATGGATATGGAATCATGTCAAATCCATTTTCATATTCATTTTTCTTCCAATCATATGATGATGATTTGATTAATGAAATATTAAAAATTATTTCTAATTTTCATTATGCTTTGATCAAAGTTTTTTTGAATTATCATTTGTGAAGCAAGTAGGATGCAATCTCCTCTTACTATGAGTGATTAATTCTTTGTTGACCTACTCATGACCTCCATATGTAATCCACCATATCCACATCATCCCATACATGACTAAGTCATAAATGAGTATGAAATAAAATTAATCTATTTCTTTAGAAATTGATACTTTTATTAATCTTATATAGGAAAGAAGGCCACCAATATGAAAATCTTATTTTTCTGATTCAGATGAAATAAATTTCAGGCAAAACGGACTTAAAATGAGCTCAAAATTGAATTTCAAAAAAAAAAAATGGTTCGGTTCAAACCAGTTTAGAAAAATTGGCTCAGCAGATCGCTCAGCTTGACCACACCAGCAGACCGACCTACTGACGCAGCACTGATGGCAGGCTGACGTGAGCATTTTTTGCGGCACACGGTGGACCGACTTGAGGGCATTTTGGGAATTTCACATGAAGAAGTGCACTTCGATTGGCTGAAGAGTGTAGCGGTCCATGCAACACCAAGCTCGTGCATGGTCTATAGAGGGTAATTTGAAAATTTTGTTTGATCCGATGAGTGCCTTTCACTGAAATTTGATCGGATGGTCGAAAAGCATGCGCTGACGAACGACATCCACAGCTCCCGATCGAGATCCAATGGTTGAGATTCATCCCAACATTAAACTAAGATCAGAAGCCTTCTTTGTGCATGATCGGATGACCCAGATTCAATCTAATGCTTGATCCGATGGCTGGCATGAATTCCAACTTGATCTGAGATATTTTAAAGGATTTTTAAGTAATTTTTGGATCGTTTGATTAACATCCAATGGTCAAAATCATCCACAATCCTAATTTGAGTTATTTTGAGAGTTTTAAACCTAATTTCTAAAGAATTTTGGAGAAGAATCGATTTCTTAGCCTATAAAACCTTCTATTGCCGTAAAAAAAAAAAAAGAAGAAAGAAAGAAAAAAAAAAGAAGAGAGTGAGAAAAAAAAAAGAGAAAATGGAGAGAGTCAGAGAAATAAAAAAAAAAGAAAAAGAAGAGAAAGAGAGGAGAGAGGTAGAAAGAGAAGAGAGATTTTTGAGAGAAAAGGAAGGATTTGTAATTTTTTCTTTTCTTCTTCCGACAATCAAGACATCGATCAAGGAGCCTCTTCTTCTTCACCAAGTTCTCCACACCAAGAGTAACGGATAATCAATTTCAGCAATCAAACAATCTAATTTCTCTATGCTTTTTATTTTATTTGCTATTTTTGAACTTATTATCATGAACTAAATTTTCTTTTACTAAGGCTAAGGTGTAGCCACTCTTTTGATGCAATATTCAGTGTGATTTATTTTTAATTTTAAATTTTATTCATGAGGAGTATATAAATCTGATCTTAATGCTTTTAGATTACTGGCCATCTTCTAATTGATCTGATGAACATAGATGTTACGGACCAAGTACATCTATGTTATTGCTTCTTGATTATATACCTTGTATTATGAATCAAATTAGAATTCATATGCATGCAAAAATTTTAGTGCACTTTGCATGCAGCATATTTTAATTAGAGGGTTTCACAAAACTTAATGCATTAATATTTATTTAAATTACACCTGGACCAAAGGATAATTAATAAATATTGATAGTTTTGCTATGCCTGGACCAAAGGATAGTGAATAAATTAGGAGACTCCACCATCATATGAAATAAAATTAATCTAATAACCTAAATATTATATTGACTGAGTTGGTGAACCGATTGCCTTAGTAATATATTGCTCTTAAGTTTAAAATCCTAATAATTATACTCTCTCTATTTTCTTAAATTTTTTTATTATTTCTTTATTTTGTTCTTTAATTTTCTATTCTCATAAATCAGTCTTCTAGATAAAGCATAGGAAAGAGTTTTTTAGTACTTATTTTCCAATCCTCTAGGGATGATACTCTACTCATTCACTTTATTATTTGATCGACTGGTGCACTTGCCATAGCTATAAATTAGCATGCATCAAGTTTTTGGTGCCATTATCGAGGATTGTGTCTAAAATAATATTAAAATTTTGATCCTAGCTTTACTTTAGAAATTTTATTTTTAATTTTTATTATTTTAAAAAAAAATTTTGTTCAAGTGCATGACACGTACTGGACATAGTAACTTACTACCTTTAGATCCAAGAAATTGAAAGGACCATTAGAAGACTACAACAAGAAAGAAACATGGCAGCTGAAGATCCTAACGACATCAATCTAGGATTGGATATGGCGACCGAAGGACAGCATGAAGCTATTCGATCAGTACATCATCCATTAAATGATTACATCACACCATCTGTAGCCGATGCAGCTTCGAGCATCAGGAGACCGCCTGTACGAGCAAACAACTTTGAAATAAAATCTAGCGATGATCCTAGATGATTCAATCAACTGTCCAATTCAGTGGACACGTGCATGATGATCCGAATGCCCATATTTCTAATTTTTCTTGAACTTTGTGATACTTTTAAAATTAATGGGGTGTCGGATGATGCTATTAGATTAAGGTTATTTTCCTTTCTCTTTATGGGACAAAGCTAAAGAGTTGGCTTCATTCTCTTCCTGTAGGTTCTATCACAACTTGGGATGTCCTAGCCCAAAAATTCTTAGCCAAGTACTTTCCACCTTCCAAGACTGCCAAGATGCGCAACGATATCACTTTCTTTTATGCAGATGGACATGGAGACACTATATGAGGCTTGGGAGCATTTCAAGGAACTGCTGAGGAGATGTCCACATCATCAACTATCCCATATGGCTTCAGGTACAAACTTTCTATAATGGTTTATCTCCTACTAATCGTTCTATGATTGATGCAGCAGCAGGAGGAACCATTAATCAAAAAATGGAGGAAGAAGCCTTCGATCTGATCGATGAGATGGCATCAAATAGCTATCAATGGCAGACAGAATGCATGATGCCAAAAAGACTAGCAGCTATGCAGGGAGTAGATTGCGTGCCAACCTTACTAGCTGAAATTGCAGCCCTTAGAGCCGAAGTCAACAACTTAAAGGGAACAGCTATGCATATGTTCAGAGCATTACTTGTGACCTATGTGGAGGAGGACACGATACGAGCAATTGCCAGACAGGTAATCCTTTTGCTAAAACAACTGATACAGCTAATTATATTGGTAATTTTTTTAGGCCTGCAACAAAACAATCCCTACTCCAACACATACAATCAAGGGTGGAGGCAGCACCCAAATTTCTCATGGAGCAATCAAAATGCAGCACAACAGCCACCCCCAGGGATTCCAAGTACCTGAAAAGAAGTCCAACATGGAAGAGCTGATGGTCAAATTTATGCAAAACCAAGAAGCAACTATAAAAAATTTGGAAGCCAAACTTAGGCAGGACCAAGCAGCAGCAATTCGAAACTTGGAGATGCAAATAGGTCAAATGGCTAAGATAATCTTCCGAGAGACCTCAAGGATCCTTGCCAAGCAACACGGAGACCAATCCAAGGGAGCAAGTCAATGCTATCACCCTAAGAAGTGGTACAAAGCTGGAGGAGCCACATCAGAAGAAAGAGACTGAAGAGCCAACTACAAATAAGGAACCATCAACTAAAATTCGTCAGTCACCAAAACAACCAGCAGATGGATGGTCTCTAGGTATACGGTTTGCCGATCCAAATGTGAAGCCCTACGTGCTGCCACTACCATTCCTAGAGAGATAAATACAACATCCAGATAAGAAATTTTCTAATTTTTTCAAAATTTTAAAGAATTTACATATTAATATTCCTTTTGTAGATGCTATTACTCAAATGCCTAGGTATGCCAAGTTTCTCAAAGAAATCCTAACAAATAAGAAAAAGCTGAAGGAGCATGAGAGAATAAATTTGAATGAAGAATGCTCAGCAATACTTCAAAATAAATTACCACAGAAGCTAAAAGATCCAGGGAGTTTTACTATCCCTTGCATTATTGGTGATTATAGTTTTGATAAAGTTTTATGTGATTTAGGAGCAAGCATTAATCTCATGCCTTTTTCTATTTTCAGGAAGTTGGGTCTAGGAGAACCGAAGCCTACCACTATTACTCTTCAATTAGTCGACAGATCCATTAAATATCCAAGAGATATAGTGGAGGATGTCTTGGTAAAGGTAAAAAAGTTTATTTTCCAAGTTGATTTTATTGTTCTTGATATGAAAGAAGATTATGATGTACCCCTTATTTTAGGGAGACCCTTTTTAGCTACTGGAAGAGCTTTAATAGATGTTCAACAAAAAAAATTAATACTTAGAGTCCAAGATGAATAAGTTACTTATAATATTTTCAAAGATACTAAACATCCTGATGATAGTCAAACTTATTTTCTAATTGACAATTCAGTATATAAGAATTCTCTAGAAAATAGGTTTGAGACTATAAAAGCTAGCAATGTCAAATTAAAAGAGGACTCGACCAAACATGAAAGTATTTAAATTGAAGTGGCACCAGATTGATCCACTTTAGAACTCAAAGAAAGTCAAGCTGAAGACTATAAATCAGAACTACTAGATAGGTTGTTTCTTTTCTTTTTAGTTTTGATTATGTTTCTTTTCTTTTATTTTTTAGTAATTTGTTGTTGCTCTTTTACTTCTTTGGTGTGTATTTTCAATTTTGCAGAGAAAAATCAATGAGAGCTCAAGCAAAATTTCAAAGCTCCAAAGAACCAGACTGAACCAAATCAGGTGTATTCCTTCCTATCTTTTATTGCACCCTTTATTTTTCTTTCTCATTTAAGACAATGTAGAATAAGTTAGGGCATAAAAAAAAAACTGTATCAAGAAGAAAATCTTGAGCAAGATAGACTGGACAAGTGATAAAAGATAGAATTATTTGCTAATGAATGTAATGAGTTAAAGAAGTAGATTAGTTGGTCAACTTTTAGCAGCCTACTTAGGTCATTAAAAGACTATTAGCACTTCTAATTGCACATGCACAATAACAAGGCAAAGTAGGTACTGAGGATTTAATTATCACTAAAAATTGGTAATTAATATACATTCTAATAAAAAAAACTTGAATTTAAGGAAAGAGCTACCTGCCTAAAAATAAAGTACAAAAGACAGAGTATATGTGGATTGCCCAAAGCCTAGTAACTGGATCTCTACACCTAGGTCAAGTGTAGAAATTCACATAAAATGGTGAAGAAAAGGTCAGGATGCTCAGCACAAAAAAAAAAAAAAAAAAGGCAATGTGAAAGCTACCTTAATTCATGAGTATAAAATTGAGAATGTATAGAAAATTGACCAAAATAGGTGATAAGAGAGGATACTTTTATTCTTTTAATTTAATACTGAAATGCTAAAGTTAGCCATCACGAACACAAGTGCTATAGATCTTTGATGTACTCTAAGAAAGTTTTTAATTGTATTGACTTAAAAATTTACTTCTGAAGCTCAATGCTTAATTAGCAGTATTTTCTAAACCTTTTGATCTTTAGTCCCAGATTTTATCTTTATGATGGATAATCTTATTGAAATATGGCATTAAATAAAATATTGCTAAGGGACTAGCAATGACTAAGTTGGGGGATGTGATAAGTGATAAAAATATACTAATAAAAATATTAAATTATAAAATAAATCAATCTATTTCTTTAAAAATTGATATTTTTATTAATCTTAGTAGGAAAGAAGGTCACTAATGTAAAGATCTTATTTTTTTGGTTCAGATAAAATAAATTTCAGACAAAACGGACTTCAAACAAGCCTAGAATTGAATTTCAAAAAAAAAAAAACCCAGTCCGGTTCAAACCAATTCAGAAAAATCGGCTCAGCAGACCGCCCGGCTCGACCGCATCAGTAAACTGACCCATTGATGCAGCACTAACGATAGGCTGACATCAACAATTTTTGCGACGTATGGTGGACCGACTTGATGGCATTTCAAAAATTTCACATGAAGAAGTGCGCTCCGATTGACTGAAGAATGCGGCGGTCCATGCAACACCGAGCTCGCACATGGTCTGCAGAGGGTAATTTAGAAATTTTATTTGATCCGACGGGCGTCTTTCACTGAGATTTGATCAGACGATTGAAAAGCATGCACTGACGAACGGCATCCATAGCTCTCGATCAAGATCCAACGGCTGAGATTCATCCTGATGTTAAACTAAGATCAGAAGCCTTCTTTATGCACGATCGGATTGCCCAGATTTAATCTAACGCTTGATCCGATGGCTGGCATGAATTTTGACTTGATCTGAGATATTTTAAAGAATTTTTAAGTAATTTTTGGACCATTTGATCAACATCCAACAGTCAAAATCATTCAGAATCCTAATTTGAGTTGTTTTGAGAGTTTTAAACCTAATTTCTAAAGGATTTTGGGGAAGAATCGATTTCTTAGCCTATAAAATCTACTGTTGCCATAAAAAAAAAAGAAGAGAGAAAAAAAAAAGAGAAAAGGGAGAGAGTTAGAGAAATAAAAAAAAAGAAAAAGAAGAGAAAGAGAGGAGAGAGGTAGAAAGAGAAGAGAGATTTTTGAGAGAAAAGGAAGGATTTGTAATTTTTTCTTTTCTTCTTCCGACAATCAAGACATCGATCAAGGAGCCTCTTCTTCTTCACCAAGTTCTCCACACCAAGAGCAACGGACAATCAATTTCAACAATCAAACAGTCTAATTTCTCTATGCTTTTTATTTTATTTGCTATTTTTGAACTTACTATCATGAACTAAATTTTCTTTTACTAAGGCTAAGGTGTAGCCACTCTTTTGATGCTATATTCAGTGTGATTTATTTTTAATTTTAAATTTTATTCATGAGGAGTATATAAATCTGATCTTAATGCTTTTAAATTACTGGCCATCTTCTAATTGATCTGATGAACATAAATGTTACGAACCAAGTACATCTATGTTATTGCTTCTTGATTATATATCTTATATTATGAATCAAATTAGAATTCATATGCATGCGGAAATTTTAGTGCGCTTTGGATGCAGCATATTTTAATTAGAGAGTTTCATAAAACTTAATGCATTAATATTTATTTAAATTACACCTGAACCAAAGGGTAATTAATAAATATTGATAGTTTTGCTATGCTTGGACCAAAGGGTAGTGAATAAACTAGGAGACTACACCGTCACATGAAATAAAATTAATCTAATAACCTAAATATTGTATTGACTTAGTTGGTGAACCGATTGTCTTAGTAATACATTGCTCTTAAGTTTAAAACCCTAATAATTACACTCTCTCTATTTTCTTAAAATTTTTAATTATTTTTTTATTTTGTTCTTTAATTTTTTATTCTCATAAATCGGTCTTCTAAATAAAGCATAGGAAAGAGCTTTTTAGTACTCATTTTTCAATCCTCTAGGAACGATACTCTACTCATTCACTTTATTACTTGATCGACTGGTGCACTTGCCTTAGCTATAAATTAGCATGCATCACATACAAAGTTCTATGGTAGTCTCAGGTCAAAGGATTACATGCACAACTCCCACTATGAGAGCCATCTATTGATGTATAGATAAGGCTCCATTAGATGTTCTTAAGTTGGATCAATTCAGTAAACTCATTTTCTAATGAGCACCCACATCCTTGTATTAGTATCATACATAAGTAATAGTGAGATCAATCATCCTCTCCATCAAGCATACATAGGACATGCTAGTCTTACCAGAAACTTTGATCCCCAACTTAATATTTCATCGATCAAAAATATTTAAATTAGGATTTTAAGATTTTAGGTCTCACTAGTATGATCTCATTATAACCCTAAAACCCTAGCCTAATATATAGGATTCATCATAATCTTAAATAAATAATTAAGATGCACCATATGATGAAATAAACATCTTTACTTATTTGAAAATGTCATTACATGAGTTTGGAAGATAAAGGAATAGCCCATCAAAATTCAAATTTCGATTGGCTTGAGGGTATATATCTTTCATCTTGGTCATAGAGTCCTAGTCCAATGGGACTCTTGACCATAGAGTCCCAAACCATTGGAACTCTTGATCAGCCATCAGATCAGGTAGGAACTCCTATTGTGTGTGATTCCATAGGTTCAAATTCTAAGTCGATAGCATAGGAATCAATTTTTGGTACTAATTGATGTGACCTTCTAATAATGGTACTCGATGTTTGAATACCGTGTAATTCATCCCATTGATCTCAATGCTCAAAGGATAATCTAGGGTTTACTACCAACCCTAAAATTCATCCACATTATATTTCAAACTTTAGCGTCCATCGAATGGACTATCTCGACTGAGGTTTTGCTAAATTGAAATACGGTGATGCACTTGCTCCAACACTTGGAGGGGTCAATCATATCTTGACTCACATACTGACTTCACAAGTACTTGACTGCATCTAGTAGCCTTCCATCACTGAATTAAAAATTTAGATAATCCGATATCTAAATACAGTGAGTTGCTTGCAAGTCATCATGGTGATCTCAAGTCTAAGGGATACTTATATCCATATCCTTCATGAGCAATTCTTGATAGCAAAGAGCTCTATTGTTGAGTCACGATCAGTGAAATGTACCCCTACACTTCACCTGCATGCCATATCAATATCACCATACTCTTTGGTTAAGAGGACAACCAATGAATATGGCATGCAATGACCTACACTCAATTATATTGTCATCCTTGGTAACAATGTATCATTTGGTCATGATCAAATTTAAGAATTGCATGACAAATCCTCCTTTGTCGAGTCTAAATAATCCTAAGAACTTCATCACAGAAGAGTTCATTACAGAAAGATACACAAAAATGATGAAAATATCAAAATAATAATTTTATTTATTATAATAATTTAAGTATATTTATAATCAGCTCAACCATCTCTAATCTAGATGATTAACTTTAGGATATATTTTTCAACAAAAACATCAATAGTTGATTTGGTACTGTTGGAAAATATGCAGGATTTCATACTTGAATTTCAAAATATTTTTGAAATAAATCACAATGAAAGATGTAAATTAAACTATTTAATCTACAAAAGCATACAATCTAATTACTAAATCCTACATCTAGGATCTATAACATATCATAATGCATGGATAAATCTAAAAATAAAAGTTTTGGTATTGATCAAACCAATACCCAAGATCTAGAACAATTCTAGATCTAAAATCTAGATCGCATCTAAGTGAGAGAAGAGGTCAAATCTCTTACCTTCACATGGGTCAAAAACTTTATGGTTATTTTTGTTATTGCCTTTAGAGCGCACACATGTCCAACATCTACAAAAACTCCACATGAGGCTGCAACACAAATTGAAGGTTCATCGAACGAAGATCCGCTCGAAGTGCTAGCTTCTTACGGATCCCTCCTGATGGTTAATCTATAAAAAAAATTCTTTGGATCTCTTGGACACTCTAAGAGATGAAGAACACAAGGAGGAATAAGAAATAAGTCCAACCTTTGGATCTCTCAATAATTAAAAATAAATACATATGAGAAAAGCCCTAAGAGAGGATAAATCTTCTCTTTCAGGACATCAATGATTGATGTCCTCAAAACATCTCTATGTTAGGACAAGAGGAGACATTCTCCTCTATATTTTTCTCATGTTTCTAGATCTAACATTATTAGATTTTTTTCATTAAAAAATCCCATAAAAATATGAAGAAGAAGGATTCTCAAAGAAATCATAAGAGAAGACCTTCTTCTCTTCTTCTCCTCTTATCAGGACATGATCAGATCATATCCAATGATGATCTCCATGCCCTAACACCTTGGAGCACACATCCCCACACCCTCTTCCTCTCTCTCTCTTAGATCTTTATCATATAAAAATACAAAGAGGAGTAAGAAAGAAAATACTCAAAAGAAAAATAAGAGAAGACAATCTTCTCTTACCTTTGTCTTCATCAGGACATGAACCTTTCATGTCCAAATGAAATACTTTTCTCCAAGGATATAGGTGTCTCAAACCACCATGCCCCCTCTTTTTTGTTCTCTATTTTACCATGGAAAATCTAATGTTTCTCACGTCCTTCAACAAAATAGGGTGCCCATCAAAATAAACCTTTGACTAGGTCAAAAGACCAAGTCAAAAAAAAAACTAGGGAAGAGTTTGGGGGGTGTCAAGCTCTTGGACACCTCCCCAAATATTTTTATGTGGAATTCCAGCAAATGATGCCTAAAAGGAGGAATCAAATGGTGCACAAAAATCTGGTAGGCATTGACTTTTATTGGTGCAAGGAAGGAGTGAGAGTCCCAGTCCAACTGGGACTCTTCTTATTTGACTAGGTCAAAACTATTTTGAACCTAATTCAAATCAAATTAAATACAACTTAATTAAAGGTGATCCTAGTTAAATTAAATGTCTAATTAAATTAGATTAAATTATATTTAATTTTAATTTAAATTCTAACTCAATTAGGCATTAGGTACACTCAAATCCTAGTCGAACTAGAAATTATTTTTTTCTTGCAATTGACTTATCCAACAAACCAATTGAACTTAATCTAATTAAGTCCAAACTAATTTTAATTAAATCTAATTCAATTAAAATTGATCTCAGCTTGATTGCTCAATCAGATTGAGTCAATTAGCAATTTAATTACTAATCGATCCTCCTACAATACTTGCATTAGGTCAAACATCAATTGTATTGAATGTTTAACCTTAGAACTATTAGATATATGTGCCCTAGAAGCTAGAATTGGCTAACACTTGTAATACACTTCTAGGGGCAAAATTTTAATTTTGACTAAAATCAATAAAATGGATTATTTTCTATCACATATATGTATTCAGTGTCCGTGATACATCCTTTGAGTTAATGGTAATGATAATTCATACTTTCAAGAATTAAAAATTTAAGACATGAATAATCATTATTAACTCATAAAATGCTCCCGACCATAGGATCATCACGAGAATGGTGATTGATCCAGAAGGTTGGTGTACAATCACTTCTCTTTAGTAGATAAGTCTTGAGTCTATGGTGTGGAGACACCGGAGTGAGAGTACAGGATACTCGTTAGAGAATGAGGGCACTGAGCGTGACCACCTCGAGTAGTCATTAGGAAGTCTACCTTCTCGTCAATGACTGACTCGATGCTGTAGTAGTGTGTCTGTTCTTTGACCTGAGGTGCATCGGCAGTTCACCTTGAGGGTGTTATAGTTTGACTACACCATTACTCGATCTCCTAGCCATATGGAACCCTGAGGTGTATGTTGGCTATAGCATGTTCATTGTAGGAACTGGATTAGCATCAAGAGATGGAATCTATCTACCTCGGTGGTAGAGGAGCAGCCCTATGATGATCATGAGAATCAAGTCCAGAAGCCCATGGCCATGGCAGAGTGAAATAATAGAAAGAGTTTCTATTTAGCTTTTCACATCGGACTTGAATCGAATGATTACATCATATGATAGAAACTAGGGTTTGACGAGTTCACCTTAACCCTAATCTGATCGGGGCTCAAGATAGAAGAACTTAATCACACAGGTAGCTGCACCAAGAGGTTCGCATTCAGCTCTGATGGGTTGCCACCATATACTGCTAGGTGTCACTGGTGGATTTTGGGAGCAATTAGAATGATTTAGATGATCGATCATTCTAGCTGTTCGAATCAGAAGAGTTCTGATCCATCGAAAGGAGTTTCGATGATGTCGATGATAGAGATCATGACATATCCCATTACCATACAGAACTGAACCTAACTGGGATCACACAAATAAGGGTTTGAATCTGGTGATCATCAATTGAACTGATCCAGTTCAATTGATCTGAATGAGATTCAATTAGGTTCAAGAAAATCGTGCTAGCACTCGATTGAACCTAACGTTCTTCTTTTACTATCATAAATAGTTGTCCTGACTGAGCCAAAGAGTTTGTGCTCGATCAGAGGCCTTCACTTGGTCTGACTGGAGCTTGTCCAAGTTAGAAAAGGTTGTCTTATTTTGTAAGACATTACCTGCCATTTTTGGTCACCTGCCATTTCTCGTCCTTTGACTTTGGTCAAAAGTTGACCTTTGACTGGTCAAATGTTGACCATTGATACTTTGACTTTTGTCCACGTGTCATGCACCTATTGGAGAGCTGGTGGGGGCTTGTCCCCCTACCAGAACCTGGCAAGGAGGAGGGTGCACGCCACCCTTGGCGTGTGCCCAAGTTGGAGGCGCCCAGGAGTCCCTGTTGGATAAGGACTCCATCTCCTTTTTGGATTTCGATTAGAGTTCTCCTAAGAACCAACTTTGACTGGTCTTAGGCGCCATCTAAGGAGAAATCCAAGGGACTCTATTTCCATCAATCAGATTTAGATCTGATTTTACAAAGGATTGTGATTGGTTGGGAAGAAGAGGAGTTGGATCACAGCATAGTCTATAAATAAGACCCTACGCCCAACTCAAAAAGCATTGAAAAATTCCCATGCCCCAAGGCTTCCTCTCTCCTCCTCCTCCATGCCAAGCCCACCTTCTCTCTCTCCTCTCCATGCCCAAAGGAGTTTGGGACCTTAGTTGGTGCAATCCAGATGAGAGAAAGGCGACAGAAAGCTAGAAGGCTGCGCTGCTGCAAAGGACAACTGCTGATCTTCAAAAGGTATTTTGAAGATCCTCCAGATTAGATCCAGATCTAATTTTGGAGATGTGATAGAGAAGAAGAGGATCTCCAGATCTAGCCTGAGTGGATACCAGTAGAGGCCAGGCACTTGCGTGGCTAGATCCAGAACCTTCCGCTGCTTACAGGATCATCAATGGGTAATAGGATTACCCACTTCAAGATAAATTAAATTAAATTAAATTTATTTAAATTTATTTTAATTATTAAAATAATAAGAATTAGATTTAAAATATTTTAAATCTAATTTAGATTAAAAAAAAAATTTTAAAATATATCTCTTGATCTGATCAGATCTGAACGAACCTGGTCCGGGAAATCAGATTTTCCCTTCAACTGGTATCAGAGCCAAGGTTCTAAAGTATTTAGATCTGATTTTAAATTTATTTTAATTAAAAATAAATAATTTTAGATGTCACATGAGATGTGATCAGATCTAAAATTAGAAAAAATTAAAATTAAATAATTTGGATCTAAGATTAGAAAATATGCATGACTAGTTCTAAAATAGAATAGTTCTATAGAATAGTCTTGCATGTTTTTCAATTTAATTTGATTAAATCATATTTTAGATCTATTTATTTACTATTTTTTGATATTATAATTATTATAATAACATCTAAAAAATAGTAAATAAAAATTATTTAATTTTAAACATCATATGAGATATGATTGATGCATGTCTAGACTAGTTGTAGAATAGTTCTACATAGTTGTCTAGATTAGAATTTATTTTGATTAGATCAATTTAAATTTAATTTTTTAGATTATTATGAGATAATTTAGATCTGAAAATATGCATGATTCAATACATGAGATGTATGCAAAATATGCCATGATTAGATCTAATTTGTATATTAGATATATGATATAGATCTAAAACTATTTTGTAGCATTGCATGCTCCTGATTAAGGCATTCCTCTTGGCCGTCTGGTCATAAGAATGAAGAAAGATTTAAAAGCCCTCTCCTCCCATCCGATGGGGTATTCTTATGATGTGTAGAGGTGCTGCGTATTCATCCTTAATCAGAAATCCAAAACTTACTTTTTGCAAAATCCTAGATCCTGAAACCCTAGGATTTATTATACATATTTTATTTATGAACCCTACTTAATTAAAAATTAAGATTATGAAATATTAATTAGGTCTAAAATTAAGAATTTAAAATCTAAGACATATTCATAATACTAGGTTCGGGCTTGGATAGCTCAATTAGGTCTAAGTGGTTGATCAAACCAAATCAAGAGTTGGTTAGATGAGATCAATAATGCTTAAATTGACCAGCTTAATAGGATTAAGTCTGGGTCAAGATCGAGTCACGAAATCAAAGCAAGACCTAATTAGGCTCAGAGGTTAGAGTCTGGATTGTAGGCTAACCCAATTGGTTCTGGCTCAATAATTTGGTGTCTAAGGTAAGTTTGGCACACACAACCGACTGGTTTTTAATTGGGAGCTATTCGACCTGAATGCGTTCTTGTATGAGTTAATGGCATATCCCTTCCACTGGTCTCACTTACCTGGCCATATCTTTGACAACAGTCTGATCTGAGGTGGTCATAATTCGAGCTAACCATGCCACTAGGTTAGTCATAATTGTTATGGACTATGACAAGTCTAGTTTAATGAGACCTGAATCAATTCTCCCTAAGAAAAGATTAAGTCTGAGGGTCTTCCACCATTGTAGATGTGCGGGCCCTTCCCGGGGTTGATTGTTCTCGGCTGGATACAGTGGCTCAGTTGCACCGAAAGATGCAACCATGTCTATTAGGCATTGGATGCTATGGGCTGGAGGATGAGTTGGGCTCAATATTCTGGATACGGTGAGAGACTCAATTAGGAATCCAGTCTATGCAAATGGTGGGTCTGACTTAACTAAGGAGTGGATCAATATTCTGGATACGGTGAGATTCATGAATTAGAGACCAAGTTTGGGTGCACCATGATTAGAGAATCATTGAACAAGAGTTGTTCACTCATTGGCTAACCCATCACCAATAACTGTTAGGTGAGGTGATGAGTCAGTTGGTGAGACCGCACCACCCACTAGAAATCATTAATCGTGGAGATTTTCGCATCTCTACAGAGGGAGTGTAGGGATCCGAGAAAATAGTGGGAGCTAATTTGTTTAAAAATAAAATTCTAAATAAATTGGTCAAGTCATAATTACAGTATCTAACTAGAATCTTTGACTCTCTACAAAAAAATGTCTGCGTCCAACCCATTGGCACGTATCCTGGACACACATAGACTGACCGGACCCAATTATAAAGATTGGCTCAGGAACTATAAAATTATTTTGGGTTTCGAGAAGTTAACCCATGTATTGGACCAGGACCCTCCCACCTTACCAGCCCGTCCATCCACTGAACAGAGAGCATCTCTGAAAAAATGGATAGACGAAGATAATAAGGCCAGATATTACATGTTGGGCTCGATGTCTGATGAGCTCCAGCGCCAACATGAAGATATCGGGACTGCTCGCCAAATGTTGGCTCACCTGCAGGAGATGTTTGGTGAACAGAGTCGCGCAGCCAAGTATCAAGTCACGAAATGACTTTTTAAGGCTAAGATGCATGATGGGCAGTCAGTCCAAGATCACTGTCTGATGATGATCAAGGACTTGGAAGAGCTTGAGAAGCTCGGTGTGAAGTTAGACTTGGATCTGCAGAATGATATTATTCTGCAATCCTTGACTGATGCATATGGGCAATTCATCATGAATTACCACATGCATAAACTTCAAAATTCCTTGGCCGAATTAATGAATATGCTGGTCACCGCTGAGCTTTCTATGAAAGGTTCTAAAGGCTCAGTTCTTGCTATGGAATGGACTTCTTCCAAAAGAAAGTCTTATGGAAAGAAAAAGAAGTCTGTGAAAAAGCAGAAGGTGGAAGGAGCAAAGAAGAAGAAGGCAGAGCCGAAAAAGAAGGCCTGATGTCAAAGGAAAGTATTTCCATTGCAACAGCGACGGCCATTGGAAGCGGAACTGCCCTACTTACCTGGCCACCCTGAAGAACAAGAAGGAAGGTCCTTCTGGAGGTATGCTCGTTATTGAGTCTAACCTTACGGATTTCTTCTGCATCCAGTTGGGTGCTTGACTCTGGTTCTAGTGCTCATCTGTGCACTTTCATGCAGGGTCTTGAGGATAGCAGGAGGCTGAGGGATGGAGACATGATCCTACGCATCGGTAATGGAGCAAGAGTTGCTGCAGTAGCCGTGGGAACATACCCTCTTCGATTACCATCTGGTTTAGACTTAGTTTTGAAAGACTGTTATTATGTGCCTGCAGCTAGCAGGAATTTGATTTCTGTTTCATGCTTAGCACTAGAAGGCTATGTGATTACCTTCTTTAAGGACCATTGTAACATTCTTTATGAAAGAAATAAAATTGCAAATGGTTTTCTTATTAATGGTCTTTATCAGCTACATATTGATGTACCTATTCTAACTATCGAGCAAAACGTAAATGCCAAACGACCTAGGGATAGTCCAAATGATAGAGTATCTATGGCACCTGAGATTAGGTCATATAGCAGAAGATAGGATCAACAAATTGGAGAAAAATGGGCTATTGAGTCCATTGACTTCTGAGTCATATCCAACTTGTGAATCTTGTCTTCAAGGCAAAATGACTAAACTCCCTTTTGTTAGGACATGGGGAGAGGGCCACAGATCTCCTTGCCCTAGTACATACTGATGTGTGCGGCCCATTTGATGTGCCGGCTAGAGGCAATTTTGTCTACTTCATTACCTTTACCGATGATCTGTCTAGGTATGGGTATGTGTATCTTATGAGACACAAGTCTGAAGCTTTTGAAAAGTTCAAAGAATTCAGACATGAAGTAGAAAAACAAACTGAAAAACCCATTAAGGTTCTTCGATCAGATCGAGGAGGTGAATACCTTAGCCGGAATTCCTAGACTATCTCAAGAAAAATGGCATAGTCTCTCAATGGACTCCACCAGGAACACCTCAACTCAACGGGTTTCAGAACGGAGAAATCGGACCCTATTAGATATGGTTCGATCCATGATGAGCTTCACAGACCTCCCTGATTTTCTTTGGGGACATTCATTGTTAACTTCAATTTATCTACTGAATAGGGTTCCCTCTAAAACCGTTCCTACCACACCGTATGAGATATGGCACGGTAAGAAACCAAGTCTGAGTCATCTCAGAATTTGGGGTTGTCCGGCTCATGTCAAAAGACAACAAGCGGACAAGTTAGAGTTTAGGTCCTTTCAGAGCTCGATTCATAGGATATCCTAAAGAGTCATTAGGATACTATTTCTACATTCCAGAAGACCACAATGTGATTGTGAGTCGACATGCCATCTTTCTTGAAAAATAGTTTATTCAAGATAGCGGCATTGGAAAGCAGATTAAGCTTGATGAGAAAGTCTCACAAGTACAACGAGCTAAGGACCAATTGGAACCAAATCAGGTTGAGCCAATAAGAACACTACCTCCTCCACCTCGTAGATCGGAAAGAGTTTTCCATCCCCCTGAAAGATACTTAGGTATTATTTCAGAGGAAGTAGAGAAAATGTTCCTCGTAGGTAATGGTGCTCATGGTGATGATCCCAAAACTACAACGAGGCGATATCAGATATCGACTCCGAGAAATGGCTAGAGGCAATGCAGTCAGAAATTGACTCGATGCACTCAAACCAAGTCTGGACCTTGGTAGATCCACCAGAAGGTATAGTACCTATTGGGTGTAAATGGATCTTCAAGAGAAAGATTGGTGCAGATGGGAATGTGGAGACATTCAAGGCTAGACTAGTGGCAAAAGGTTATAGTCAACGCGAAGGCATTGACTATCAGGATACCTTTTCCCAGTGGCTATGCTAAAATCCATCCGCACATTGCTTGCCGTTGCAGCCTATTTCGATTATGAAATATGGCAAATGGACGTGAAAATGGCATTCTTAAATGGATATCTTGAGGAAGATATCTATATGGAACAGCCGCTAGGTTTCACATCCAGTGATACTGATCACAAGGTTTGCAAGCTGCAAAGGTCCATATATGGACTTAAGCAAGCATCTCGGAGCTGGAACACTCATTTCAATGATGTGATCAAAATGTTTGGTTTCATCAAAAATGAAGAGGAACCGTGTGTCTTCAAAAAGGTCAGTGGGAGCGCTGTTGTCTTCCTCGTATTGTACGTGGATGACATCCTCCTTATTGGGAATGATATTCCCATGTTGACGACAGTCAAAATATGGTTGTCCAAGGAATTCTCCATGAAAGACCTAGGTGAAGCATCCTTTATTCTAGGAATTAAGGTCTATAGGGATAGACCGAATAGGATGCTAGGACTTTCACAGAAGATGTACATAGAGGAAGTACTAAAGAGGTTTAGTATGGAAAACTCTAAGAGGGGATTAATACCCTTCAGACATGGTATTCATCTTTCCAAGAAGATGTGCCCTAGCACACCTGAGGAAATAGAATGCATGAGCAAGATCCCTTATGCTTCTGCAATAGGGAGCCTCATGTATGCCATGCTATGTACACGACCTGATATAGCCCATGCTGTGAGTGTCACAAGCAGATATCAGTCAAATCCAGGTGAAGAACACTGGACTTCTGTGAAATGTATCCTTAAGTACTTGAGAAGAACTAAGGATATGATGTTGGTCTTTGGTAATGGAGAACTCCAAGTCCAGGGATACACAGACTCGGATTTCATGTCCGATATAGATGATCGAAAGTCGACATCTGGGAGTCTGTTTGTGTGCAATGGTGGTGCTGTCAGCTGGAAAGAGTTCCAAGCAAATCGTGATAGCAGATTCCACCATGGAAGCAGAATATATCGCTGCATCAGAGGCTGCGAAGGAAGCATTCTGGTACAAGAAGTTTGCTGCAGAAATTGGAGTAATGCCATCAGATGCCATTCCTCTATACTGCGACAACAATGGCGCCATAGCCCTTGCTAAGGAGCCGAGGTCTCACCAAAAATCCAAGCACATTGAGCGGCGATACCACCTCATCCATGATTACCTCGAGAAGGGTTACGTCGAGGTCAAGAGAGTCAACTCCACAGATAATGTGGCAGACCCACTTACAAAATTGTTGGGCCAGCAGAAGATCGAAGCCCACCTTGAGAAGATGGGACTTAGACTTGTAGCCAATTGGCTTTAGGACAAGTGGAAGATTGTTAGATATATGTGCCCTAGAAGCCAGAATTGGCTGACACTTGTAATACACTTCTAGGGGCAAAATTATAATTTTGACTAAAATCAATAAAATGGGTTATTTTCTATCACATATGTGTATTTAGTGTCTGTGATACATCCTTTGAGTTAATGGTAATGATAATTCATATTTTCAAGAGTTGAAAATTTAAGACATGAATAATCATTATTAACTCATAAAATGCTCCCGACCATAGGATCATCACGAGGATGGTGATTGATCCGAAAGGTTGGTGTACAATCGCTTCTCTTTAGTAGATGAGTCTTGAGTCTACGGTGTGGAGACACCGGAGCGAGAGTACAGGTACTCGTTAGAGAACGAGGGCACTGAGCGTGACCACCTCGAGTAGTCATTAGGAAGTCTACCTTCTCGTCAATGACTGACTCGATGCTGCAGTAGTGTGTCTGGTTCTTTGACCTGAGGTGCATCGGCAGTTCACCTTGAGGGTGTTATAGTTTGACTACACCATTACTCGATCTCCTAGCCATACGGAATCCTGAGGTGTATGTTGGCTATAGCATGTTCATTGTAGGAACTGGATTGCATCAAGATGGAATCTATCTACCTCGGTGGTAGAGGAGCAGCCCTATGATGATCATGAGAATCAAGTCCTAGAAGCCCATGGCCATGGCAGAGTGAAATAATAGAAAGAGTTTCTATTTAGCTTTTCACACCAAACCTGAATCGAATGATTACATCATATGACAGAAACTAGGGTTTGACGAGTTCACCTTAACCCTAATCTGATCGGGAGCTCAAGATAGAAGAACTTAATCACACAGGTAGCTGCACCAAGAGGTTCGCATTCAGCTCTGATGGGTTGCCACCATATACTGCTAGGTGTCACTGGTGGATTTTGGGAGCAATTAGAATGATTTAGATGATCGATCATTCTAGCTATTCGAATCAAAAGAGTTCTGATCCATCGAAAGGAGTTTCGATGATGTCGATGATAGAGATCATGACATATCCCATTACCATACAGAACTGAACCTAACTGGGTCACACAAACAAGGGTTTGAATCTGGTGATCATCAATTGAACTGATCCAGTTCAATTGATCTGAATGAGATTCAATTAGGTTCAAGAAAATCGTGCTAGCACTCGATTGAACCTAACGTTCTTCTTTTACTATCATAAATAGGTTATCCTGACTGAGCCAAAAGAGTTTGTGCTCGATCAAAGGCCTTCACTTGGTTTGACTGGAGCTTATCCACATCAGAAAAGGTTGTTTTATTTTGTAAGACATTACCTACCATTTTTGGTCACCTGTCATTTCTCGTCCTTTGACTTTGGTCAAAAGTTGACCTTTGACTGGTCAAATGTTGACCATTGATACTTTGACTTTTGTCCACGTGTCGCACACCTATTGGAGAGCTAGTGGGGGCTTGTCCCCCCTGCCATAACCAGACAAGGAGGAGGGCACACGCCACCCTTGGCGTGTGCCCCCACGTGTCGCACACCTATTGGAGAGCGAGTGGGGGCTTGTCCCCCTGCCATAACCCGACAAGGAGGAGGGCACACGCCACCCTTGGCGTGTGCCCCCACGTGTCGCACACCTATTGGAGAGCTAGTGGGGGCTTGTCCCCCTTCCATAACCCAACAAGGAGGAGGGCACACGCTACCCTTGGCGTGTGCCCAAGCAAGAGGCGCCCAGGAGTCCCTGTTGGATAGGGACTCCATCTCCTTTTTGGATTCCGATTAGGGTTCTCCTAAGAACCAAGTTTGACTGGTCTTAGGTGCCATCTAAGGAGGAATCCAAGGGACTCTATTCCCACCAATCAGATTTAGATCTGATTTTACAAAGGGTTGTGATTGGTTGGAAAGAAGAGGAGTTGGATCATAGATAGTCTATAAATAAGACCCTACGCCCAACTCAAAAAGCATTAAAAAATTTGCATGCCCCAAGGCTTCCTCTCTCCTCCTCCTCCATGCCAAGACCACCTTCTCCCTCTCCTCTCCACACCCAAAGGAGTTTGGGATCTTAGTTGGTGCAATCCAGATGAAAGAAAGGCGACAGAAAGTTAGAAGGCTGCGCTACTGCAACGGACAACTACTGATCTTTGAAAGGTGTTTTGAAGATCCTCTAGATCAGATCCAGATTAGATTTTTGGAGACGTGATAGAAAAGAAGAGGATCTCCAGATCCAGCCTGAGTGGATACCAGTAGAGGCCAGGCACTTACGTGGCTAGATCTAGAACCTTTTGCTGCTTACAGGATCATCAACGGATAATAGGATTACCCAGTTCAAAAAAAATTAAATTTGATTTAATTTATCTGAATTTATTTTAATTATTAAAAGAATAAGAATTAGATCGAAAATATCTTAGATTTGATCTAGATTAAATAGAAAATTTTTAAAATATATCTCTTGATCCGATCAGATCTGAACGAACCTGGTCCGAAAAATCAGGATTTTCCTTCAAGAACAATTCTCAATCATTGATTAACCATCTGATCTGGTTGCAATCTCTAATATATGTAACATCATAGATTCAAACCTAAGTCACCAGCATAGAAATCAATTTCTGTACCAATCAAAATAACAATCTAGCAATGATTCCCAACGTCCGAATAGGTCGAATGTATGCAAAGCAAGATTCTTAGAATCTTGGCCCATGGTTATCATATAATTCATCCCTTTGACCAATAATGCTCAAAACGACTTTGAGTACGCTATCAGCACTCATACAAGTCATCTCTATTGTGTCTCAAAATTTTGCAAATCTCATGACTCCTCATGAGGATTATCCAGGCCTAGGTTTTGCTAAATTGAAATACAATGAGTTATTTTCTTTCTAAAGTTAATCAGGAGTGGTCAATCTCATCTTTACTCATACACTGACTTCATAAGTACTTGATTCTATCCAAAAACCTTTTGAACCTATATTAGAAATACAAGTAGTATGGCACCAAAATATAGTGAGTTGCTTGCAAGTTACCATGATGATCTCAGATCAGAGGAACACTTATACCCATTGGCCTTAGCTTGCTACTCTTGATAGTAGAGTAATACACTGATCATGTTCAATGTAGATGTACTCCTACATCTCACCTGGATGCCATACCAGTATCTTCACACCACTTAGTTACAAAGACAACCAATGCATATGGCATATAGCGACCTAAACTCGATAAGTTATCATCTTTATTAATAACTTATTATTTGATCATAAATAATTTATGAACTATCCAATAAATTCTTCTTTATTGATTGATTATAGTTTTAAGAACTTCATCATAATTTAGAAGTTTATTTGAGAAAGATAGAGCTTTTATAATGAACCAGCCAAATAACTATTATTATTAGATAATTCATATACTAATTTCAATCATCTACCACTTAGATGATTGGCTTTAGGATGCATTTTCCAACAACTTCCACTTGGACTAAAGCCAATCAGAATGATATCAAATATCCTATCTTCCACCTGAGTTCGTAGAACTTCTTAGTTTCGAGGCCTTAGCAAATGGGTCAATCAAGTTCTCTTTTTTAATCAATCTTTCAAAGATCGATGTCTCCCTGATCTAAAATCAAAGGTGATAGCGATGCAGTACTGGTCCTTTGATTTTTTAGCCTGAGCCATGGCTCCAATGCTACGATAGGATTGGACCATCGATAGAGGGTGCCACTCCTATGAACCTCAATAACTACACAACTTACATGGCAGCATCATATGCCACAATGTACTCTATATTATTAAATAAATAGGCTACAGTATCTTACTTGAAATCTTTTCGGTAGATTGCTCCTGCAATTAGGATATGATCCAACATTCTCTTATTGTCATCTTGATCTGACTAAAATCAAAACATCCACATATTTTAAGTCAGTACTTTCATATTTGAGTCATTAAATCTTAGTATTTTTCAAATACTTAAGGATTATCTATACAATCTTTCAGTGGTTCTCACTTAGATCAGACTGATATTTGCTCACTATCCTTAGTGAGTATACCATATCTGATCTTGAACATGAAAAAATTAAATGACAGCCAAACCTTTATTCCTTGCAATGTTGAAATGCCATTTTCAATTAGGAGAATTTCATCCACAGACAACATAAGAAATAACACTACATAATATTTTGCCCACTTACAAATGTAGGGTTTGTCTTTATTCATAACAAAGACACTCGTTCAAAATGTATATTTCGAAACTAAGATAATAGTCAAACGGACTTTACAGATCTTTACCTTTCCGTCTGTGCTACTCTGATCTTTTTGAAAATTCATTCACATCTAATAGATTTTATTCCTTCAGGTGAATCAACTAGTGTCCACACACTATTGATTTTCATGGACTTCAATTTGGATTACGTGGCTCTAAGCCATTTCTCAGAGTCAGACCACTACATTGCATCTCTATAGATGATTGGATCTTTATTGTTCTCATCGAGCTTAACAAGATTGCCATCTCGGACCTAGATACTGAAATATCTATCTGGCTAATGTGGTACTTTGCCTGATCTCCTTAAAGGTGCTACTTTAATGGACTTTGAGTTTGATCTGATAAAATCTAATTCTATAGGTTTACTAGATTGTGTCGATTCATTTTCTACTAATCAAACTTCACCAAGTTCAACTTGATAGGCATTAGTTCCTTCTCTAAGGAACTTCTTTCCAAAAGGAATGCGCTACTATTGATAAACATCTTATGTTCTTCAGCATGGTAGAATTATTAATAACCCTTAAATACATATTGGACCAAGATCCAAATTTATCTATATGCAAGCCTATAACATAGGCTGATCAATCCTAACCCCAAAAGTGAGAGAGTCTAGGTCTATGCTTGATCCATATCCCATATGGAGTCTTTATAATAGATTTACTCGGCATAAATATTCAGAGTAAAACTAGTAGTCATAAGAGCACAACCCTAAAATAGACAGACAAGTGAACCCTATCATGGATTGAACCATATCTAGCAAAGTTCAATTTCTCCTTTCAGATACACTATATTTTTAAAAAAAATCCACTGAGAGAGAATCCTAATCTTTCGTAGATATGTCATAAACTTACTGGATAAGTATTCGCCTCTTCGATCTGATCAAAAAGATCCAATACTATTTTTAGTTTATTTTTTTATTTTATTATTAAATCATTTGAATATTTCAAATGATTCAAGCTAGATGCATCCATGTCTAGGTAGGTCATCTATAATGAAATATTAATATCTTTCTCTAGCATTTGAGTTCATAGGTCCACATACATCACTATGTATGAGACTTAGAACTTTATCGACTCCATCTTTCTAGTAAAAGGTGACTTTGTCATCTTTCTAAGAAGATAAGATTCATAGGCTATCAATGATTAACAATCATTGATGTCAAGATTTCTCTCTCAAACTAACTTGTTTATCTTGTTCTTGTCAAGATGACTAATCCTATAATGCCAAAGATAGACATCCATGACATAATCTAACTTGGATGTTTATTAAATATGTACATTACACTTAACAGACTTTATAAATATTAAATATCATTTCTTTATTATCCCATTATTTTAATATTATTCATCATAATATTATAATAATTTTTTTTATTGATAAATGACAATCATCTCTGACCAAAAGACCAACAAAGATCATATTTATCATAAACAATGGATAATAATGACAATCACTCAAAATGACATCTATTGAAAATAAGATTGATAATTTCTAAAGCTAGGATTGGAACAGGACTTTCATCCCAAACGTTCAGAAATTTCTTATCATTTTCAAACATTTCACTTACCTATAGTCCTTGCAATAAATTGCATAGGACTATGGGTATCCAATATCCAGATAGTAGAATTTTAAACAGAGAAATTTTAAGATATTATCATATAATATCCTTGATGAGCAACTCTTACTCCTTTCTCTTGCTTAGCCTGTTATGGTCAAGGAAAGCAAGATAATTCTTCTTTCTATGATCCTGCTTCTAACATTAGAAGCACTATGCCTGATTTGGATCAATTTTGGACTAATTATTTTGATTAGACTTAGAAGTCCCAGTACGAACCCATTTATACTGCTGAACCAAATTCAACTTTTGATACTAATTATTGAAGTTAGGTCCCATAAGTCATCACTATCTAACAATGATAGGAGCAATTATGGTTTAGCTTTATTTTGAAAAAAGAGAATAATGACCTAAGTATATGAATTATTTTAAGTCTAGCGAATTGAACTTTAGTCTTTAGGTTCTCCCACTATTTTATTCAAATCGGTAGCCTCTGCCTCCAATTCAAAGAATTATTTTAAATTTTTAGTAGATACTAGAATCCACATAGACTACACACAAGTCCAACTATTGTTGGTCAACCCATGTACATCTAAGGATAGGTTCATAATCAATTATTTCTTCAAACAACTTCTAGTAATTTAATTTTGCTCCAGAAACCTAATCAGTAGGCTAGGGCCTCCACTATAAGGATCTAATTAGGTCCAACCAATAATATGACTATATTTGGTGCATCTAACCAAAAAATAATTAGGTCCAACTATGGTTGGTCAACCTAACCACTATTAGAGAGATACATCCAAATCATCATATGATGAATGATAATTCCATTAGTCAACAAGCACCAGGCCTATGGGCCTCTAATGATTATTGAGTTAATGGATCCATTATCAAATATCTTAATGGAAGGCTATGACTTAGTTATCTTCATAACTTTATTATTTTAAGGATCTAATAATTTTAAAGGATTTAAATTATTTATGATTTAAGAATAGAAAGAACATGGACCAATTTGCTCCTACTGACTTCACCAAGTCAAGTTCTCCCACTAACTTCTCAAGTCTTTGATAAGGATTAGGATCAATATCAATCCATGGGCACCTAGATCAGTCTCACTGAATAAAATTAGTCTCACTAATTTTCTATGTGACATGGATTAGCATGAATCAATGAACAACCTAATCAAGACCCGATTAATCACATTGACCAGATAAGTGAGATCGATGGGACGGTCTGCCAAGGCTTGCCTTAGACATCATAAAAAATGGCCAGATAAGTGGGCTGTCAATTAAAAACCACCAGTCTAAAAATGTCAGACTTACCTTAGATATCAATCGATTTATCAGTTTTGATTTGGTCTACCTAAAAACTCATCCTTGACCATTGAGCCACGATCAGTATCCATTTGTTAGATGTATGGACTTTGATCAACTACAACTATTGAATTGACCTATAGAAATGACCTAATCCTAATTAACTATTAATTAGATTTGATTAATTTCTTAACTTAGTCTATATTTAATTTAACCCTAGATCTAACCCAGTTAAGGACCTAATTAAAACTAACCATTTATCCTTTAACCCATGTTTTATGAAATTATCTTAGGATCTTTAAATCACAAACCTAGATCCTAAACAATCACTTAATTTTTAATTAAGTTCAAAGCTTATGAGTTTGGATTTATGGAACCTCAGAACTAATTTCTGACTTAATCATTTAAAATATTTTTAAATTATAAATAGTTTACATTGAATCATATTCAATATATGATTTTAGATCTGATTTATTTTAATATTTTGATCATGTCTTAGGGTTTTGAATTTAGGATTTTCAGAAAGTAAATTCTCAATTTAAATTTTATAAAATAAATATATCATATATATTTCAAATTCAAAATAAAAGATACATATCAACATATGCAACAATAGGATCTAGATCTAAACAAAAAACACATTACATGGATCAAATCATATGCCATTTAAATTTAGATTTAAAATCTAAAAATAAATCATAAATCATTTTAGATCTCATCTAACTTATTTATGATTTAGGTTATTCAGGTTAGCATATACTAGAAAAATCTCTCCACTATAAGGAGTAAACCTTACACCAGGAAAACCTTATAATCAGTATATCCGACCCGATATTATTTAGATCTAATATAAATAATCTAAAATAGATCTAATATCTATTTAATTTTAGATTTAAAATCATAAAATTAAATCATAAAATTATTTATATTATATCTAATTTATTCATAATTTATACATAGATCAACACATACTCGGACAACCTCTCCACTATAAGAAATAAATCTTACAGCAGGACAACCTTATAATCAATATGTGCGATCTTTAAAATTTTATTTTTAAATTTATCTTAATACAAACATGATCATATTATAATAGAATCTAAATACTCTGATACCACTATTAGAAAATATGTAGGATTTTATGTTTGAATTTTAAAATATTTTTGAAATAAATTATGGTGAAAGATGTAGATTAAACTATTTAATCTATAAAAGCATGTAATCAAATTACTAAACTCTACATCTATGATCTATAACATGTCATAATGTATGCATAAATCTGAAAATAAAAGTTTTGGTATTGATCAAATCAATACCTTAGATCTTGAACAATTATAGATCTAAACCTAAATCGCATCTAGGTAAGAGAAGAGATCAAATCTCTTACCTTCATACAGATCGAGAACTCTATAATTGATTTTTTTTATTATCTTTAGAGCCGCACATACATCTGACCTCTACAAAAAGTCCACACGAGGCTGCAACATAAATCGAAGATTTGTTGAACGAAGATTCGCCCAAAGTGCTAACTTCTTGCGGATATCTTTTGATGGTTAATCTATAAAAAAAAAATTTTGGATCTCTTGGGAACTCCAAGAGATAAAGAACATAAGGAGGAACAAGGAAGTAGTCTAATCTTTGGATCTTCCAAAAATTAGAAACAAATACATATGAAAAAAGCCCTAAGAGAAGATAAATCTTTTCTTTTAGGACATCAACGATTGATGTCCTGAAAACATTTCTATGTTAGGACAAGAGGAGACCTTCTCCTTTATATTTTTTCCATGTTTCCAGATCTAAAATTATCAAATTTTTCTCATTAAAAAATCCCACAAAAATATGAAGAAGAAGGGTTCTCAAAGAAATCCTAAGAGAAGACCTTCTTCTCTTCTTCTTCTCTCATTAGGACATGATCAGATCATGTCCAAAGGTGATCTTCATGCCCCAACACCTTAGAGCACACATCCCCATACCCTCTTCCTCTCTCTCTCTCTTAGATCTTTATCATATAAAAATATAGGAAGGAGTAAGAAAGAAAATACTTAAAAGAAAAATACAAGAAGACAATCTTCTCTTTCCTTTGTTTTCATCAAGACATGAACTTTTCATGTCCAAATGAAATACTTTTCTCCAAGGATATAGATGCCTCAAACCACCATGCCCCCTCTTTTCTTTTCTCTATTTTACCATGGAAAATCTGATGTTTCTCATGTCCTCCTTCAACAAAATAGCGCCCATCAAAATAAACCTTTGAGTAGGTCAAAAGACCAAGTCAAGAAGGAAACTAGGGAAGAGTTTGGGGGGCGTCCAACTCTTGGATGCCTCCCTAAATATTTTTACATGGAATTCTAGCAAATGATGCCCAAAAGGAGCAATCAAATGGTGCACAAAAATCTGGTAAGCATTGATTTTTATTGGCATAAGGAAGGAGCGAGAGTCCCAATCCAACTGGAATTCTTCTTATTTGACTAGATCAAAACTATTTTAAATCTAATTCAAATTAAATTAAATCTAACCTAATTAAAGATGATCCTAATTAAATTAGAAGTCTAATTAAATTAGATTAAATTATATTTAATTTTGATTTAAATTCTAACTCAATTAGAAATTAGGTGCACTCAAATTCTAATCCAAATAGAAATTATTTTTCTTGCAATTAGCTTATCCAATAAACTAATTAAACTTAATCTAATTAAGTCCAAATCAGTTCTAATTAAATTTAATTCAATTAGAATTGATCTCAGCCTAATTCGTCAATCAGATTGAGCCAATTAGCAATCTAATTGCTAATCGATCCTCCTACATACTTGTATTAGGTCAAACATTAATTGCATTGAATATTTGATCTTAGAACGATTCTCAATAATCGATTAACCATCTGATCTAGTTACAACTTCTAATGTGTGTGACCCTATAGGTTCAAACCTAAGTCGGTAGCATAGAAATCAATTTTTGTACCAATCGAAGTAACCATCTAGTAATGGTTCCCAACATCCGGATAGTTTGAATATATGTAAAGCAATATTCTTAGAATCCTGGCCTATGGTTACTATATAATTCATTTCTTTGACCAATAATGCTTAAGACGACTTTGAGCATACTATCAATACTCATACAAGTCATCTCTATTATATCTCAAAATTTTGCAAATTTCATGACTCCTCAAGAGAATTATCCAGGCCTAGATTTTGCTAAATTAAAATACAATGAGTCATTCTCTTCCTGAAGTTAATCAAGAGTGGTCAACCCCATCTTGACTGACACACCGACTTCATAAGTACTTGACTATATCCAGAAACCTTTCAAACCTATATTAGAAATACAGGTAGTCCGGCACCAAAGTATAGTGAGTTACTTGCAAGTCACCATGGTGATCTCAGGTCAAAAGGATGCTTATATCCATTAGCCTTAGCTAGCTATTCTTGATAGTAGAGTGCTTCACTGATCACGTTCAGTGCAAATGTACTCTTACATCTCACCTGGATGCCATACCAGTATCTCTACACCACTTGGTTATGAGGATAATCAATGCATATGGCATACAGCTGTTAGATATATGTGCCCTAGAAGCCAGAATTGACTGACACTTGTAATACACTTCTAGGGGTAAAATTATAATTTTGATTAATATCAATAAAATGGGTTATTTTCTATCACATATATGTATTTAGTGTCTGTGATACATCCTTTGAGTTAATGGTAATGATAATTCATATTTTCAAGAGTTGAAAATTTAAGACATGAATAATCATTGTTAACTCATAAAATGCTTCCGACCATAGGATCATCACGAGGATGGTGATTGATCCGGAAGGTTGGTGTACAATCGCTTCTCTTTAGTAGATGAGTCTTGAGTCTATGGTATGGAGACACCGGAGCGAGAGTATAGGTACTCGTTAGAGAATGAGGGCACTGAGCGTGACCACCTCGAGTAGTCATTAGGAAGTCTACCTTCTCGTCGATGACTGACTCGATGCTGCAGTGGTGTGTCTGGTTCTTTGATCTGAGATGCATCGGTAGTTCACCTTGAGGGTGTTATAGTTTGACTACACCATTACTCGGTCTCCTAGCCATATGGAACCCTGAGGTGTATGTTGGCTATAGCATGTTCATTATAGGAACTGGATAGCATCAAGATGGAATCTATCTACATCGGTGGTAGAGGAGCAGCCCTATGATGATCATGAGAATCAAGTCCAGAAGTCCATGGCCATGGTAGAGTGAAATAATAGAAAGAGTTTCTATTTATATTTTCACAAAGGACTTGAAATTGAATGATTACATCATATGATAGAGACTAGGATTTGATGAGTTCACCTTAACCTTAATCTGATCGGGGCTCAAGATAGAAGAACTTAATCACACAAGTAGCTGCACCAAGAGATTTGCATTCAGCTCTGATGGGTTGCCACCATATACTGCTAGGTGTCACTAGTGGATTTTGGGAGCAATTAGAATGATTTAGATGATCGATCATTCTAGCTGTTCGAATCAGAAGAGTTCTGATCCATCGAAAGAAGTTTCGATGATGTCGATGATATAGATCATGACATATCCCATTACTATACAGAACTGAACCTAACTGGGTCACACAAATAAGGGTTTGAATCTGGTGATCATCAATTGAACTGATCTAGTTCAATTGATCTGAATGAGATTCAATTAGGTTCAAGGAAATCGTGCTAGCACTCGATTGAACCTAACGTTCTTCTTTTACTATCATAAATAAGTTGTCCTGACTGAGCCAAAGGAGTTTATGCTCAATCAGATGCCTTCATATGGTTTGACTGGAGGTTGTCCAAGTCAGAAAAGATTGTCTTATTTTGTAGGACATTACCTGCCATTTTTGATCACCTATCATTTCTTGTTCTTTGACTTTGGTCAAAAGTCTACCTTTGACTGGTCAAATGTTGACCATTGATACTTTGACTTCTGTCCACGTATCATGCACCTATTGGAGAGTTGGTGGGGGCCTGTTCTCCTGCCAGAACCTGGCAAGAAAGAGGGTGCACGCCACCCTTGATGTGTGCCCAAGCTGGAGGTGCCCAGGAGTCCTTGTTGGACAGGGACTCCATCTCCTTTTTGGATTTCAATTAGAGTTCTCCTAAGAACCAACTTTGACTGGTCTTAGGCGCCCTCTAAGGAGGAATCCAGGGGGCTCTATTTCCACCAATCAGATTTCAATTTGATTTCACAAAGAGTTATGATTGGTTGGGAAGAAGAGGAGTTGGATCACAGTTAGTCTATAAATAAGACCCTGCGCCCAACTCAAAGAGGAATCTGAATTAATTGAGATCTCTATGCCCCAAGGCATTTTCTCCTCTCCTCCTCCATGCTAAAGTATCTTCTCCCTCTCCTCTCCATATCCAAAAGGATTTTGGACCTTGGTTGGTGCAATCTAGACAAGAAAAAGGCGAGTGAAAGCTAGAAGGCTGCGCTGCTGCAAAGGACGACTGCTGATCTTCAAAAGGAGTTTTAAAGATCCTCTAGATCAGATCTAGATCTAATTTCTAGAGATATGATAGAGAAGAAAAGAATCTCTAGATCCAGTCTAAGTGGATACCGGTAGAGGCCAAGCACCTGCGTGGCTTGATCTAGAACCTTTCGCTGCTTACAGGATCATCAATGGATAATAGGATTACCGACTTCAAGGTAAATTAAATCTGATTTAATTTATCTAATTTTATTTTAATTTCTAAAATAATAATAATTAAATCTAAAATATCTTAGATCTAATCTAGATTAAAGAGAAAAATTTTTGAAATATATCTCTTGATCTGATCAGATCTGAACGAACCTAGTCTGAGAAATCAGGATTTCCCTTCAACTAGAATCTTTGACTAGTGGGAGCTAATTTATTTATAAATAAAATTTTTAAATAAATTGGTTAAGTCATAATTACGATATCTAACTAGAATCTTTGACTCTCTACAGAAAAATGTCTGCGTCCAACCCATTAGCACGTATCCTAGACACACACAGATTGACCAAATCCAATTATAAAGATTGGCTCAGGAACTACAAAATTATTTTGGGTTTCGAGAAGTTAACCCATGTATTGGATCAGGACCCTGCCACCTTACCAGCCCATCCATCTATTGAACAGAGAGCATCTCTGAAAAAATAGATAGATGAAGATAATAAGGCCAGATATTACATATTGGGCTCGATGTCTGATGAGCTCCAGTGCCAACATAAAGATATCGGGACTGCTCGCCAAATGTTGGCTCACCTATAGGAGATATTTGGTGAACAGAGTCGTGCAGCCAAATATCAAGTCACGAAATGACTATTCAAGGCTAAGATGCGTGATGGGCAGTCAGTCCAAGATCACTGTCTGACAATGATCAAGGATATGGAAGACCTTGAGAAGCTCGGTGTGAAGTTAGACTTGGACCTGCAGAACGATATTATTCTGCAATCCTTGACTGATGCATATGGGCAATTCATCATGAATTACCACATGCATAAACTTCAAAATTCCTTGGCCGAATTAATGAATATGCTGGTTACCGCTGAGCTTTCTATGAAAGGTTCTAAAGGCTCAGTTCTTGCTATGGAATGGACTTCTTCCAAAAGAAAGTCTTATGGAAAGAAAAAGAAGTCTGCGAAAAAGCAGAAGATGGAAGGAACAAAGAAGAAGAAGGCAAAGCTGAAGAAGAAGGCTGATGTCAAAGGAAAGTATTTCCATTGCAACAGTGACAGCCATTGAAAGTGGAACTGTCCTACTTACCTGGCCACCCTAAAGAACAAGAAGGAAGGTCCTTCTGGAGGTATGCTCGTTATTGAGTCTAACCTTACGATTTCTTCTGCATCCAGTTGGGTGCTTGACTCTGGTTCTAGTGCTCATCTGTGCACTTCCATGCAGGATCTTGAGGATAGCAGGAGGTTGAGGGATGGAGACATGATCCTACGCATCGATAATGGAGCAAGAGTTGCTGCAGTAGCCGTGAGAACATACCCTCTTCGATTACCATCTGGTTTAGACTTAGTTTTGAAAGACTGTTATTATGTGCCTATAGCTAGCAGAAATTTGATTTCTGTTTCATGCTTAGCACTAGAAGGCTATGTGATTACCTTCTTTAAGGACCACTGTAACATTCTTTATGAAAGAAATAAAATTGCAAATGGTTTCCTTATTAATGGTCTTTATCAGCTACATATTGATGTACCTATTCTAACTATCGAGCAAAATGTGAATGCCAAACGACCTAGGGATAGTCCAAACGATAGGTATCTATGGCACCTAAGATTAGGTCATATAGTAGAAGATAGGATCAACAAATTGGAGAAAAATGGGCTATTGAGTCCATTGACTTTCCGAGTCATATCCAACTTGCGAATCTTGTCTTCAGGGCAAAATGACTAAACTCCCTTTTGTTGGACATGGGGAAAGGGCCACAGATCTCCTTGCCCTAGTACATATTGATGTGTGCAGCCCATTTGATGTGCCGGCTAGAGGCAATTTTGTCTACTTCATTACCTTTATCGATGATCTATCTAGGTATGGGTATGTGTATCTTATGAGACACAAGTCTGAAGCTTTTGAAAAGTTCAAAGAATTCAGACATGAAGTAGAAAAATAAACTGAAAAACCCATTAAGATTCTTCGATCAGATCGAGGAGGTGAATACCTTAGCCAAAAATTCCTAGACTATCTAAAGAAAAATGGCATAGTCTCTCAATGGACTCCACCAGGAACACCTCAACTCAATGGGGTTTCAGAATGGAGAAATCGGATCCTATTGGATATGGTTCGATCCATGATGAGCTTCACAGACCTTCCTGATTTCCTTTGGGGATATTCATTGTTAACTTCAATTTATCTACTGAATAGGGTTCCCTCTAAGACCGTTCCTACCACACCGTATGAGATATGGCACGGTAAGAAACCAAGTCTGAGTCATCTCAGAATTTGGGTTTGTCCGACTCATGTCAAAAGACAACAAGCGGACTGAAGGAAAATCCTGATTTCCCGATCCAGGTTCATCCAGATCTGATTAGATCAAGAGATATATTTCAAAAATTTTTCTCTTGATCTTAATCAGATCTTGATATGTTTCAGATCTGATTCTTATTATTTTAATAAATAAAATAAAATAAGATAAATTAAATCAAATTTAATTTACCTGATTTGGGTAATCCTATTACCCTGTAGATGATCCTGATTGCAGCGGAAGGTTCTGGATCTTAGCCACGCAAGCGCCTGGCCTCTACCGGTATCCACTCAGGTTGGATCTGGAGATCCTCTTATTCTCTATCACATCTCCAAAAATCAGATCTGGATCTGATCTGGAGGATCTTCAAAACTCCTTTTGAAGATCAGCAGTCGTCCTTTTGCAGCAGCGCAGCCTTCTTGCTTTTGATCGCCTTTCTCTTGATCTGAATCGCACCAACTAAATCCAAAACACTTTTGGACGTGGAGAGCAAGGGGAGAAGAGAGTATGGCATGGAGGAAGGAGGGGAGAGGCAGCCTTGGGGCATGGGGAAATCTCTATTGAATTCATTTGACTTCTTGAATTGGGTTGGGCGCAGGGTCTTATTTATAGACTATGCTTGTGATCCAACTCCTCTTCTTCCCAACCAATCACAACCCTTTGTGAAATCAGATCTAAATCTGATTGGTGGGAATAGAGTCCCCTGGATTCCTCCTTAGAGGGTGCCTAAGACCAGTCAAAGTTGGATTCTTAGAAGAACTCTAATTGGAATCCAAAAAGGGAGGATGGAGTCCTTGTCCAACAAGGACTCCTAGGCGCCTCCTACTTGGGCTCACGCCTTCCTTGGCGTGCGCCCTCCTCCTTGCCAGGTTCTGGCAGGGGGACAAGCCCCCACCAGCTCTCCAATAGGTGCATGACATGTGGTCAAAAGTCAAAGTGTCAATGGTCAACGTTTGACCAGTCAAAGGTAGACTTTTGACCAAAGTCAAAGAACAAGAAATGGCAGGTGACCAAAAATGGCAGGTAATGTCTTACAAAATAAGACAACCTTTTCTGACTTGGACAACCTCCAGTCAGACCATAGTGAAGGCCTCTGATTGAGCACAAACTCCTTTGGCTCAGTCAGGACAACTTATTTATGATAGTAAAAGAAGAACGTTAGGTTCAATCGAGTGCTAGCACGATTTCCTTGAACCTAATTGAATCTCATTCAGATCAATTGAACTAGATCAGTTCAATTGATGATCACCAGATTCAAACCCTTGTTTGTGTGACCCAGTTAGGTTCAGTTCTGTATGGTAATGGGATATGTCATGATCTCTATCATCGACATCATCGAAACTCCTTTCGATGGATCAGAACTCTTCTGATTCGAACAGCTAGAATGATCGATCATCTAAATCATTCTAATTGCTCCCAAAATCCACCAGTGACACCTAGCAGTATATGGTGGCAACCCATCAGAGCTGAATGCGAACCTCTTGGTGCAGCTACCTGTGTGATTAAGTTCTTCTATCTTGAGCCCCGATCAGATTAGGGTTAAGGTGAACTCGTCAAACCCTAGTCTCTGTCATATGATGTAATCATTCGATTCGAGTCCAATGTGAAAATCTAAATAGAAACTCTTTCTATTATTTCACTCTGCCATGGCCATGGGCTTCTGGACTTGATTCTCATGATCATCATAGGGCTGCTCCTCTACCACCGAGGTAGATAGATTCCATCTTGATGCAATCCAGTTCCTACAATGAACATGCTATAGCCAACATACACCTCAGGGTTCCATATGGCTAGGAGATCGAGTAATGGTGTAGTCAAACTATAACACCCTCAAGGTGAACTGCCGATGCATCTCAGGTCAAAGAACCAGACACACCTACTGCAGCATCGAGTCAGTCATTGACGAGAAGGTAGACTTCCTAATGACTACTCGAGGTGGTCACGCTCAGTGCCCTCGTTCTCTAACGAGTACCTGTACTCTCGCTCCGGTGTCTCCACACCGTAGACTCAAGACTCATCTACTAAAGAGAAGCGATTGTACACCAACCTTCCGGATCAATCACCATCCTCGTGATGATCCTATGGTCGGGAGCATTTTATGAGTTAATAATGATTATTCATGTCTTAAATTTTCAACTCTTGAAAATATGAATTATCATTACCATTAACTCAAAGGATGTATCACAGACACTAAATACACATATGTGATAGAAAATAACCCATTTTATTAATTATAGTCAAAATTATAATTTTGCCCCTAGAAGTGTATTACAAGTGTCAGCCAATTCTGGCTTCTAGGGCACATATATCTAACAATCTCCCACTTGTCCTAAAGCCAATTGGCTACAAGTCTAAGTCCCATCTTCTCAAGGTGGGCTTCGATCTTCTGCTGGCCCAACGGCTTTGTAAGTGGGTCTGCCACATTATCTGTGGAGTTGACTCTCTTGACCTCGACGTAACCCTTCTCGAGGTAATCGCGGATGAGGTGGTATCGCCGCTCAATGTGCTTGGATTTTCTGGTGAGACCTCGGCTCCTTAGCAAGGGCTATGGCGCCATTGTTGTCGCAGTAAAGAGGAATGGCATCTGATGGCATTACTCCAATTTCTGCAGCAAACTTCTTGTACCAGAATGCTTCCTTCGCAGCCTCTGATGCAGCGATATATTCTGCTTCCATGGTGGAATCTGCTATCACGTTTGCTTGGAACTCTTCCAGCTGACAGCACCACCATTGCACACAAACAGACTTCCAGATGTCGACTTTCGATCATCTATATCGGACATGAAATCCGAGTCTGTGTATCCCTGGACTTGGAGTTCTCCATTACCAAAGACCAACATCATATCCTTAGTTCTTCTCAAGTACTTAAGGATACATTTCACAGAAGTCCAGTGTTCTTCACCTGGATTTGACTGATATCTGCTTGTGACACTCACAGCATGGGCTATATCAGGTCGTGTACATAGCATGGCATACATGAGGCTCCCTATTGCAGAAGCATAAGGGATCTTGCTCATGCGTTCTATTTCCTCAGGTGTGCTGGGGCACATCTTCTTGGAAAGATGAATACCATGTCTGAAGGGTATTAATCCCCTCTTAGAGTTTTCCATACTAAACCTCTTTAGTACTTTCCTCTATGTACATCTTCTGTGAAAGTCCTAGCATCCTATTCGGTCTATCCCTATAGACCTTAATTCCTAGAATAAAGGATGCTTCACCTAGGTCTTTCATGGAGAATTCCTTGGACAACCACATCTTGACTGATGTCAACATGGGAATATCATTCCCAATAAGGAGGATGTCATCCACGTACAATACGAGGAAGACAACAGCGCTCCCACTGACCCTTTTTGAAAACACATGGTTCCTCTTCATTTTTGATGAAACCAAACTTTTTGATCACATCATTGAAACGAGTGTTCCAGCTCCGAGATGCTTGCTTAAGTCCATATATGGACCTTTGCAGCTTGCAAACCTTGTGATCAGTATCACTGGATGTGAAACCTAGCGGCTGTTCCATATAGATATCTTCCTCAAGATATCCATTTAAGAATGCCGTTTTCACGTCCATTTGCCATATTTCATAATCGAAATAGGCTGCAACGGCAAGCAATGTGCGGATGGATTTTAGCATAGCCACTGGGGAAAAGGTATCCTGATAGTCAATGCCTTCGCGTTGACTATAACCTTTTGCCACCTAGTCTAGCCTTGAATGTCTCCACATTCCCATCTGCACCAATCTTTCTCTTGAAGATCCATTTACACCCAATAGGTACTATACCTTCTGGTGGATCTACCAAGGTCCAGACTTGGTTTGAGTGCATCGAGTCAATTTCTGACTGCATTGCCTCTAGCCATTTCTCGGAGTCGATATCTGATATCGCCTCGTTGTAGTTTTGGGATCATCACCATGAGCACCATTACCTACGAGGAACATTTCCTCTACATCCTCTGAAATAATACCTAAGTATCTTTCAGGGGGACGGGAAAACTCTTTCCGATCTACGAGGTGGAGGAGGTAGTGTTCTTATTGGCTCAACCTGATTTGGTTCCAACTTGGTCCTTAGCTCGTTGTACTTGTGAGACTTTCTCATCAAGCTTAATCTGCTTTCCAATGCCGCTATCTTGAATAAACTATTTTTCAAGAAATATGGCATGTCGACTCACAATCACATTGTGGTCTTCTGGAATGTAGAAATAGTATCCTAATGACTCTTTAGGATATCCTATGAATCGAGCTCTAAAGGACCTAAACTCTAACTTGTCCGCTTGTTGTCTTTTGACATGAGCCGGACAACCCCAAATTCTGAGATGACTCAGACTTGGTTTCTTACCGTGCCATATCTCATACGGTGTGGTAGGAACGGTTTTAGAGGGAACCCTATTCAGTAAATAGATTGAAGTTAATAATGAATGTCCCCAAAGAAAATCTGGGAGGTCTATGAAGCTCATCAT
>QRFJ01000390.1:0-37746 GCA_006176705.1 Cocos nucifera | reverse complement strand
AACTTCACTTTAAGCTTCTCAAGCTCTTCCAAGTCCATGATCATCATCAGATAATGATCTTGGACTGACTGTCCATCATGCATTTTAGCCTTAAATAGTCGTTTAGTAACTTGATATTTGGTTGCGTGACTCTGTTCACCAAACAACTCTTGCAAGTGAGCCAACATTTGGTGGGCAGTCTTAATATCTTCATGTTGGTGCTGAAGCTCATTAGACATCAAGCCCAACATATAGTATCTGGCCTTATTATCTTCATCCATCCATTTGTCAAGAGACGCTCTCTGTTCAGTGAACGAACGAGCTGGTAAGGTGGGAGGATCCTAGTCCAATACATGAGTCAACTTTCTAAAATCTAAAATAATTTTGAAGTTTCGAAGCCAATCCTTGTAATTAGATTCGGTCAGTTTATGGGTGTCCAGAATATGAGCTAGTGGATTGGATGCAGATATTTTTCTTTTTTCTATAGAGAGTCAAAGTTTCTAATTAGATTTTGTAATTAAGACTTGACCAATTTATTTAGAGATTTGATTTTTAAATAAATTAGCTTCCATTATTTTTTTGAATCCCTACACTTTCTTTGTAGAGATGCAAAAATCTTCACGATTACTAATTTTTAGTGGGTGGTGCAATCCCACCAACTGACTCATCACCTCACCTAATAGTTATTGGTGATGGGTTAGCCAATGAGTAAACAACTCTTGTCCAATGATTTCTTAATCATGGTGCACCCAGACTTGGTCTCTAATTCATGAATCTCATCATGCCCGAAATATTAAGCCCAATCTATCCTCCAGCCCATAGCATCTAATACCTAATAGACATGGTTGCATCTTTTCGGTGCAACTGAACCACTGTGATCAGTCAACAAAAATCAACCTCGAAAAGGGTCCGCACATCTATAATGGTGGAAGACCTTAGACTTAATCTTTCTTAGGAAGATTTGATTTAGCTCTCTTTAAACTTGACTTGACATAGCTATAACCATTATGACTAACCTAGTGTTATGGATTAGCTCGTATTGTTAGCCACCTTAAATCAGGACTGGGTCGACAAATATGGCCAGGTAAGTGAGATCGATGGAAGGGATATGCCATTAACTCAACAACAATACATTCGAGTCGAGTAGCTCCCAATTAAAAATCAGTCGATCATATCTGCCAAACTTACCTTAGACACCAAAATATTGAGCTAGAATCAATAGGGTTAGCCTACAATCCATACTTTGACCACTGAGCCTAATTAGTTTTTAACTTGATCAATTACTCATGTGACTCGATCTTCACCTAGACTTAATTCTATTAGGCTGGTCAATTTAAGTACTCTTGATCCCACCTAACCAACTCTTGATTCGATTTGATCAACCACTAGACCTAATTGAGTTATCCAAGCTCGAACCCAATTTTATGAATATGTCTTAGATTTAAAAATTTTTAATTTTAGACCTAATATATTTCATAATCTTAATTTTTAATTAAGTTTAGGATTCATAAATAAAATATGTATATAAAATCCTAGGATTTCAAGATTTAAAATTTTGTAGAAAATAAGTTTTGATTTTTGATTAAGGTTGAACGCACAGCATCCCTACACACCATAAAAATACTCCATCGAATGAAAGGAAAGGGCCTTTAAACTCTACTTCGTTCTTATGATCGGACAGCCAAGGAAAACACCTTAATCAGAAATATGATAAATCTATAAAACTAGTTAGATCTACATCATATATAATATATATAAAAATTAATCTAACTAAAAATATATTTTGCATACATCTCATATATCATATCATGTATGTTTTTAGATCTAAATTATCTCATAAATATCTAAAAATAATATTTAAATTTAATCATATCAAATTAAAATTTATTCTAGATAATTTTGTAGAACTACTCTACAACTAGTCTAAACATTCATCTATCATATCTCATATGAATAAATTAAATAAACTTATTTTTTATTTTTTAGACCTAATTATAATATTTATAATATTAAAAAATAATAAATAAATAGATCTAAAAAATATAATTAATTAAATTAAAATTATGATCATGCTAGACTATACATAGAATAATTCTATTCCTAGTCTAGTCATGCATCTCATACATCTTAGATATAGATTATTTAATTTTTAATTTTTTAATTTTAGATCTAATTATATATAATGTAATATCTAAAATCATCTAATTATTAGATTAAAAATAAATTAAAATTAGATCTAATGAATTATGGAACCTGGCTCTGATACCAGTTGAAGGGAAAAACCTATTTTTTTATTCAGATTCGTTTAGATCTGATTGGATCAGAAGGGATATTTCAAAATTTTTTTCTCTAAGAACCTAACTAGATTTGAGACTTCTTAGATCTAATCTTATTAATCTAATAATAAAAATTAAAATTAAAATTAAATCTAATTTAATTATACCTTTATTTTGGGTAATCCAATTATCCTATGATAATCCCGATGTTTGCCTGAAGTTTTGGATGTAGCCATGCAAGTGCCTGGCCTCTACCGGTATCCACTTGGGTAGGATCTGAAGATCTTCTCCTTCTCAATCAATCCTCCAAAAATTAGATCTACATCTGATCTTGAAGATCTTCAAAATGGCTTTTGAAGAACAACCGTTGTCTCTTGCAGTAGTGCTGCCTTCTTCCTTTCCTGGCGCCTTTTACTTGCTTGGATCACACCTTTTTAATGCCCAAAGTCCCTTGGGCATGGAGAGAAGAGAGAGGACTAGAGGGTGATGTAGAGAAGGAGGGAGAGGGGCTATGTGGCATGGGCTAAAGGTAGAAGAATTGAATTCTAGGTGCAGACAGAATTTATATAGACCTTGCTACGCCGTGCAGTGCCACATCATCCTGGCTAATCACGGCCCTTTATGCAATCAGATCTAAATCTGATTGATGGGATGATATCATCTGATCCAATCAGATTAGAGATCCTCAAAACTATCCTTAGGTGGCACCAAGATTGGGTCAAACAAGTCTTCTTGGTGCCACACTATTTAATCCCCTAAAGCAACTAGAGTCCCATCTATATGGGACTCCATCTTCTATCCTCATGGGGCTCATGCCTCCCTAGGTGTGTGCCCCCTTTCTTTCTACTTTTTAGCAGGGGGACAAGTTTCCAGGTTCTCTCCTATGGGTGCATGACACATGGGTAGATGTCTAAGTGTCTAGGGTCAATATTTGATCAATGTCTAAAGACAAGATTTAGCAAGTGATGAAAAATGATAAGTGTTGTCTCAAATTTATCTCATAAATTAACACAATCCTTTTCTAACCTAGACAAGCTTCAGTCAAACTAAGTAAAGATTTCTGAGTGAGCCCAAACACATTTGGCTTAGTCGAGATAAGCTTTAATGATTGTTAAAGAAGAACATTAGGCTCAATCGTGTGCTAGCATAATTTTTTTGAACCTAATCGAATCTTATTCAAATTAATTGAACTGGATTAATCCAATTGATGATATCCAGATCTAAATTCTTATTTGTATGATCAAGTTAGGTTTAGTTCCATATGGTAATAGAATATGTCGCGATCTCTATCATCGATATCATCAAAACATCTTCTGATAGATCAGAACTTTTCTTATTCAGACAATTAGTATGATCGATCATCCAAATCATTCTAATTGCTCCCAAAATCCACCAATGATACCTAGCAGCATATGGTGGCAATCCATCAGAACTGAAAGCAAACCTCTCGATGTAGTTACTTATGTGATTAAGTTCCTTTATCTTGAGCTCCGACCGAATTAGGGTTAAGGTGATCTCATCAAATCCTAATTTCCATCATATGAATTAATCATTCGATTCAAGTCCAATATGAAAATCTTAATAGAAACTCTTTCTATTATTTCACTCTACCATAGCCATGGGCTTATGAACTTGATTCTCATGATCATCATAGGGCTACTCCTCATCTATCGAGGTAGATAGATCTCCTATTGGTACAATCCAATTCCTACAATGAACATGCTATAGCCAACATACACCTCAGGATTTTGAATGGCTAGAAGACCGAGTTATGGTGTAGTCAAACTATAATACCCTCAATGTGAATTATTGATGTACCTCAGGTCGAAGAACCAGACACACTACTATAGCTTCAAGCCGATCATCGACGAGAACGTAGACTTTCTTATGACAGCTCGAGGTGGTCATACTCAGTGCCCTCTTTTTCTAACGAGTATCTATACTCTCACTTCATTATCTCTATACCGTAGACTCAAGACTAATCTATCCAAAAGAAGCGATCGTACACCAATCTTTCGGATCAATCACCATCCTCATAATGATCCTACAGTCAAGAGTATTTTATGAGTTAATAATAAAAATCCATGTCTTAAATTTTCAACTCTTGAAAATATGAACTATCATTACCATTAACTCAAGAAATATATCACAAACACTTTCAAGTACACACTGTGATAGAAAATAATCAATTTTATTATTTACAAAAGTATATTACAAGTGTCAGCCAATCTAGTTTCTAGGGCACACATATCTAACACATGAATAGTTAAGAACCATCCAATAAATCCTTCTTTATCGATTGATTATGGTTCTAAAGACTTCATCATAATTTAGAAGTTCATTTAAGAAAGATAGAACTTTTATGATGAACCAGTCAAATAACTATTATTATTAGATAATTCATATACTAATTTCAATCATCTACCATTTAGATGATTGGTTTTAGGACACATTTTTCAATAGGTACTACTTATTTTCTAAACGATGCATGGTCATATCATTTTTTTTTTAATTTTTAATGAATATTGATCAAACAAAGCTTATAATCACATATGCCAATGCAATTTAGTAATATGTGAAGCATAGATAGGATAGTGTTCAAAAAAAAAAATGCATTAATATGAGATAGATAAGTTTCTCTCAAAAAAGAGAGATAAAAAATCCTTGTTATAAAGCAAACCATGGCTGGGCATTTTAATATGTAACTTTTTTTGATGTTCATAGAGAAATTTTCTAAAGTGATACATTAAAAATTGATTCACTTTAAGAAAGCTACCAACAAGACTGGCTATAAAACTCCAGATGTTAACTATCAACTAGAGTATGACTTATGTTGCCCAACTAGACAACCCAAGAGAGCGGGGAGGGGGGAAGATAAATAGGGTTTTTAAAGCTTAAAAGAATTATGTGCAAAATTTAATAGTTTAATTTGCTTTATGAAGGTGTAGTGAGAACTAAATGATATGAAAGCAAGAAGAAAGAAATCACACATACAAGATACAATCTTTTATAGTGGTTCAGTGCACACTCAGTACATACATCCACTCTCCAAGCTAATCTCTTGAAAATTTTATTATAATCCCTCAAGATTATAGCTGGATAGTTTTATCAAACTCACTATCCATAAACCCAGTTGGTTTTGTCCTAGGTTTACCAACCATAATCTATACACGCCATAACCAAGGCTACACAATCTAATTTAAGAGTTGGATCGATCCTATCCCTTAGTTGCAGCCCCTATTGAAACTAATTACACAAATCAAATAAAACAAAAATCTTTACAATAAAGGTATAAGCTCCTAAGGTGAGCTGATTTGTTGTCGCTGAACTTCGATGATTGTCTCATTCAAATGGTTATAGTTAATGCCTTTGGAGAACTCTTCAATACTCACAAAGATCAAAAAAATTTTGGTTAGGAGTAGGTGTGCTCTTATTTTCAATAAATCTTTGGATTTTCTTAGATTCTCTCAACGAATAGTTATCCTTAAATGTTCCTTTGCTTCTTTTTTATATTTCGAGTATTTCCATCAAGTTTGAAGTAATTGAAGCCCAAAAATACCCGATTCTGATCGTTGGAGATGAGAACTAGCCATTGGAAAGAAGAAAGATTCATTGTAGAACTTGTCGTTAAAGGCTATAAATGCATTTCAAGTTGCCTCGGTTGATTATGAGTCAACTCAGTTATTCTTTGAGTTTCCTCAGCTGCTCCACAAGTCATCTCGCTCTTAGGTATCCAAAAATTATCTTTCTAAAATTTTTGTACCCCTAAGATAGAGTCGCCTTGGATCTATTGAAGTCATCTCACCTGCATTTTTAAGAGGACTTAAAAAATCTTGGAGTCTACTTGATCTTAGTGCATAGAAACAAGATTTCTGTCTCTTGAGATGGAGTTGACTCGGGTTGATTTTGAGTTGCCTCAACCTCATGCCAAGCTAGTGTGTTAGTATGCCAAACATCTTGGAGATGACTCTAAATCTTTTGGAGTCAGCTCAAATTCTTTCCAAGGTCTTTTTCAATAAAATTTAACTGCAAAAGGTGACTTCATGGGCTTAATTTGAATTGCATTTGATTTCTTTCTTGTCTTGGTCAAAGAGCTCTCTTTCTTTCAATCTTTAGAACACTTAAAAGAAAATTATCAATAATCATATGTCCTAATGTTTGGTCACCATCAAAATCACTTAGAATATCAACAATCTCTTTCTTTTTGATGATGACAAAAAATTAAGCACTCCAAGAATAGTGTAATTAATATATACAACATGTATAATAAATACAAAGAATCATGCTTAAGTTTTCAGCTTTTCATCATTGCTCCCCTTTAAATTATGCTAAAAAAAATTAATTATAGGTTTCAACCTAATTGAACTCCCCCTTAGATTATGCTTGAGTCAAATTTTTACATGGTTCCTTCCTTATTGCATTTTCTTACATTTTATTCTTTTCCCTTTCTTTAAGTTTACCATATTTTCTCCCCCTTTTTGTCATCATCAAAATCACTAAAAGAAATGCAAATGATAGCAAGGTAAAAAAAATATTCATTTCATTGCAAATAGAGAAATTACATCAACATAAGTATATATTGATTTACAAAAAAAAATGGCATACCATCAATATGCACAAAACAAAACATAATTTCATAAACAAAGATTCTATCAAAAGGATCTAGACTTAGTCTTCATCAGAAAGAAATTTGATGATAGGTTTAGAAGAGAAATGAGGTCTAGTAGAGAAAAGGTGAGAGGCTGGTCTAGGAGAGGAGGAAGGTCGAGAGGAAGATGAGGAAATCTGAGGTACAAAGTTTCTAATTTCCTCCATAATCTACCAAAGAGTGGTGATAATCACTTCTGCACTAGTACATTGGGTAACTATATTTTCTTCTACCTTTCTAGTAATCTTGATAGTCTCCATAGTCAACTTTTCAATCTGAGCTAAAGACCCATGCTGATCTCTCTAAAACTTCCAGCCTTTGGAATATGCTACTGATTTGCTAGCTGAGCATATTAGTCTATCCTTCCTAAAAAATTCTCTACTCCTCCAAGCTCAAAATGAGCTGATGCTTCAGATCAGTTAACATTTCAGTGATCTTCCTAGTGACCTGCTCTACAACCTGCTCCACTAATCTATCTAAATTAAAATCTATAGACAAGTTTGATATCTGTCTATGATGGTCCTGAGGGGTGCGGGGTGATCCAAAGCTGTGAATGAAAGACCAGTAGTAGAAGAAGATATTGGTGCGGCTGTTAAGGGAAGAGAGGGTCCCTATACATTAGGCTCAACCTTAGCTATTATATCTTCATCTAATTTGACCTATTTATCTCCTCTCTTTTGAATCTTCATCCTATGCAGTGTACCTTCATTGAAGTGGTCAGTGTGTACAAGTCCCTTAAAGTCTTCACCTTCCAAATCAACTCCACAGTCCTTGAAAATCAATTTGAAGATCATTCCATAAGGGAGGCATGCTTTGCATTTGTTGGTAGTATCCTTTATCTATTAGAGCATCATACATGGAAAGTTCATGGGAGTGGCCTTGATCATAAGGTGCATGACAATAAGCTTCCTCTTGCCTACCTAATCATGTCGGCCAATTTTAGGATAGATGATATGTGCTACAATGCTAGCAGTAGTCTCATTTCAATAGATAAATGATTTGCAGTTAATTGACCAATATTATTAATATTTTCTCTCTCTAAAATACATTTTAGAGCTTCATCCTCATTAGATAGATCCAAATAGCAAATTCTAGACCAAGGAACCTCCAATAATTGCCCTAACCTCCTCTCATCTAAGGCAATATGAACTTCCTTCATCATAGATTCCACTCTCGACTCTCCATCAAACCATACATTATCAAAAATTTCTCTGACCAAGTCTGGATAAATATTTACCTTAAGAGTACAGAGCTTCTTTCATCCCTACTACCGAATCCATGTTCTAATGTGAAAGTTCTCTTGATCCAGGAAGTTGAGATCCACCTTTCATCTAGTAAGAACATTACCGGTAGTGATGAATAGCTAAGAATGTGATAAATATATTGCCGATGATGTCTGGGAATTGTCCTACTACCTTTTCACCCTACTTTCGACTAATGAGAGATGCAAGGTCACTTGGCTACCATGGATTTCTTTTTCAATACCGTAGAAAGCTTGGATTTCAGTAAAAATGGAAAATGGAATAGTGATTTGGATGCATTGGAGGGAGTCAAAAGGGATTTGGAATGAGAAGTCTTGGTGAACAGGAGAAAAAGTGAAGTCAAGAGTTTTTCAAAAATCCGATAAAAATGAGAACCCATGGCAATCGAGATGACTCAACTCCAATTATAGCCGACTTGAATACCGAGTCAACTCGAGACCTCAACCGAGATGACTCGAATACAATTTCAAAAATCAAATTTAGATCAAATTTGAAGTCAAATTTTCCTGAACTGACTCAATATAAATAAAACTTAAAATAGATGGCAAGAAAAAGGCACAAAATATTTTAAACAATTAGAATAAATTAATCAAATTTAAAAAGGATCATAAATTCTAATTTACTTTTAATTTTTGAAAATCTATCTTCATTTAATGGTTTTGTGAAAATATCAGCAAGTTGATTTTCAGTTGATAAAAATTCAAATATAACATTATTATTTTGAACATGATCTCTAATGAAATGGTGTCTAATTTCAATATATTTAGTTCTTGAATGCTAGATAAGATTTTTAGTTAAGTTTATGGTACTAGTATTGTCATATCTTATGGTATATTATTTTGTTTAATTCCAAAGTCTTTGAGTTATTGCTTAACCCAAAGTATTTATGTACAGTAACTCTCCACAGCAATATATTTGGCCTCGACTATTGACAATGCTATAGAGTTTTGCTTCTTGCTATACTATGAGATTAAGTTCAATCCTAGAAATTGGCATGTACCACTAGTGCTTTTTTTATCTATTCTACATCCTCTATAATTAGCATCTGAGTATCCTATTAATTTAATTAATGATTATTTTGAGTACCATAATCCTAAGTTATTTATATTAACAAGATATCTTAAAATTCTTTTAACAGCTAATAAGTGTGATTCTTTAGGGTTGGATTGGAATGTTGCACACATGCAAATGCTAAACAAAATATTAGACCTACTTGCAGTTAAGTAAAGCAATAAACCTATCATATCTTTGTAGAACTTTTCATTTAAATTCTTACTAATTTCATCTTTGTCAAGTTTGCATGTGGGTCTCATTAGTGTGAATATTTTCTTTGCATTCTCCATATCAAACATTTTCAGCATTTTCTTGGTGTACTTAGTTTGGTTGATAAAGATGCCTTCCTTTGTTTATTTGATGTGGAGCCCTAGGAAGAAGGTCAGCTCACTATCATGCATTTATTTTCTAGCAAAAATTTGCTTAGTCTTTTATACCAAACCCTAGGTGCCTATTTAAGTCATATATTGCTTTATTTAATTTAAAAATACATGATTTGGAAGAGAATGATTTTCAAATCTAGGAGGTTATTCTATAAATACTTATTCAGCAATATAACTATTTAAGAAGGTACTCTTTATGTCCATTTGAAATAATTTAAAGTTCATATAGCAAGCAAAAGCAAGTACCAGCCTTATTGCCTCTAGTCTTGCTACAGGAGCATATATTTCGTCAAAGTCAATCCCTTCTTCTTGATTATATCCCTTGGCCACTAATCTAGCTTTATTTCTAACTACATTTTCATGCTCATCTAGTTTGTTTCTAAACATCCATTTGGTGCCAATTATAGGATGATCTAGTGGTGTACTTATAAGTATCTAAATATTATTTTTTTTAAATTAATTTTCTTTTGTATAGCTATCATCCAGTTAGAGTCATTTTTAGCTTCTTCTATGCTCTTAGATTTAATTTAGAAAATAAAAGCAAGATAATCAAAAGTATCTCTAAAGGATAATCTAGTTCTTATCCCTTGTGAAAGATCATCTAGAATTAGATCTCTTGGATGGTTGTGTGGCTACCTTCCTTGGGTAGATCTCTATGCTCTCTTGTTGCTTCTTGTTTAGCATCCTTCTCTTGTTCAATATCCTTCGTTACTCCATCTTCATTATGGATAGATTTTTCTTTCAAATTGACCTCCTTTATTTTATTCTCTAGAATACCTGTATCATCATCAAGAGTATCTTCTTTACTCAAAGGTAGATTGTTAGCATCATCAAATATTACATAAATGGAATCTTTAATAACTAATGTATGTTTGTTGAAAACTTTATATGCTGTGCTAAATGTGGAGTATCCAAGAAAGATACTCTCATCCATCTTAGCATCAAATTTACTTAGATTATCTTTACCATTATTATGAATGAAGCACTTGCAACCAAAGATATGAAAATAATTAATGTTAGGTCTTTTTTTCTTTTCAAAGCTTATAGAAAATTTTCTTTAAGATAGGTCGAATTGAAACTCTATTAAGGATGTAACATGCTGTATTTATGGCTTCAGCCCAAAAATATTTGGATAATTTTTCTTCACATAATATGGTACAGGCTATATCAACTAGGGTTCGATTCTTTCTTTTAACTACATCATTTTGTTAAGAGATTCTAGGTGCAGAAAAATTATGTTCAATATCATAATCATTGCAAAAATCTTCAAAAGATTTATTTTCAAATTCAATGCTGTGAGCACTATGAATATGAATAATAGTTGAATTCTTTTCATTCAAAACTATTTTTTAAAACTTTGAGAAGATAGAAAAAGCTTCATCTTTGTGTTCTAAAAATAAAATCCAAGTAAATCATGAAAACTCATCAACAATCACAAGACCATATTTCTTTCCTCCTAGGCTTGTAGTCCTGATAGGTCCAAACAAGTTCATATAGATTAATTCAAGTGGCATAGTAATTGAAACCATATTTTTAGATTTAGAACTCTTCCTAATTTGTTTTTCAAGTTGACAAGCATTACAGATATGATCATATTCAAAATTTAATTTGGATAAATATTTAACCAAGTCTTTAGCAAGTAATTTTAAAGTATGCATGCTTGCATGTCCTAATCTATGATGCCAAAGCCAACTAGTTTCTTTGATGTTAGTATTTATAGTTGTTAGATATGTATGCCCTAGAAGCCAGAATTGGCTGCCACTTGTAATACACTTCTAAGGATAAAATTATAATTTTAATTATAAATAATAAAATGGGTTATTTTCTATCACATAAGTGTATTTAGTATCTGTGATACATCCCTTGAGTTAATGGTAATGATAATTCATATTTTCAAGAGTTGAAAATTTAAGACATGAATTTTTATTTATTAACTCATAAAATGCTTCTGACCATAGGATCATCATGAGGATGATGATTGATTTGAAAGATTAGTATACAATCGCTTCTTTATAGTAGATGAGTCTTGAGTCTACAGTGTAAAGATACCAGAGCGAGAGTACAGGTACTCGTTAGAGAACGAGGGCACTAAACATGACCACCTCGAGTAGTCTTAAGGAAGTCTACCTTCTCGTCGATGATTGACTCGATGCTACAGTGGTATGTCTAGTTCTTTGACCTAAGGTGCATCGACAGTTTACCTTGAGGGTGTTATAGTTTGACTACACCATGACTCGATCTCCTAGCCATTCAGAATCCTGAGGTGTATGTTGGCTATAGCATATTCATTATAGTAATTGAACTGCTCCAAGATGGAATCTATCTACCTCGGTAGAAGAGGAGCAGTTCTATGATGATCATGAGAATCAAGTCCATAAGCCCATGGCCATGGTAGAGTGTGAAATAATAAAAAGAGTTTCTATTAAGGTTTTCACATCAGACTTGAATTGAATGATTAAATCATATGATGGAAATTAGGGTTTGACGAGTTCATTTTAACCCTAATCTGATCGGGGCTCAAGATAGAAGAACTTAATCACACAAGTAGCTGCATCAAGAGGTTCATTTTTAGTTTTAATGGATTGCCACCATATGCTGCTAGGTGTCACTGGTGGATTTTAGGAGCAACTAGAATGATTTAGATGATCGATTATTCTAATTATCTGAATTAGAAGAGTTCTGATCCATCGAAAGGAGTTTCGATGATGTCGATAATGAAGATCATGACATATCCCATTACCATACAGAATTGAACCTAACTAGATCACACAAATAAGAATTTGGATCTGGATATCATCAATTGGACTAATTCAGTTTAATTGATTTGAATAAGATTCAATTAGGTTCAAGAAAATCATGCTAGCACATGATTGAGCTTAACGTTCTCCTTTTTCTATCATAAAAGTTGTCTCAACTGAACCAAATGAGTTTGTGCTCACTCAGATACCTTTACCTGGTCTAATTGGAGCTTGTCCAAGTCAGAAAAGGATTGTCTTAATTTATGAGATAAATTTGAGACAACACCTACCATTTTCCATCACCTGCCATTTCTTGTACTTTGACTTGGTCAGACATTGACCTTTGACCCCTGGACATCTGCCCATATGTCATGCACTTATTAGAGAATAGATAGGGGCTTGTCCCCTCTCTAAAAATTGGAAAGAATGGGGTGCACACCTAGGATGGCGTGCGCCCATGGATAGGGATGCTGGAGTTCCATACGGATGGGACTCCAGGTTGCTTGTTGGATTCAAACTAGGTGACCCTCACCTATAGATTTTGACCAGTCTTAGATGCCACCTTAGGATGAATCTATGGATCTCTCATCTAATTGAATCAGGTGATGTCATCCCACCAATCAGATTTAGATCTGATTACATGAAGCAACGTGATTGGCCGGGGTGATACAGCACTGCATGGCGCAGCAGAGTCTATAAATAGACCATGTCTGCACCCACTTTAAAAAAAAAAAAAAAGTTTCTCTTAGCCCATACCCTAAGGCTATCCCTCTCCGTTCTCCATGCCACCATTTGGCCCTCTCTCTCCTCTCCACTCCTAAGAAAGTTGGGCCTTCAGATTAGTGCGAGACAGGCAAGAAAAGGCTGACGAAAAAGGAAGAAGGCAGCACTGCTGCAGAGACGATGGGTGATCTTCAGAAGAAGTTTTGAAGATCCTTCAAATCAGATCCAGATCTAATTTTTGGAGAAAAGAAAGAGAAGGAGAAGACCTCTAGATCTAGTTCGAGTGGATTTTGATAGAGGCCAGGCACTTGCGTGACTAGATCCAGAACCTCAGAGCTTCCACAAGATCATTAACGGGTAATCGGATTACCCAGAATCAAGGTAAAATTAATTTAGTTTTAATTTAATTTAATTTTTTTATTTATCAAATTATAAAATGAAATTTGAAAAGTGTTAGATCTAATTAGGATCTAAGAGAAAATTTTTGAAATATGTCTCTCGATCCAATCAAATCTAAACGAACTTGACCCAGAAAATACAGGATTTTTCTTCAACTAGTATCAGAGCCAGGTTCCTATAAAATTTATTTAGATATAATTTAATCTGATAAATTAATAATTTTAGATGTTAAATGAGATGTGATTAGATCTCAAATCAAAAAAATAAAAAAATTAAAATAAATTAATCTAGATCTAATATGTATGAGATACATAACTAGACTAGGAATAGAATTGTTCTATATGTAGTCTAGTTTAATCATAATTTTTGTTTGATTAATTATGATTTTTTTTAGATCTATTTATTTTTTATTTTTTGATATTATAAATATTATAATCAAATCTAAAAATAGCAAATAAAATAAAATTAATTTGTTCATATAAGATATGATAGTTACATGTTTAGACTAGTTGTAGAATAGTTCTACAAAAGGGTCTAGATTAAATTTTATTTGATATGATCAAATTTGAATTTAATTTTTTAGATGATTATGAGATAATTTAGATCTAAAAAATATGCATACATGATACATGAGATGTATGCAAAACATGTTTTAATTAGATCAATTTTTTATGAGATATATGCTTAGATCTAATTAGTTTTGTAGATTAGTTATATTTCTGATTAAGGCATTCCCCTTGGCCGTCCGATCATAAGAATAAAATAGGATTTAAAGATCCTCTCCTCTCATTCGATAGAGTGTTCTTATGATGTGTAGGGGTGCTGCGCATTCGTCCTTAATCAAAAATTAAAAACTTACTTTCTGCAAAACCCTAGATCCTGAAACCCTAGGATCTTATTTACATGTTTTGTATAAGAATCCTAACTTAATTAAAAATTAAGTTTATAAAATATCAATTAGATCTAAAATTGAGAATTTCAGATCTAAGACATATTCATAAAACTAGATTCGGGCTTGGATAGCTCAATTAGGTCTAAGCAGTTGATCAAACAGAATCAAGAGTTGGTTAGATGGGATCAATAGTACTTAAATTGACCAACCTAATAGGATTAAGTCTGGGTCAAGGTCGAGTCACGTGAGTGATCAATCAAGCTAAGATCTAATTAGGCTCAGTGGTTACAGTCTGGATTATAGGCTAACCTGATTGGTTCTGTCTCAACAATTTGGTGTCTAAGGTAAGTCTGGCAAATATGATCGACTGATTTTTAATTAGAAGCTACTCGACTCAAATGCATTCTTGTCGAGTTAATGGCATATCCCTTCCACTGGTCTCACTTACCTAGCTATGTTTGTTGACTCAAGTTCTGATCTGAGGTGGTCAATAATCCGAGCTAACCCATGCCACTAGGTTAGTCATAATGGTTATGACTATGTCAAGTCTAGTTTAATGAGACCTAAATCAAATCTCCTTAAGAAAAGATTAAGTCTAAGGTCTTCCACCATTGTAGATATGCGGGCCCTTCCCAAGGTTGATTGTTCTCAACTGGTTACAGTGATTCAATTGCACCGAGAAGATGCAACCATGTCTATTAGGCATTGGATGCTACAGGCTGGAGGATGAATTGGACTCAATATTTCTGATATAGTGAGAGACCCAATTAGGAATCTAATCTGTGCAAATGGTGGGTCTGACTTAACTAAGGAGTGGATCAATATTTTGGACACGGTGATATTCATGAATTAGAGACCAAGTTTGGGTGCATCATGATTATAGAATCATTGAATAAGAGTTGTTCATTCATTGGCTAATCCATCACCAATAACTATTAGGTGAGGTGATGAGTCAGTTGGTGGGACCGCACCACCCACTAGAAATCAGTAATCATGAAGATTTTTGCATCTCTATAGAGGGAGTGTAGAGATCTGAGAAAATAGTGAGAGCTAATTTATTTTAAAATAAAATTTCTAAATAAATTGGTTAGGTCTTAATTATAATATCTAACTAGAAACTTTGACTCTCTATAGAAAAATGTCTGCATCCAATCCACTAGCATGAATCCTGGACACCCATAGACTGACCAGACCAAATTACAAGGATTGTCTTCAAAACTTTAAAATTATTTTGGATTTCGAGAAGTTAACTCATGTATTAGAACAGGACCCTCCCACCTTACCAGCTTGTCTATCTGCTGAATAGAGAGCGTTTCTAGATAAGTGGACTGACGAAGATAATAAGGCCAGATACTATATGTTGGGCTCGATGTCTGATGAGCTTTAGCACCAACATGAAGATATCAGAACTGTTCACCAAATGTTGGCTCACCTATAGGAGATGTTTGGTGAATAGAGTCACGCAGCCAAGTATCAAGTCACTAAACGACTGTTCAAGGCTAAGATGCATGATGGACAATCAGTCCAAGATCATTGTTTGATGATGATCAAGGACTTGGAAGAGCTTGAGAAGTTCGGAGTGAAGTTGGACTTAGATCTATAAAGTGATATAATTCTGCAATCCTTGACTGATGCATATGGGCATTTCATCATGAACTACCATATGCATAAACTTCAAAACTCCTTGGCCGAACTTATGAACATGTTGGTTACCGCTAAGCTTTCCATGAAAGGTTCTAAAGGCTCAGTACTTGCTGTGGAATGGACTTCTTCCAAGAGAAAGTCTTTTGAAAAGAAGAAGAAGTCTACAAAAACGTAAAAGATGGAAGGAGGAAAGAAGAAAAAGATAGAGCTAAAGAAGGCCACTGACAAAGGAAAGTATTTCTATTGCAACAATTACGGCCACTGAAAGCAGAACTACCCTACATACTTGGCCACCCTAAAGAATAAGGAGGCTAATCTTTTTGAAGGTATGCTCGTTATTGAGTCTAACCTTATGATTTCTTCTACATCCAATTGGGTGCTTGACTCTGGTTCTAGTGCTCATTTATGCACTTCTATGTAGGATCTTGAGGATAGTAGGAGGCTGAGGGATGGTGAGATGATCCTGTACGTTCGAAATGGAGCAAGGATTACTGTCATGGTCGTGGGAACATACCCTCTTTGACTACCATCTGGATTAGACTTAGTATTAAAAGACTGTTATTATGTACCTGCAGCAAGCAGGAATTTGATTTCTATTTCTTGTCTTGCAGTGGAAGGTTATAGTCTTTATCAGTTACATGTTGATGTATCTATTTTTAATTTTGAGCAAAATGTGAATGCCATAAAATCAAAACGACCTAGGGATAGTCCAAATGATAGATATCTATGGAACCTAAGATTAGGTCATATAGCAGAAGATAGGGTTAACAAATTGGAGAAAATTGGGCTATTGAGTTCGTTGACTTCCGAGTCATATTCAATTTATGAATCTTATCTTCATGGCAAAATGACTAAACTCCCTTTTGTAGGACATGGAGAAAGGGCCATGAATCTTCTTATCCTAGTACATATAGATGTGTGCGGCCCATTTGATGTGCCAGCTAGAGGCAACTTTGTCTACTTCATAATCTTTACCGATGATTCATCTAGGTATGGGTATGTGTATCTTATGAGATACAAGTCTGAAGCTTTTGAATAGTTTAAAAAATTTAGACATGAAGTAGAAAAGCAAACTGAAAAACCTATTAAGATCTATATGGAACAGCCCTTAGGTTTCACATCCAGTGATGATGATCACAAAGTATGCAAGCTGCAAAGGTCCATATATGGACTTAAGCAAGCATCTTGGAGCTGAAATACTCGTTTTAATGATGTAATCAAAATGTTTGATTTCATTAAAAATGAGGAGCCATGTGTCTTCAAAAAGGTCAGTGGGAGTGCTGTTGTCTTCCTCGTATTGTACGTGGATGACATCCTCCTTATTGGGAATGATATTCCTATGTTGACCACAATTAAAATGTGGTTATCTAAAGAATTCTCCATGAAAGACCTAGGAGAAGCATCCTTTATTCCGAGAATTAAGGTCTATAGAGATAGACCGAATAGGATGCTAAGACTTTCACAGAAGATGTACATAGAGAAAGTGCTAAAGAGGTTTAGCATGGAAAACTCTGAGGGATTTGGTACCCTTCAGATATGGCATTCATCTTTTTAAGAAGATGTGCCCCAGCACACCTGAGGAAATAGAACTTATGAGCAAGATCCCTTATGCTTCAGCAATAGGGAGCCTTATGTATGCCATGTTATGTACACGACCTGATATAGCCCATGCTGTGAGTGTCACAAGCAGATATCAGTCAAATTCAGGTGAAGAGCACTGGACTTCTATGAAATGTATCCTTAAGTACTTGAGAAGAACTAAGGATATGTTATTGGTCTTTGGCAATGGAGAACTCCAAGTCCAGGGATATACAGACTCGAATTTTATGTCCGATATAGATGATCGAAAGTCGACATCTGGGAGTCTATTTTTGTGCAATTGTGGAGCTATCAGTTGGAAGAATTCCAAGCAGACAATAATAGCAGATTCCACCATGAAAGTAGAATATATTACTACGTCGGAAGCTGCAAAGGTGGCATTCTGATATAAGAAGTTTGCCGCAGAGATTGGAGTGATACTTTCAGATGCCATTCCTCTGTACTGTGACAACAATGGTGCCATAGCCCTTGCTAAGAAGCAGAGGTCTCACCAGAAATCCAAGCACACCGAGCAGCGATATCACCTTATCCACGATTATCTCGAGAAGGGATACGTCGAGGTCAAGAGAGTCGACTCCACAGACAATGTGGCAGACCTGCTTACAAAGCCATTGGGCCAGCAGAAGATCGAAGCCCACCTTGAGAAGATAGGACTAAGATTTGTAGCCAATTGGCTTTAGGTCAAGTGGGAGTTTGTTAGATATGTGTGCCCTAGAAGCCAGAATTGGCTAACATTTGTAATACACTTCTAAAGGCAAAATTATAATTTTGATTATAAATAATAAAATAGATTATTTCTATCACATAAGTATATTTAGTGTCTGTGATACATCCCTTGAGTTAATAGTAATGATAATTCATATTTTTAAGAATTAAAAATTTAAGATATGAATTTTTATTTATTAACTCATAAAATGCTCCTGACCATAGGATCATCATGAGGATGATGATTGATCCGAAAGGTTAGTGTACAATCGCTTCTTTATAGTAGATGAGTCTTGAGTCTACGGTGTAGAGACACTAGAGCGAGAGTACAGGTACTCGTTAGAGAATCAGGGCACTGAGCGTGACCATCTCAAGTAGTCTTAAGAAAGTCCACCTTCTCGTCGATGACTGACTCGATGCTGAAGTGGTGTGTCTAGTTCTTTGACCTAAGGTGCATCGACAGTTCACCTTAAGGGTATTATAGTTTGACTACACCATGACTCGATCTCCTAGCCATTCGGAATTCTGAGGTGTATGTTGGCTATAGCATGTTCATTGTAGGAATTGGATTGCTCCAAGATGAAATCTATCTACCTTGGTAGAAGAGGAGCAGTCCTATGATGATCATGAGAATCAAGTCCATAAGCCCATGGCCATGGCAGAGTGTGAAATAATAGAAAGAGTTTCTATTAAGATTCTCACATCGAACTTGAATCGAATGATTAAATCATATGATAGAAATTAGGGTTTGATGAGTTCACCTTAACCCTAATCTAATCGGGGCTCAAGATAGAAGAACTTAATCACACAAGTAGCTGCACCGAGAGGTTCATTTTCCATTTTAATGGATTGCCACCATATGCTGCTAGGTATCACTAGTGGATTTTGGGAGCAACTAGAATGATTTAGATGATCGATCATTCCAATTGTCTGAATTAGAAGAGTTCTGATCCATCGAAAGGAGTTTCGATGATGTCGATGATGGAGATCATGACATATTCCATTACCATATAGAACTAAACCTAACTGGATCACACAAACAAGGGTTTGAATCTAGATATCATCAATTGGATTAATCCAGTTCAATTGATTTGAATATGATTCAATTAGGTTCAAGGAAATCATGCTAGCTCACGATTGAGCCTAACATTCTCCTTTTTCTATCATAAAAGTTATATCGATTAAGCTAAATAAGTTTGTGCTCACTCAGGTACCTTTATCTGGTCTGACTAGAGCTTGTCCAAGTTAGAAAAGGATTATCTTAATTTATGAGATAAATTTGAGACAACACCTACTATTGTCCATCACCTGCCATTTCTTGTACTTTGACTTGGTCAAATGTTGACCTTTGACCCTTGGACATCTGCCCATGTGTCATGCACTTATTGAAGAGCAGATAGGGGCTTGTCCCCTCTCTAGAAATTAAAAAGAAGGGGGCACACACCTAGGATGGCGTGTACCATGGATAGGGATGCTGGAGTCCCATACAGATGGGACTCCAGGTTGCTTGTTGGATTCAAACTAGGTGACCCTCACTTATAGACTTTGATCAGTCTTAGGCACCACCTTAGGATGAATCTATAGGTCCCTCATCTGATTAGATCAGGTGATGTCATCCCACCAATCAGATTTAGATCTGATTGCACGAAGCAAGGTGATTGGCCGGGGTGATGCAGCACTGCATGGCACAGTAGAGTCTATAAATAGACCATGTTTGCACCCACTTTTTTTTTAAAAAAAAAGTTTCTCTTAGCCCATGCCCCAAGGCTATCCCTCTTCCTTCTCCATGCCACCATCTGGCCCTCTCTCTCCTCTCCACACCCAAGGAAGTTGGGCCTTCAGATTAGTGCGAGACAGGCAAGAAAAGACTGACAAAAAAGGAAGAAGATAGCACTACTGCAGAGACGATGGGTGAATTACAGAAGAAGTTTTGAAGATCCTCCAAATCAGATCCAGATCTAATTTTTGGAGAAAAGAAAGAGAAGAAGAAGATCTCTAGATCCAGTCCGAGTGGATATCGGTAGAGGCCAGGCACTTACGTGGCTAGATCTAGAATCTCAGAGCTTCCACAGGATCATCAATGGATAATCGAATTATCCAAAATCAAGGTAAAATTAATTTATTTTTAATTTAATTTAATTTTTTTATTTATCAAATCATCAAATTAAATCTAAAAAGTGTCAGATCTAATTAGAATCTAAGAGAAAATTTTTGAAATATACCTCTCGATCCAATCAGATCTAAACGAACCTGACCTAAAAAATTCAGGATTTTTCTTCAATAGTAACAAGACATTGATCACTCTTCATGGTGATCTTATCAAGATCAACCATGTAGATGTTACTATAAGAATTTTGACAATTAGCGATGGCATAACCTTGCCATCACTAATACCATCATAAAATCCAATCTAAAAAATCCTTATCGCTAATTATCATTATTAACGACTGCAAAAGATGCTATTGGTAATAACCAAAATTAGCGATGGCTTTTATGATAAAAAAATTCTATCTCTAATAATTTTTTATACTTAAATTAATTTTTTAAAAAATATTAGTGATGGTAGAGATATGGCTAATATCATTGCTAATACTTAATAGCAATAGACCTCTCCATCGCTAACGCCATCTCTAATAATTTTAAATTTTTAAATCAAATAAAATAAAATATTTTGAAAAATATTAATGATGGCAACTCCATGGCCAAAGTCATCGCTAAAAATTATTAGCGATCAAACAAGCCATCGCTAATATCATCGCTAATTTTTTATAATTTTTAGAAAAAATAAAATAATTAATTTGAAGAATTATTAGCAACAGCATTTCATATCTAAAGCTATCGCTAATACTGATAGTAATAGTTAATTTATATTTTTTTTAAAATTAATAATATTTTTTAAAATTTATTTTAATTAATAATAATAAATTATAATTTCTAATACTTGTTATAATTAAAATTCAAAAATAATCTAATAATCAAAAATTAAAAATTAATTATATTTTATTAAAAATATAAATTATATATTTTTTTACAAGCAATATCAAAAAAATATAATACATTAGAAAATATAATACATCTAGAATAAAATTAGGTTCAATCCTCGTCATCGCCTACCTCCTTCTCCTACTCCTCTCCAGCAATTGATGGATGAGAGCTAAATATTTTAACATCCTATAATAAAAAAAAATAATATTAGTAAGTTTTGATACAAAAATATATCTTTCGATATGGAGGCGTATCTTTCAATACGCTATTCAAATTATTCCTACATATTCAATTTGCTGATATGGAGCTATAGACATTCCTAATCCATCGATTAGATGGTTAGATTAAATTTTGAGCCCCTAGATCCCCTTCCCAAACTCAAACCTAAATATACGAAGCTTTTAAATATAAAAACTTAAAATAAGTAAAAAAATTTAATAATATAATTAATTACCTGATGTGATGGTTGGGATGATGAGTCTAGCTGGTCACACAGTAGTAGGTCCTAGAGAAGCTCCCCGATCATATCGCGAATGGCATTTAGGAGGCCCTGAGATCGCTAGCTTAGAAGCCTCTGCATGACCTCCTCCATGTGCGCATTGCTTCAGGTCTAGGTTGTCGAGGCCTACGAGGATGCCAAAGGATATTGAGATGGTTGAGGATGAAAGCTATAGCCAAATTCTATGATCCGACTCCTACTCATCCCTCCAGTGGCATTGATCCATCCCTTAAGATTGAGGAGAGGCTGTGGAGACAACTCATCACTATACCTCTTAGCAATGTACTCCGCATAACATATCTGCATAGTTTAGAATACATTAATTCTAATATAAAAATTAGATCCAATAATAACTTAATTATTAAATAAAGTTTGAAGTTCTTACCATGATCCGTCGTAACATAAAATCTAAATAGTCACCAGTCCTCCTAGATTGGTGTGTGGCCCACAACAACTATAGCTAGTCTGGTGGACGACCCAACTGCCATATCTATAATAAGTAAATAATAAAATTAAATTAATTAAAACATGCATATAAAAGTTTTTATAGTTTTAGTGAAGAATTTTGGTATTGATTTCTTATCAGTCTATTGACCATAATATGTGTGCGGACCGAGCTGCCTGTATGCCTGATCGAATTCTGCTGGATGGTCTGATTTTGCTGGGCCTTCTATCACCTATCAAAGTACTCCTCACCACTCCACTAATCGCAAAAGGCCTGCCATATGTCCACTCACATCTAGTGATCCATGAAGGACCTCTAGTTCGATAGTGACTAAGAACCAAAGTGCTAGATGGCAGACTGCCTAAGGCCATAGAGGCCATCTCGAAGCCTCTATATGGCCACCTCCTCGAAGGTCTGATAGCTAGTCTCCTCATCCTAGAAAGTCTCGAATTAATAATACTCCTATAAGATAGAAGAAAGTATGTATTAATATGTAATTAAAATACCAACTTATTGGGAAGGAATAAATTAAACTAGTTTTAACTAACCAAAAATATCTCTCAGGCTGCATCACGAGCTCCCAACAGCCAACTCGAGAAATTGCTCATCAGGCCCAGCATCAATCAGTGTATGATCTCGGTAATGACATAAGATATTGAAGGCTCTCTGAATATGCTGCAAAATTGATTTCAAAGAATAAATGTGAACTCTAAAATTATAAACATATTAAGTGAGCATATAGTAGTTACGAGCGGCTTTAGATATGGATGATCTACCTATCCTCTAACCTACTCGAAGATGCTATGAGCTCGGTGGATCCTCGCTAATGGCACTATGTCTGAGAGCTGACGGTCGCTACTGCATGGGACTGTGGGATCACTGGTGACCCCTTGTCCTCCAAACCTGAGTGTAAAAAATTTAATACAAAGAATGCTATATTAGTTAACAAATAAAAAAATAATATAAATAAAAATATATAAAGTATTAGAGCTTACCGCCCACTGTAAGAGGTGTAGAACCATGAGAACTGGCCATACGATCACTCTCTCCTCAAGAGCTTTATCCTCGACTGGCATGGCTCCGACCTCTAAAAGACATGAATATACTCCCTAAAAATAAAAATAAATAAATTTATTAAATTAATTAAATAATTATGGATGGTAATGTAAGATTTAAAATGATGCCAGATAAGTAATTAAAATAATCCAAAAATTATATACTTAGCACTACTCATTGTCCTTAATTTTAGATGTTTGGTATCCTTTAGAATCTTATTTCTTTTGATTTTTTGTTAAAACTGATATCACTTTGATACCAAGTGTTATGCCTATGACTACTCGGAGCTATAATCGTAGATTCGATCTCTTGCATGAACCTGTATGTTAATCCAGTAAATTAAAGAAGATCTAAGAAAGAAGATAGAAGGGGATGGAGCCTAGGGTTTTGGCATTGAAACTAGAGAGAAGAGAGAAAAGAGTTAAGGAGAAAAGCTCTGTATTGATTCCACACTTATAAAAGTTATAATACCTGAGTTTATATATTCTAGAATTTCTATTATACTATATGAATCCTAATAGATCCAAACTCCAATTGAAAAACTCTCCTATGCTAATCCAATACATGAAAGCACTCACCGAGCCCATGTACACCCCAATCTCCCATGCTATCATCTCTAGGATCTAAATCCGACTCATACATGAGTGAACCATCTTAAGACCTTATAAACCAGTCCTTAAGACATCTTGGATTAATCCCAATCCAAGACTAAATAGAAAACCCTATCCAGTTCTATTCACCACCGATGAGTCGATTCTGCCAGAAGCCAAGCTGGCTTGACTGCGTCTTGCTCGAATCCTATCTTCTATCTGTCTGAGAGAGCTAGCTCGAAGCTATCTTGAGCCGGCTCGATCTCAATCCGAGCTAGCTTGATTACATATCTGAGCCAACCCACCTGTGTGTCAATCTATTAACCCCTAGATTGATTTTGATGATAACAAAAGTATTTGAGTATAATTTGTTAAGTTACTAATATTATTTTGAGATTGTGTAGTTTTATATTCTAAGTATTTATAATGCTCTAAGTAAATTTCATCAATCAAATAGAGTGCCATCAATCAAGAGGCTCTTGAAGAAAATCAAGAATTGACACATAATAGAAAAAGTGGTGAATGAAAAATAAATCAAATTTTGGAAGCAAATCTAGCCTACAAAAAAAATTGGAGAAGAAAGGCTGTGAAAAACCAAATGGCATGCTTGGCACGCATCTTAGTCGACTAAGCCAGGAGTTAGTCGACTAAGTATCAAAAGACAGCAAAATATAGAGAGCATAGAAAAGTTAGAATTCTGGATCTAGGGGACTTAGCCGACTAAGTCTCAAAAAGTTAGTTGACTCAGACTTAGTCGACTAAGTCACTATAATGGCTAGTTTTCTTTAGAACTGTACTTTTTCAGTCCTAACTTTTTTTTCAATGGCTAAATTTTTGTGCTAATGACTAGAAAATTAAATGAAACTTCTTCAAAGATTTTAGAGTTGTGGGAAAGCCTTGGAATATATAAGAGACATTTAAGAACTTCAAGGAGGACTTTTGCAACATATATTCAAGAGCTTTCAAGCCTCCACTAAGTGTATTCATTGTGAGAGCTATTAAGTGAAGTGAAAGAACTATTTTTTTGAATATTTCTTATCCTTCCAATCCTCCTAAGGTTGAGAGAAGTCAAGATACAAGTATTGAAGAGCTTCACCAACTTCTTTCAAGCATTTAAGAAGAAGAGCAAAGCAATGAAGCCTTCCATCTTGCAAACTCTTCTTTTTGGGCTTCATTGAGTTTTTCTTTCTAAACTTCTTTAAATATTATGATTGTATTTTATTTGTTTACAAGTTTCTTTGGATGAGAAACTTGGGATTGGTCCAAGCCTAAAGTTGGACATTATAAAGATTTGATTGGTGAGCCTAGGTCAAAACCAATCGGGATTGATTATTAGCCCAAAAAAATAGTCAATGTAAAAGTTGTAGTTGGTGAGCCTAGGTCAAAACTAACTGGATTGGATGGTGAGTCCAAGAAAAATAATTGAACTATAATCAATTGAGTGATTATAGTTGAACTCTCAAGTAATTTACTTGAGGAGTGGACATAGGTGCCGAGTTTGGCATCGAACCACTATAAAAGCTTGGTCTCTTATACTTGTCATTGTGTTATTTACATTGCTCTTATTCTATACTTGTATCTCATATTATTTTACCAAGCACACTACATTAAAATTTAATTTAATTAGAGTTTAAATCTTTAAATACCTAATTCACCCACCTCTTGAAGGGAAATCCTGATTTCCCGGTCCAGGTTCATCCAGATCTGATTAGATCAAGAGATATATTTCAAAATTTTCTCTTGATCTTAATCAGATCTTGATATGTTTTAGATCTGATTCTTATTATTTTAATAAATAAAATAAAACAAGATAAATTAAATCAAATTCAATTTACCTGATTTGGGTAATCCTATTACCCTGTAGATGATCCTGATTGCAGCGGAAGGTTCTGGATCTTAGCCACGCAAGCGCCTGGCCTCTACCGGTATCCACTCAGGTTGGATCTGGAGATCCTCTTCTTCTCTATCACACCTCCAAAAAATAGATCTGGATCTGATCTGGAGGATCTTCAAAACTCTTTTGAAGATCTGCAGTCGTCCTTTTGTAGCAGCGCAGCCTTCTTGCTTTTGATCGCCTTTCCTTGATCTGAATCGCACCAAACTAAGTCCAAAATACTTTTGGACGTGGAGAGCAAGGGGAGAAGAGACTATGGCATGGAGAAGGAGGAGAGAGATAGCCTTGCGGTGTGGGAAATCTCTATTGACTTCACTCTTACTTAGGATTAGGGTTGGGCGCAGGGTCTTATTTATAGACCTCTTGTGATCCAACTCCTCTTCCTCTCAACCAATCACAACCCTTTGTGAAATCAGATCTAAATCTGATTGGTTGGAATAGAGACCCCTGGATTCCTCCTTAGAGGGCGCCTAAGACCAGTCAAACTGGATTCTTAGTAGAACTCTAATTGGAATCCAAAAGGGAGGTGGAGTCCTTGTCCAACAAGGACTCCTAGGCGCCTCCTACTTGGGCTCACGCCACCCTTGGCGTGCGCCCTTCTCCTTGCCAGGTTCTGGCAGGGGGACAAGCCCCCACCAGCTCTCCAATAGGTGCATGACATGTGGTCAAAAGTCAAAGGGTGAATGGTCAACGTTTGACCAGTCAAAGGTAGACTTTTGACCAAAGTCAAAGAACAAGAAATGGCAGGTGACCAAAAATGGCAGGTAATGTCTTACAAATAAGACAACCTATTCTGACTTGGACAACCTCCAGTCAGACCATATGAAGGCCTCTGATTGAGCACAAACTCCTTTGGCTCAGACAGGACAACTTATTTATGATAGTAAAAGAAGAACGTTAGGTTCAATCGAGTGCTAGCACGATTTCCTTGAACCTAATTGAATCTCATTCAGATCAATTGAACTAGATCAGTTCAATTGATGATCATCAGATTCAAACCCTTGTTTGTGTGACCCAGTTAGGTTCAGTTCTGTATGGTAATGGGATATGTCATGATCTCTATCATAGACATCATCGAAACTCCTTTCGATGGATCAAAACTCTTCTGATTCGAACAGCTAGAATGATCGATCATCTAAATCATTCTAATTGCTCCCAAAATCCACCAGTGACACCTAGCAGTATATGGTGGCAACCCATCAGAGCTGAATGCGAACCTCTTGGTGCAGCTACCTGTGTGATTCAGTTCTTCTATCTTGAGCCCCGATCAGATTAGGGTTAAGGTGAACTCGTCAAACCCTAGTCTCTGTCATATGATGTAATCATTCGATTCGAGTCCAATGTGAAAATCTAAATAGAAACTCTTTCTATTATTTCACTCTGCCATGGCCATGGGCTTCAGGACTTGATTCTCATGATCATCATAGGGCTACTCCTCTACCACCGAGGTAGATAGATCCCATCTTGATGCAATCCAGTTCCTACAATGAACATGTCACAGCCAACATACACCTCAGGGTTCCTATATGGCTAGGAGACCGAGTAATGGTGTAGTCAAACTATAACACCCTCAAGGTGAACTGCCGATGCATCTCAGGTCAAAGAACCAGACACACTACTGCAGCATCGAGTCAGTCATTGACGAGAAGGTAGACTTCCTAATGACTACTCGAGGTGGTCACGCTCAGTGCCCTCATTCTCTAACGAGTACCTGTACTCTCGCTCCGGTGTCTCCACACCGTAGACTCAAGACTCATCTACTAAAGAGAAGCGATCGTACACCAACCTTCTGGATCAATCACCATCCTCGTGATGATCCTATGGTCGGGAGCTGTTTATGAGTTAATAATGATTATTCATGTCTTAAATTTTCAACTCTTGAAAATATGAATTATCATTACCATTAACTCAAAGGATGTATCACAGACACTAAATACACATGTGTGATAGAAAATAACCCATTTCATTAATTATAGTCAAAATTACAATTTTGCCCCTAGAAGTGTATTACAAGTGTCAGCCAATTCTGGCTTCTAGGGCACATATATCTAACAATCTCCCACTTGTCCTAAAGCCAATTGGCTACAAGTCTAAGTCCCATCTTCTCAAGGTGGGCTTCGATCTTCTGCTGGCCCAACGGCTTTGTAAGTGGGTCTACCACATTATCTGCGGAGTTGACTCTCTTGACCTCAACGTAACCTTTCTCAAGGTAATCGCGGATGAGATGGTATCACCATTTGCTTAGAACTCTTCCAGCACAAACAGTCTGCCAGATGTCGACTTTCGATCATCTATATCGGACATGAAGTCCGAGTCTGTGTATCCCTAGACTTGGAGTTCTCCATTACCAAAGACCAACATCATATCCTTAGTTCTTCTCAAGTACTTAAGGATACATTTCACAGAAGTCCAGTGTTCTTCACCTGGATTTGACTGATATCTGCTTGTGACACTCACAGCATGGGCTATATCAGGTCGTGTACATAGCATGGCATACATGAGGCTCCCTATTGCAGAAGCATAAGGGATCTTGCTCATGCGTTCTATTTCCTCAGGTGTGCTAGGGCACATCTTCTTGGAAAGATGAATACCATGTCTGAAGGGTATTAATCTCCTCTTAGAGTTTTTCATACTAAACCTCTTTAGTACTTCCTCTATGTACATCTTCTGTGAAAGTCCTAGCATCCTATTCGGTCTATCCCTATAGACCTTAATTCCTAGAATAAAGGATGCTTCACCTAGGTCTTTCATGGAGAATTCCTTGGACAACCATATTTTGACTGATGGTCAACATGGGAATATCATTCCCAATAAGGAGGATGTCATCCACGTACAATACGAGGAAGACAACAGCGCTCCCACTGACCTTTTTGAAAGACACATGGTTCCTCCTTCATTTTTGATGAAACCAAATTTTTGATCACATCATTAAAATGAGTATTCCAGCTCCGAGATGCTTGCTTAAGTCCATATATGGACCTTTGCAGCTTGCAAACCTTGTGATCAAGTCATCACTGGATGTGAAACCTAGCGGCTGTTCCATATAGATATCTTCCTCAAGATATCCATTTAAGAATGCCATTTTTCACATCCATTTGCCATATTTCATAATTCGAAATAGGCTGCAACAGCAAGCAATGTGCGGATGGATTTTAGCATAGCTACTGGCGAAAAGGTATCCTGATAGTCAATGCCTTCGCGTTGACTATAACCTTTTGCCACTAATCTAGCTTTGAATGTCTCCACATTTCCCATCTGCACCAATCTTTCTCTTGTAGATCCATTTACACCCAATAGGTACTATACCTTCTGGTGGATCTACCAAGGTCCAGACTTGGTTTGAGTGCATCGAGTCAATTTCTGACTTCATTGCCTCAAGCCATTTCTCGGAGTCGATATCTGATATTGCCTTGTTGTAGGTTTTGGGATCATCACCATGAGCACCATTACCTATGAGGAACATTTCCTCTACGTCCTCTGAAATAATACCTAAGTATCTTCAGGGGGACGGGAAACTCTTTCCGATCTACGAGGTGGAGGAGGTAGTGTTCTTATTGGCTCAACCTGATTTGGTTCCACTTGGTCCTTAGCTCGTTCTGCTTGTGAGACTTTCTCATCAAGCTTAATCTGCTTTCCAATGCCACTATCTTGAATAAACTATTTTTCAAGAAAGATGGCATGTCGACTCACAATCACATTGTGATCTTCTGGAATGTAGAAATAATATCCTAATGACTCTTTAGGATATCCTATGAATCGAGCTCTAAAGGACCTAAAGTCTAACTTGTCCGCTTGTTGTCTTTTGACATGAGCCGGACAACCCCAAATTCTGAGATGACTCAGACTTGGTTTCTTACCATGCCATATCTCATACGGTGTGGTAGGAACGGTTTTAGAGAGAACCCTATTCAGTAAATATATTGTAGTTAACAAACTATATCCCCAAAGAAAATCAGAAAGATCTGTGAAGCTCATCATGGATCGGACCATATCTAATAGGGTCCGATTTTCTCCATTTCTGAAATCCTGTTGAGTTGAGGATGTTCCTAAGTGGAGTCCATTGAGAGACTATGCCATTTTCCTTAAGATAGTCTAGGAATTTTTGACTAAGGTATTCACCTCCTCGATCTGATCGAAGAATCTTAATGGGTTTTTCAGTTTGCTTTTCTACTTCATGTCTGAATTCTTTGAACTTTTCAAAAGCTTCAGACTTGTGTCTCATAAGATACACATACCCATACCTAGATAAATCATCGGTAAAGGTTATGAAGTAGACAAAATTGCCTCTAGCCAGCACATCAAATGGGCCGCACACATCAGTATGTACTAGGGCAAGAAGATCTGTGGCCCTTTCCCCATGTCCTACAAAAGGGAGCTTAGTCATTTTGCCATGAAGACAAGATTCACAAATTGGATATGACTCGAAAGTCAAATGGACTCAATAGCCCAATTTTCTCCAATTTGTTAACCCTATCTTCTGCTATATGACCTAATCTTAGGTGCCATAGATACCTATCATTTGGACTATCCCTAGGTCATTTCATGGCATTCATATTTTGCTCGATATTAAAAATAGATACATCAATATGTAACTGATAAAGACCGTTAATAAGAAAACCACTTGCAATTTTATTTCTTTCATAAAGAATGTTACAATGGTCCTTAAGAAAACTAATTACATAGCCTTCTTAGTGCTAAGGCATGAAACAGAAATCAAATTTCTGCTTGCTGCAGGCACATAATAACAAGTCTTTTAATACTAAGTCTAAACCAGATGGTAGTCGAAGAGGGTATGTTTCCCACGACCACAGCAGCAACTCTTGCTCCATTTTCCGACGCGTATAGGATCATCTCACCATCCCTCAGCCTCCTGCTATCCTCAAGATCCTGCATGGAAGTGCACAAATGAGCACTAGAACCAGAGTCAAGCATCCAACTGGATGCAGAAGAAATCATAAGGTTAGACTCAATAACGAGCATACCTCCAGAAGGACCTGCCTCCTTCTTATTCTTTAGGGTGGCCAGGTATGTAGGGCAGTTCCGCTTTCAGTGGCCGTCATTGTTGCAATGGAAATACTTTTCTTTGTCAGCGGCCTTCTTCTTCAGCTCTGCCTTTTTCTTCTTTCTTCCTTCCACCTTTTGCTTTTTCACAGACTTCTTCTTCTTTCCAAAAGACTTTCTCTTGGAAGAAGTCCATTCCATAGCAAGCACTGAGCCTTTAGAATCTTTCATGGAAAGCTCAGCGGTAACCAGCATGTTCATAAGTTCGGCCAAGGAAATTTTGAAGTTTATGCATATGGTAGTTCATGATGAACTGCCCATATGCATCAGTCAAGGATTGCAGAATTATATCATTCTGTAGATCCAAGTCCAACCTCACTCCGAGCTTCTCAAGCTCTTCCAAGTCCTTGATCATCATCAGACAATGATCTTGGACTGACTGCCCATCATGCATTTTAGCCTTGAATAGTCATTTAGTGACTTGATACTTGGCTGTGCAACTCTGTTCACCAAACATCTCTTGTAGGTGAGCCAACATTTGGGGAGCAGTCCTGATATCTTCATGTTGGCACTGAAGCTCATCAGACATCGAGCCCAACATGTAGTATCTGGCCTTGTTATCTTCATCCATCCACTTGTCAAGAGACGCTCTCTGTTCAGCGGATGGACGAGCTGGTAAGGTGGGAGGATCCTGATCCAATACATGAGTTAACTTCTCAAAACCTAAAATAATTTTGAAGTTTTTGGAGCCAATCCTTGTAATTGGATTCCAGTCAGTCTATGGGTGTCCAGGATACGTGCTAGTGGATTGGACGCAGACATTTTTCTATAGAGAGTCAAAGTTTCTAGTTAGATATTGTAATTAAGACTTGACCAATTTATTTAGGGATTTTATTTTTAAACAAATTAGCTTCCCACTATTTTCTTCGGATCCCTACACTCCCTCTGTAGAGATGCAAAAATCTCCATGATTAATGATTTCTAGTGGGTGGTGCGGTCTCACCAACTGACTCATCACCTCACCTAACAGTTATTGGTGATGGGTTAGCGAATGAGTGAACAACTCTTGTTCAATGATTCTCTAATCATGGTGCACCCAAACTTGGTCTCTAATTCATGAATCTCACCGTATCCGAAATATTGATCCACTCCTTAGTTAAGTCAGACCCACCATTTGCATAGATTGGATTCCTAATTGAGTCTCTCACCGTATCCAGAATATTGAGCCCAACTCATCCTCCAGCCCATAGCATCCAATGCCTAATAGACATGGTTGCATCTTTTCGGTGCAACTGAAGCCACTGTGATCCAGCCGAGAACAATCAACCCCGGGAAGGGCCCGCACATCTACAATGGTGGAAGACCTTAGACTTAATCTTTTCTTAGGAAGATTTGATTTCAGGTCTCATTAAACTAGACTTGACATAGTCATAACCAATTATGACTAACCTAGTGGCATGGGTTAGCTCGGATTATTGACCACCTTCAGATCAGGAACTGTGTCAACAAGATATGGCCAGGTAAGTGAGACCGGTGGAAGGGAATATGCCATTAACTCGCACAAGAATGCATTCAGAGTCGAGTAGCTTTCCAATTAAAAATCAGTCGATCGTATCTGCCAAACTTACCTTAGACACCAAATTATTGAGCCAGAACCAATTGGGTTAGCCTACAATCCAGACTCTAACCTCTGAGCCTAATTAGGTCTTGCTTGATCGTGACTCGATCTTGACCCAGACTTAATCCTATTAGGCTGGTCAATTTAAGCATTGTTGATCCCATCTAACCAACTCTTGATTCGGTTTGATCAACCGCTTAGACCTAATTGAGCTACCCAAGCCCGAACCCAAGTATTATGAATATGTCTTAGATCTAAAAATTCTTCAATTTTAGACCTAATTAATATTTCATAATCTTAATTTCTTAATTAAGTTTGGGTTCATAAATAAAATATGCACAATAAATCCTAGGGTTTCAAGGATCTAGGGTTTTGCAGAAAGTAAGTTTTGGGTTTTCTGATTAAGGACGAAACACGCAGCACCCCTACACATCATAAGAACACCCCATCGAATGGAAGGAGAGGGCCTTTAAACCCTTCTTCGTTCTTATGATCGGACAGCCAAGAGGAACGCCTTAATCAGGAACATGATAAATCTACAAAACAGTTTAGATCTATATCATATATCTCATATATACAAATTTAGATCTAATCAAGGCATATTTTGCATACATCTCATGTATCAAATCATGCATATTTTTCAGATCTAAATTATCTCATAATAATCTAAAAAATTAGATTTAAATTGATCTAATCAAAATAAATTCTAATCTAGATAATTTATGTAGAACTATTCTACAACTAGTCTAGACATGCATCTATCATATCTCATATGATATTTAAAATTAAATAATTTTTATTTGCTTTTTTAGATGTTATTATAACAATTATAATATCAAAAAATAAGTAAATAAATAGATCTAAAATATGATTTAATTCAATTAAATTCAAAACATGCAAGACTATTCTATAGAACTATTCTATTCTAGAACTAGTCATGCATATCTTCATAATCTTAGATCCAAATTCATTTAATTTTAATTTTTCTGATTTTCAGATCTGATTCACATCTCATGTTGACATCTAAAATCACTTTATTTTCTAATTAAAATAAAATTAAAATTCAGATCTAAAAACAATTTTAGAACCATGGCTCTGATACCAGTTGAAGGGAAATCCTGATTTTCCGGTCCAGGTTCGTTCAGATCTGATTAGATCAAGAGATATATTTCAAAATTTTTCTCTTTGATCTTAATCAGATCTTGATATATTTTAGATCTGATTCTTATTATTTTAATAAATAAAAAATAAAAAGATAAATTAAATCAAATTTAATTTACCTTGATTTGGGTAATCCTATTACCCTGTGATGATCCTGATTGCAGCGGAAGGTTCTGGATCTTAGCCACGCAAGTGCCTGGCCTCTACCGGTATCCACTTGGGTTGGATCTGGAGATCCTCTTCTTCTCTATCACACCTCCAAAAATTAGATCTGGATCTGATCTGGAGGATCTTCAAAACTCTTTTGAAGATCTGCAGTCGTCCTTTTGCAGCAGTGCAGCCTTCTTGCTTTTGATCGCCTTTCTTTGATCTGGAATCGCACCAAACTAAGTCCAAAAAACCTTTTGGACGTGGAGAGCAAGGGGAGAAGAGACTATGGCATGGAGAAGGAGGAGAGAGGCAGCCTTGGGGCATGGGAAATTCTCTATTGAATTCATTACTTAGAATTAGGGTTGGGCGCAGGGTCTTATTTATAGACCTCTTGTGATCCAACTCCTCTTCCTCCTCAACCAATCACAACCCTTTGTGAAATCAGATCTAAATCTGATTGGTTGGAATAGAGACCCCTGGATTCCTCCTTAGAGGGCGCCTAAGACCAGTCAAAAAACTGGATTCTTAGTAGAACTCTAATTGGAATCCAAAAAGGGAGGTGGAGTCCTTGTCCAACAAGGACTCCTAGGCGCCTCCTACTTGGGCTCACGCCAACCCTTGGCGTGCGCCCTTCTCCTTGCCAAGGTTCTGGCAGGGGGACAAGCCCCCACCAGCTCTCCAATAGGTGCATGACATGTGGTCAAAAGTCAAAGGGTGAATGGTCAATGTTTGACCAGTCAAAGGTAGACTTTTGACCAAAGTCAAAGAACAAGAAATGGCAGGTGACCAAAAATGGCAGGTAATGTCTTACAAAATAAGACAACCTTTTCTGACTTGGACAACCTCCAGTCAGACCATATGAAGGCCTCTGATTGAGCACAAACTTCTTTGGCTCAGTCAGGACAACTTATTTATGATAGTAAAAGAAGAACGTTAGGTTCAATCGAGTGCTAGCACGATTTCCTTGAACCTAATTGAATCTCATTCAGATCAATTGAACTAGATCAGTTCAATTGATGATCACCAGATTCAAACCCTTGTTTGTGTGACCCAGTTAGGTTCAGTTCTGTATGGTAATGGGATATGTCATGATCTCTATCATCGACATCATCGAAACTCCTTTCGATGGATCAGAACTCTTCTGATTCGAACAGCTAGAATGATCGATCATCTAAATCATTCTAATTGCTCCCAAAATCCACCAGTGACACCTAGCAGTATATGGTGGCAACCCATCAGAGCTGAATGCGAACCTCTTGGTGCAGCTACCTGTGTGATTAAGTTCTTCTATCTTGAGCCCCGATCAGATTAGGGTTTAGGTGAACTCGTCAGACCCTAGTCTCTGTCATATGATGTAATCATTCGATTTGAGTCCGATGTGAAAATCTAAATAGAAACTCTTTCTATTATTTCACTCTGCCATGGCCATGGGGCTTCTGGACTTGATTCTCATGATCATCATAAGGCTACTCCTCTACCACCGAGGTAGATAGATTCCATCTTGATGCTATCCAGTTCCTACAATGAACATGCTATAGCCAACATACACCTCAGGGTTCCATATGGCTAGGAGACCGAGTAATGGTGTAGTCAAACTATAACACCCTCAAGGTGAACTGCCGATGTATCTCAGGTCAAAGAACCAGACACACGACTGCAGCATCGAGTCAGTCATTGACGAGAAGGTAGACTTCCTAATGACTACTCGAGGTGGTCACGCTCAGTGCCCTCGTTCTCTAACGAGTGCCTGTACTTTCACTTCGGTGTCTCCACACGGTAGACTCAAGACTCATCTACTAAAGAGAAGCGATCGTACACCAACCTTCCGGATCAATCACCATCCTCGTGATGATCCTATGGTCGGGAGCTGTTTATGAGTTAATAATGATTATTCATGTCTTAAATTTTCAACTCTTGAAAATATGAATTATCATTAACATTAACTCAAAGGATGTATCACAGACACTAAATACACATGTGTGATAGAAAATAACCCATTTCATTAATTATAGTCAAAATTACAATTTTGCCCCTAGAAGTGTATTACAAGTGTCAGCCAATTCTGGCTTCTAGGGCACATATATCTAACACCTCTTTGGTGGCCACCCTTGGGCAACAAGTGGTATCAAAGCAGATGCTCTAATATTAATTATTGACCTAATAGTCATAGAGCCAAAGATTTAATGGCAAACCCAATTGAAAATTCATTGGTTGAAAGACAATCAACCAATAGACCACCACTTTTCAATGAAAATAATTATACCTATTGAAAAGCAAGAATGAGGATATTTATTCAAGCACAAGACTATGACATGTGGAATATCATAGTGAAAGGCCTATACACCCACAATCATAATTGATGGCGTGTCCATTCCAAAGCCCAAAAAGAATTAGGACAGATATGACAAAAGAGAAGCACAACTCAATGCCAAAGCAATGAATGTGTTATATCGTGCTTTGGATGCAAATGAGTTTAATATGATATCAACATGTTCATCCGCTAAAGAAATATGGGATAGACTTAAAGTTATCCATGAGGGTACTAATCAAGTCAAAGAATCCAAGATAAACATGTTGGTACACATGTAAGAATTATTCAAAATGGAATCACATGAAACTATCATCAAAACATTCATAAGATTCACCGATATATTAAATGATTTAAAGAGTCTAGGAAAGGATTATTCTAATAGTGATGTTGTGCGAAAAATTCTTAGGTCTTTACCAAAGAACTGAAAGTCAAAAGTGACTACCATTCAAGAAATAAAGGAATTAAATAAGTTAGCTTTAGAAGAGCTCATTGGATCTCTTATGACCCATGAGCTAAACATTAACCAAGGAAAGGAAGAAGAGGTGAAGAAAAAGAAAACAAAAGCCCTCAAGGCTGCTGCCATCCATGAAGAAGAAAGTGATTTTGAAGAAGACTCGAAAGATGATGAGGAGATGGTGTTAGATATATGTGCCCTAGAAGCCAGAATTGGCTGACACTTGTAATACACTTCTAGGGGCAAAATTATAATTTTGACTATAATCAATAAAGTGGGTTATTTTCTATCATATATGTGTATTTAGTGTCGGTGATATATCTTTGTTAAATGTATGATAATTCATATTTTAAGAGTCAAATTTAAGACATGAATAATCATTATTAACTTATAAAATGCTCCGACATAGATCATCACGAGGATGTGATTGATCTAAAGGTTGGAGTATAATACTTCTTTAGTAGATGAGTCTGAGTCTATGGTGTGGGACATCGAAGCGAGAGTACAGTACTCGTAAAGAACGAGGGACTGAGGTGACTACTCGAGTAGTCATTAGGAAAGTCTACCTTCTCGTCAATAACTGACTCGAGCTCCAGTAGTGTCGATTCTTGACCTGAGGGCATCGGCAGTTCACCTTGAGGGTTATAGTTTGACTACATAACTCGATCTCCTAGCCATTTCGAAATCTGAGGTGTATTGGTATAGCATGTTCATTATAAGAACTGGGATTATCAAGATGAATCTATCTACCTCGGTGGTAGAGGAGCAGCCTATGATGATCATAAGAATCAAGTCAGAAGTCATGCCATGGAGAGTGAAATAATGAAAAGGTTTCTATTTAGCTTTTTACATCAGACTTGAATCGAATAATTACATCATATGATAGAAATAGGGTTTGACGAGTTCACCTTAACTAATCTATCGGGCTCAAGATAGAAGAACTTATCACATAGGTAGCTGCACCAAGAGGTTACATTCAGCTCTGATGGGTTCCCACATATTCTGCTAGGTTCACTGATGATTTTGGAAGCAATTAGAATGATTTAGATGATCAATCATTCTAGCTATTCGAATCAGAAGAGTTCTGATCATCGAAAGAAGTTTCGATGATTCGATATAGAGTCAGCATATCCATTATCATACAAAACTAACCTAACTGGGTCACACAAACAAGGATTGAATTGGTGATCATCAATTGAACTACCATTCAATGATCTGAATGAGATTCAATTAGATTCAAAAAAAATGCTAGCACTCGATTGAACATAACATTCTTCTTTA